>JAODXP020000018.1:7137578-7227578 GCA_027497455.2 Sardinella longiceps
AAACAGATGAGACATAACTTTCTGGTAACTTTGTAGCATGAAAACTATGCAGTGTGAAGATAGCTTAACAGTGAGCAGGTGAAACATGCTAACAGAGCCTGACAGTAAGAAGTGAGGCTGACCTTGAACAGGTATGTTCCCAGTGAGGAGTCCAGTTGGTTCCTGCTGAGGTCAATTTCCTCAAGGTTAGGCAGGCCAGAGAAGCCTCGTGCTGGAATCTTGCTGATGTTGTTTCCTAAAGCCAAACACACAATCATTCACCCACTGACTGACCAAGCTAGTGAAAAAGTCTGAAGTAAAACAAACAATCTGTGGTCCATGCTCCAGTATTCATACTAACTGAGTAATTAACTGACATAACTGGACATTAAGAGGCACTAATAAGTCCTCCTTAGTTCTGATGTAAGGTGCACAGGGCCACTGATGCTGCTAACCACTCAATACATGATTCTTTACTTGTGCTCTTCTGGGTGATTCTATGCAAGGTGTAGTGTATTGAGTTTGTACTTTTACACATGCGCCACTTTAAGAGGCTGTTGCCTTGGTGACCGGTTGTTAGAGCCGGGAGCTAAGAGATGTTCTAATACCTGACCAGTTACAGTATGTATGACTGCCATGTTGCTTAAAACTTACTGAAGTTCTCCTGCACAATCCTTCGACTTGTAATTGATCTTACACAAGTAATATTTGGAGCCTCCTCCTCTTGCCTTAAACTTACCTGGCAGCTCCAGTTTGGTGACAGCTAAATCAGTGATGATCGGCAGGCGGGTCAAGCCTATGTCTCTACAGGAGATCAGTGACGCCACCTGCTGGCAGTCTTCAGGCAGCAAGTTGAACCCATTTTTGGTGTCTGTGCTGTTTGTGTCTGTGCTGTTGGATGCCGCATCAGTCTCTGCCTCTTCTTCTTCCTCTTCTTCCTCTTCCTCCTCCTCTTCTTCTTCCTCCTCTTCCTCCTCTTCTTCCTCCTCCTCCTCTTCCTCATCGTCATCATCTTCTTCCTCCTCGTCATCATCATCCTCCTCTTCTTCCTCTTCCTCCTCCTCCTCTTCTTTACCCTTCCCCTTCTTTTTCTCTTCATCCATCAGTCGCTTCTTCTCCTCCTGCAGGTCCTGGAGTACGGAGCTCAGCTGGCCCTGTCCTGGCTCTCTCCTCCCCAGCACCGACGCCATCTCTACCCATACAGCTGCTGTGCGGCCCAGCACCGACTGGTGGAGGTCGAGAGACAGAAGAAAGACAGAGAGAGAGAGAGAGAGAGAGAGAGAGAGAGAGAGAGAGAGAAAGAGAGAGAGAGAAAGAGAGAGAGAGAGAGACGGAGAAAGAGAGAAATAGAAAGAGACAGTATAATAAATAGACAACAGGGGTGTGTATTAGTGTGAGCAAGGTTGAGAGACAGAATACAGACCGACAGAGAGAGAGAGAGAGAGAGAGAGAGAGAGAGAGAGAGAGAGAGAGAGAGAGAGAGAAACAGAGAGAGAAAGTATAATAAATAGACAACAGGGGTGTGATGCGTTGATAAATAAATAGTAAATGGGTGTGAGTGAGTGTGACAGAGTCCAGAGTATTAATAAACGGGAACAGCAAACAGTAAAAATGTCCCACAAACAAACTGACTGACTAACTAGCTCACAGATGGAAGCCCCTAAAAATTGCAATGTACTTTGTAACCTAACTTTCCGTAGCACACAGGATGACGGGACTGAAACGCTATTCAGAGGTGTGGTTTGGGCTCAAGAATCAAACATATTTCACAAATATCTGACAATTATTTGTGTACTGGAGAGGAGTAAATATTGGTTGAAAGGAGGACATACATTTATTATAAAAATATATTATAAAAATATTCTTTGTTTCCATTTTATGATACATATATGCTTATAATTGTCTGATGAACAACCCCCCATCCCACACACTGTAGCGTGTGCGCGCACGCACACACACACACACACACACACACACACACACACACACACACACACACACACACACACACACACACAGATGTCCAGACCACCCACTTAAAGACACTGACATGGCTCTCCTCTCAGCAGCCCAGTGTGAGAGACTCGGCCCCCCATCATACCTGTGCATCCGTCTCTGCCACCTCTCCCCCTGAGAGCCTCTCCCTCTGGGTCTGGCCTGCCCTCCGTGCCCCTGTGAACACACACAGCCATGATTTAACACACTGATATTAAAAACATCCAGCGCCAGTCCATCAAGTCAAGTCTGCGAGCCAACAGCACCATGTCGACAGATATTTCCCTATGCTTGAGAAATCCATTTATATCTCTGACAGGTTGAACTTCTGGCTGACAAGCAGAATTACATTTTATAAAATGATACATAGAAGATAAAATATCCTAAAAATGCAGAACATTGTAAGAGTATTTCAAACTGATTTAGAAAATATTAGGTTTATTTTTGCCATTACATGAATACCATATAACACAGGACAAATTTACTGTAGTCACAAATAAACAATGCACATCGCTAATTAATTAGATTAAAAATAAGTCAGTTTTCAATACAAAAATAATGCAAAATTACAAAAAAGGCATAAATATATCTGTAGACCTTTCAGACAAATAAAGCACACAATAAAATGTCAATCGACAGCATTTTGGTCTTAGGTTAGGAATGTTCTCCTGCACAATATTAAACTTCTCATTAAAGGGCATAAAACACCTGAACATTTTAAAGAAGCCTTATAAGAACACCATTCAGTCAGTTTGCACTCAGCTTACTTGAGTCTGCAGTCATGCTCTGTACTGGTCCATGATCCACCTGTTCGGAGGTAGCATTGGTCTCAGGTGAGTCTGTCCAGAGTGGGAACGCGGCGGGCGTTATCGTGTTCGTCCAGGGTTCATCGGTGGTCTCAGGTGCTGACAGGGGCTCCTGGCCCACGGCGAAGGAAGCTAAGCTCACACACAGAACCCATAAGCTCAGCATGGTGGAGATAGAGATAGTCCGTTGTCTTGTCTGACAGACAGTCGACATGTACCTGAGGAGTTTCTCTCTCTCAGCCTGCCTCTTAAACCCACCAGTAGTCAGCACAAAAAAAAAGTGAGTGAGAGAGAAATGAGAGACACAGAGAGAGATAGAGCACAGGGAGGAGGTGGAAAAGAAGGAGAGAAGAGAGAGAGAGAGAGAGAGAGAGAGAGAGAGAGAGAGAGAGAGAGAGAGAGAGAGAGAGAGGAGTTTCTAGAAAGAGAGAAAGTGGATCATCATCTGACACAGGCATTTATTCAGGGTAATTTCTTTGCTTGTGCTCCCTTACAAGTTTGTAGGTTAAATGAACAAACATGGTGGTAAGGAGGGAAAGGATGAGAAGATGGATCAAAGGAGGAATAAATAGCATCATCTGAGGTCCAGCAGGTAATCTTATGGAGGGAAAAGGAAATGACCCATTTTTCTGTCAGACTATGTTATTTGTAATGACTGTATTTAGCTGATGGCACATGGTAATTTAAAATGGCCCACAGTGACACGTGCACCCATTGTGCACCCTGCATAAGCTGGAAATGTCATTATGTACTTTAAATTGCTTTTGAGGGTACATGAGGTAAAAATAATGGGACAGACAGACAGGGAGAGAGAAAAGAAAGAGAAAGAGAGAGAGGGAGAGTGAGAGACAATAAGAATGAAGGACCTCCTCTTCTTCCAGACTCTAAAAATGACAGAAATATTGAGGGACCACAGGTATACATCATCATTCTATGACCCAAAGCGAGCGGATGAATCTGTCCAATGAATCATGTCCTCTCCAACAGAACTGTGAAGAACTCAGATCATACTGGAAGATGCTAAATGTATTCTCATGCCAAATACAGGGCCATGATCCCTGGCCTTTTCCCCTCTTGCTCTTGCAGAACACACACACACACACACACACACACACACACACACACACACACACACACACACACACACACACACACACACACACGCACACACATGAACACACACACACACACACACACACACACACACACACACACACACACACACACACACACACACACACACACAGTCATCCCTGGTTGGCCTTTGTCCATTGGCAAGTACATTTGAAAAGGAGTAAGACACTGGCAAAAGAGAAAGACAGATTTGTCTGCTCAAATTCATCTCACTCAAATACACACACACACACACACACACACACACACACACACACACACACACACACACACACACTACATATGCACAGCCTTGCACAAAACACACACAAATGCCTTCCCAGTACCTTACTTGTGCAAACATGAGTGCACACATACACATACACACACACACACGTGCATGCTCTAGAACACTCAACACACACTCTACAACTCTGTCTCCACCTCAGAATGTCTGTCTGTCTGTTTCCCCCTTTTTGTCCTGCTATCTCTCTCTCCTTCTCTCTCTCTCTCTCTCTCTCTCTCTCTCACACACACACACACACACACACACACACACACACACACACACACACACACACACACACACACACACAAACACAGAAACACACACACACACACATAGCCCCAAGATCACCTAGAGGTTATCACCTTTGAGAGGGGCCTGTTGACCACAGCGTATCACTGCTTAGTGAGACATCGGCGTGCGACTCCATGCCTTGTTTGCGCAGACGTCACTGGGTATATCACCACAGGCAACTACTACATATGTTTATGGTTGCGCTGTGTATCCAGCTGCACCTAGAGCCTGTTTGACAGCGGAGAGGAGGCTAGCACAAACATAAAGCTATTCAGCATTTTTGCTGACTGGTAGTGGAGAATTTTAGCGTTAAACAATATCTTGTTTCTGGGGGTGTATCGCACCAAGACGCCCTAAACTTGGCCTTGAGTGTGTGTATTGAGCGCGATGTGTTTCTGTATGTGTGTGTATGTTTGTATTGTGTATGAGAGTTTGTGTTCTTATGTGTGTAGCAACAGGCAGACAGATGCATGTCTTTAAAAGCTGTGGTTATGCTATGAACAGAATACCACCCCAAATAAATATCACCTGAAGAATCCACTGACGTCGGCTTGTCCTGCTGTTTATCTGGTGGCAAGATGAAGTACTCCACAAATCTAATTTTATTTCTGTTAATGACACAAACACACACACACATGAACAAAAACACACACACAAACACACTCACACACTTATAATTAAACAAAGTGGTGATGTTCATAAGGAACTGCTTGTTGACTGTATTTTTTGCCTGTGTCAACATGATTCTATAATAAATTTAGGTTCAACTTAATGTGTAAGCATGACACTGTTATTCATGTATGTAGGGATGGCATTACACAATAACTTTTACACAAACATACAGTACACCCATTGTTCATGCTCACTTATACTTACTAGATGACGGAAGACTTCATACATTTTACTACACAAAACTGCAAATTGACATTCTAACTACAACTTTAAAAGTCTTGAATCCCATTTTTGTCCCATTTCTAAGGAGTGAGGGAAGATCCAACAAGCTTATTTATTTTTCACTGGGCCTGTCTGAATGGGCCATTGACCCTGAGTGACTTGACAAGCAAACACAGAGACGGAATGAGACGAAACGTGTAAATCTGGAGGCAAACCACCCAGACTCTTTTTCTCTTTCTTTCTCTCCTAATGCATCTGTCCATCATGAGTCACTTCACCGCAGTTAACCTTTTTCTCCAGGTCCCCTGCCCTTCTAGCCTGACATAGCCAGACCATAATACTGCTGTTCATCCGTATTCATGGTCTGGAGGTTCTTTAACCTGACATAGCCCGACCATAATACTGCTGTTCATCCGTATTCATGGTCTGGAGGTTCTTTAACCTGACATAGCCCGACCATAATACTGCTGTTCATCCGTATTCATGGTCTGGAGGTTCTTTAACCTGACATAGCCCGACCATAATACTGCTGTTCATCCGTATTCATGGTCTGGAGGTTCTTTAACCTGACATAGCCCGACCATAATACTGCTGTTCATCCGTATTCATGGTCTGGAGGTTCTTTAACTTGACATAGCCCGCCCATAATACTGCTGTTCATCCGTATTCATGGTCTGGAGGTTCTTTAACCTGACGCAATTATAGGGTGGGGGGGAGGCATTCAGTTCAGGTTTGAAATGATTGGACGGCTCGTCTAATCAGCTTCGCTTATTGGCCGGTAGTCTCTCTACCGATGTAAACCCCAAGAAGAGCGTCCCCAGACCATGGATACGGATGAACATTCGTATTATAAGCGGGCTATGTCAGGCTACTGCCCTTCAACAGGGCTCTCAGAGAGCCATCTGCTCCTCCAACACCTCTGAGGCCTGCTCTCCATTCCACTCAAGTCCACTCCTCTCCTCTCGGACCTTGATCTCTCTCCTCCATTTCTCTAAACTAGAGCTTCTCAAAATGTATTAGGCCGGGGAACCCCTCATGGAGCAGATTTTTTTTTTCAAGTGCGCCTCTTGATCACAAAAAAAAAACAAAAAAATGTACAGCCATTAGTTCTTTCAGAGGCTTTTGAACTCTTATTTCTTACTTCTTATCCCACAACAGTTCCAGGCATTGGGCACCTTGACAGTGCAAGAGCAGTTTACTGTAGGCCTACGGAAAGTGTCTTAGTAGTACTTCTCTCACCATAAGAAAAGTTTATATTTCGTAGCAAACTTTTTCACGGACCCCCTGGCTACATGCTTGACATGCCTGCAGCACCCAGTGTTTTAAACTACTCCTTTCTTCAGTCTTATTTTTCCCTCTCTTTTGTTCTCTCTCTCTTCTCATGGCCCTGCACTCGCCCATCTTCTTCTCTTTTCTTATTGTTTCCTCCTCTCTTCTTGCTCTCCTCTCTCCTCCACCTCTCCTTTGGCCATGCATGGGAGGCTCTGCCTGAGCCAAGCATCTTCATCTTTCATATTTGTGTCCATGTGTATGTTTATCACACACCATTATTCCCCAAGCTCACTGTATATAGTTTTAAATGCTGCACTTGAGGGTTTTACAGTTCAGGGTTGGGCGAAGCGAAGTATTTACGGTCAATGGTCTGGTCTCTACACAGTGGAGTAAATCTTGGCAGATGTCAATGTGTCACACTGGAGCCAGCTTCCAAAAAACACTGTTTGCTCTTCTGTTGGCTCTTTCTTTCCGTCATGGCTGCGTTTCTCACACTCTCCTGGTATGGCGATTTAATGAACCACTGCCAGCGTGCTGTCTCTCTCTCTCTCTCTCTCTCTCTCTCTCTCTCTCTCTCTCTCTCTATCTCTCGCTTTTTCCAGCCAGTGTGAGGAGACACTGGTAATCTATTCCCAGTTAAGGAGTCAAGAGGACCAGGAATAGACGGGCATATAATTATGACGACAGCCCCCGCCATCGCCATCCCACCCCACCCTCGCACTTTGTCACTGTCCTGGCCTGACACTGACCAATTCTGACAATGTGTGTGTGTGTGTGTGTGTGTGTGTGTGTGTGTGTGTGTGTGTGTGTGTGTGTGTGTGTATGAGAATGAGAGAGAAACAGAGAGAGAGAGAGAGAGAGAGAGAGAGAGAGAGAGAGAGAGACTGACCAATTCTGACAATGTGTGTGTGTGTGTGTGTGTGTGTGTGTGTATGAGAATGAGAGAGACAGAGAAGAAGTGTGTGTGTGTGTGTGTGTGTGTATGAGAATGAAAGAGAGACAGAGAGAGAGAGAGAGAGAGAGAGAGAGAGAGAGAGAGAGAGAGAGAGAGAGAGAGAGAGAGAGAGAGAGAGAATGGGACATAGAGAGAAACAGAGAGAGACAGACTCCAACTGTTGCTCGATCCCTGGATTATTCAACAAGTTTCACAGCAGTCACTGCAGCTCTAAAAATAGTCCAAGCAAAGCACTGACATTTGACCTCAGATCAGACTCTTAATCAGCCCAGCGCGTCCCATGGTCCAGAATGCACAACACTCCCCAAGGGAGAACAGCCCCGCAGACTTGCTCATATTTTAATAGAAAAATAGAAATGCCAAGATAAGTTACCGTAATTTCCCGACTATTAGCCGCGGCTTATACATTGATTTTGCAAAATTTCTTCTGCTATGAGGTTAAAACAGGGGGTCAGCTAATATGGTGTTAATATGTTTTATTTTTTTTTACTTGCATAAAACACTGTCCTGCGGCTTATACACAATGTGGCTTATATGCGGGAAATTACTGTAATAAAAATACTGTTGTTAACAATGTTACAATAGAGCCTAAATAGGTGATTACTTAACCTTTGAGTGATCTGTCAGAGACCTATGGCAGTTTATGAGATACAAAGAACCTTGAATGTGGACTAGGACAACAGAGCTTTTTACCCCCAACTATACCTTAGGCTTCTGTCTGTTCTCAAAACCATAGTGCTAACAATAGGTTGCTTGACCCTCAAACTCCCAACAGCCATACACCCCCCCCCCCTTCCCCTTCACCCCACAGTGATGCCCCCCCACTAAGATACAACCCAACAGGTGACAAAACAGTCATGGCCTGACGGATTGATGAGGATCTCTTTACGTCCACTCCACTATGCCAGACATGCAAGGGTCTATTCACAGGACCTCCAGCCACGGCCGACACAATGGGAAAGGGGGAGGCCTCTGCGGCTGGCCTGGCATGCTGATTGGCAAATGCAGGTGACTCTCTGGTTAAGTATAGCACAGGACTGGATACAGTGGGGGCCATTGTCACAGCCAGGAGGAACGCTGCCAAAAGAACTCTTTGTCATAACTCATCACCTCTACCCCCATCACACACATGCCCCCCCCCCCAATTCATTCCCTGTTCATGCCTGTTATCTTCCTCCATTCTTTCTCTGCTAATAATAGCCAGGCCTAAGCCCATTCTCTTCCAGTCCATCTCTCTCCTCTCTCTCTCCCTCGCTCTCTCTCTCTCTCTCTCTCTGTCTCTCTCTGATGAGAAAAGGGGAGTGACACAAACGCTTTGTCTTTTCTGTAACAGTCTAAGCCCACAATAAAGGAGAGGGGAGGTGCCCGACCCATCCTTTATCCTGCACGCGCGCCTGAACCAAGGGGTCGTCTGTGAGGGATCCACTGGGATAGTGAGTGCCGGCTGAGGCTTTTTGGCGTGTGCATTTCTGTCTTGAGGGCCTGAACCCAGTGCAGCCACCATGGATGATGTTTATAAAGCAGCGGTAAGTGTGTGTGTGTGTGTGCGTCTGGAGGTGACTGAGTTCATTGGATGGACTGTCCACATGACGGGTACATTTGGAGTAATAGTACATGTAGTAATGACGATTGAACATAAAAGGTGAGGGATTGTAAAGTATTCTAATGCGCACCTGTGATTTATAGCATCCATCATTCTCTATCTCTACTCCGTCATCTATCAATATGTTTCAGTCAGGTGAAACGTGACGTGATTTTCTCTAGTGTTAACAATATAATATAATATATAAAATATAGTATTCTATGTAATATCAAGGATTTTAAATTAAAAGTAGCCTATACTGCGTAATTTCTGGCAGTTAGGCTTGGCAAAGGGTTTTATGGATCATTTACTAAGTCTGAAAGAGATTCAGTAGTTGCAGGAGCCAAGGGCTATGATCATACCTTAAAAGGCCATGTAGCCTATCACAGGTAGAGCATGCAATGCAATTGAAAAAAGCGTTCACCATCGTATGTGTGTGCCCTGCTATGCACTGAAGGTGATATCATCAGAGAGTTTTAGCCGAGGGGGTTGGAATCCACTGAAGGTCATTTGGGAGTGTAGGGAGGGGAGGTGTTGTGGTGTGTGGAGGGGTGGGAGGAACAATGTGATGGCACGACATTTGTTCTGTTCTCTGGGGGGGTGGGGGGTGGGGGGGGGGGGTGAAGGGGGGTGAGGAGGCACGCCAAACACCTTTCCTGTGATGTTCTTTTTTTGGACTGCGCTGACCAGCCTAGTGGAGTCAACATACGTCTCTTTCTGCTCCTCAACAGGTTGAGAACTTAACAGAAGAACAGAAAAATGGTGAACTTCCCAACAGTGTTATTAATTCATATAACTAACCCCTACATACTCCTTGTCTGAATAAATAGAACTTTCTAGACATTTTTTTTTTTTTTTTTGCACTTGACGTCAACAGAGGAATACTTTGTAGTAGTTTGGAGTTAAAGCTATGAGGCACAAATGTACTGAATGTTACAGGTGCCTATTAAAACTCAAGTTTCCAGTTGTAAGTGCATATGAAAATCCCAGTGGCACAAATACTTTTTTAGTTTAAAGAACGTTTACTCCCTCTGGTAAACAGACTGTGTAACAGAATTTATGATTTAATGTGCATTTAATACCCTGCAAAGGTCTTTTTTCTATTTTGAGTAGGGCTAAAGATTTAATTTTTGTTTTTCACAAAAACGTGCACTTTCCTTTGTTTTCACTTTTATACTGACTCACAGTACCCCTAACTTTGACTTTAACTAAATTGTTACCTGTTGTTTCACAAATAATCAACTTGGTTTTACTCAAAATGCTGTACTTTCATATTGTATTAAATTTCATACACACATAACACCTTACATGAATATTTTGTTAGCCTATTTTACAATGCCTATGTACCACATTTCTTATTTGACATATAGTCAGTATATAGTGCCTGCCAAAACCCAACACTCCAAGGCTACATAGT
This sequence comes from Sardinella longiceps, assembly GCA_027497455.2. NCBI lineage: Eukaryota > Metazoa > Chordata > Actinopteri > Clupeiformes > Clupeidae > Sardinella > Sardinella longiceps. The sequence goes on from JAODXP020000018.1 coordinate 7,148,172, forward strand.
ACATACTGTGTGTGTGTGTGTGTGTGTGTGTGTGTGTGTGTGTGTGTGTGTGTGTGTGTGTGTGTGTGTGTGTGTGTGTGTGTGTGTGTGTGGAACTACACCAATAAACATACAGCTGTTGTGTGTTCTGGCTCCTGACCATGGCTTCTGTGTGTTCTATTTTTACTGCATACAGAGTTCCGCGCTGCCTTTGACATCTTCGTGCAGGATGCGGAGGACGGCTGCATCAGCACAAAGGAGTTGGGGAAAGTCATGAGGATGCTGGGACAGAACCCCACCCAAGAAGAGTTGCAGGAGATGGTGGACGAGGTAGATGAAGACGGTATGGAACCTCAGAACCTCAGTCTGCCTGAGAAGAAACAGACGATCTTGTTGAGAATGTTGGCAAAAATCTATGGAACAAAACCCTATTGTTCTGTGAATGTAGCCTAATACAGTACATAAAGTGTGAATTAAGACGGTCACTCACACCTGTTTGTGTCTGTCAACTGTAGGCAGCGGCACAGTGGACTTTGATGAGTTCTTGGTCATGATGGTGCGCTGTATGAAAGAGGAGAGCAAAGGAAAGTCAGAGGAGGAGCTTGCCGAGGTCTTCCGCATGTTTGACAAGTAGGTCAAGTTCAAACAAGTCTTGTATTACACGCTTAACGGTCACTGGTTGATTGAGACATGTATAAAAGTTAAGACTTTACCCATCCCAACTTGTATTTGCAATCTGTTTCATCAACAAGGAACGGTGATGGCTACATCGACTTAGATGAGCTAAAGAACATGCTGGAGTCAACAGGTGAGGCCATTACAGAAGACGACATTGAGGAACTCATGAAGGACGGTGACAAAAACAACGATGGCAAGATTGACTATGATGGTAAGTCTTGTGTGTATGGAATAGAATATTTTAGTGAGGAGTGATGAACATTAGACAAGTTTTACCTCTATTCTTTCTTCCATCCTACAGAGTTCCTTGAGTTCATGAAGGGAGTTGAATAAGGAGGAAACCCAAGTTGACATCCTGGAATGGCACCCCTGTGAATCACCTTCAGACAAGAACATCTGGAAGCTTCTCCACAGTTTTTCATGAAACTAAAAATCCCTCAAATATTTTCTTACATTGCAAACTACCCCTGTCCAGACTGCCATTCTGCTGTATCTGTAAATAATTGTTGACCACATCTATTCCATGGTTATGTTTCTTGATACAATAAACTTTTGTGCGGCTTGAGGGACATTTCTAATGATCCACGTACGACCAAGAACAAAAATCTGGCATACTTATTCTAAATTGGCACAATAAAAGCGATGAACTTTTTCAATCAGACATGCGGCATTTACTGTTTGCAGGTTCCTCTGAAAGAACTTGAGTTTCAGACGGCTGGACGATGTCATTTCCACAAAGTGAGCGGTCATTGCACCCATGACATTGAAAAACAGGCAAGAGAAAAAACAGGAAGACATTTTGATTTGGACCAAGTCATTATTTATTACAGCATTGTCAAAGGCAGCGCAAACTAGTTAGCCTATTTTATTTTATTTTTTTTTCCACACAAGAAATAATCGGGGTGGGTCTGTACCCATTAGTAAGACAAGTCACTTACAGAATGTTAAGTCACACCTGGCCAAACAAGCTACACCACTACAATATTCATTGCCTTGCTATTACACAGGAAGCACACACGCTAAGAGGCGGTGGTGTTCACAGAACCTGCGCCTGAAGCACCATCAAGGAATGACCGGAGGATTATGTAATGATATGCACTTGATGCGTGAGGTCAAATAATCACATATATGCTCAGAGAATGCTTATCCATGGAAGAGAACACAAGGAAACACACAATGGGGACATAATCCAAAACATAGAAACAGATCAGAAGTGGAATGGCGTTCCATCAAATCTCTCCCAATACAAAGTGTGTGTACATGTCAGTCAGCACAGCCAGGTAAGGTCTTCAACCTTCATTATGAAATGGTAACTGGTGCAAAGACATCTGCACTTGGGTGGGCAGGGAGGTGAGGAATAATTAGAGACATGCTTCTAACATCAACAACCTTTAACTGGAATGACTGTAACCAAGTTCTGACAAGGTGGCAAAACAACCTACAGTATTTTGTGAGCTTTCAAATAAAATAAAAAAAAAAAAAAGAAGCAAGGTGACCAAGAGAGTTAATCTACACAGAGTCGACCAACTGTACAAAGACTTATGAGGAATGCTTGACAACCTAAAAAAAAAAAACGTGATTAGATACATCTTCAACTCAACATTTCCTAAACATAATAACTAGTGGCGGTTTGGCCCACTGGTGTAATGTGTAGCTTGTGAGTTTCTGAGCTTGGCTCCGTGTGTTAGTTTAAGGGCAGTCAAGGAAAAGACTAGCAGGGCGGAAGGGTGAGGAGGACCAGAGAAAGAGAGCAGGTGGTCAAGTGATGTTTCACTGATCGAGTTGCCTTCTTCAGTTGGCAAAAGTGCTCCTGACTGCGGCGGCGATGCTCTTGGCGCTGATGCCGAACATGTCCAGGAGCTCCTGCGGTTTGCCGCTCTGGGGCACGCGGCTCACGGCCAGGCACTGCACCACGATGCCCGGCTCCCCGGCCACTGCTGCCAGCACGGCCTCGCCCAGACCACCTGTGGGACGACAGGGCACAGATGGCACAGAGGCCGTCAGCGCGGAAAACCACACACACACACACACACACACACACACGCACTCACTCTCTCCAGACACACAGGCTAGACAAGTAGGGGTGGGGTGGCTCAACTCCCCGCTCACAGTGTTTGTCTTAGAGGCACAGGTGCAAGATGGCCCAGCTGCCCAACATCGAGAGCTGCTACACAGAGGTATTTAACTGTGGCGAAACAGCTGAACTCTAGGTCTCACAATGACTAGACTAAAAATCTCAAAATCACACATCCTCTACTTAATATTCGTGCAAACCATGATCTTGCACAATTTAAAAGTTGTATGGCTACACAATAAAACATACTACTATTACACAAGAACCTACAAATGGAGGGAAAATAAATGTGAGGATACTAAATCCACTAAGTTCTAACATTACATGAGGAGGACCGTTTACAGTAATTTCCCGCATATAAGCCGCATTGTGTATAAGTTAAAAAAACACAAGTTAAAAAAAACAAAGCAAAACCATATTAACTGGCCCCCTGTTTTAACCTCATGGCGGAAGAAATTTTTCAAAATCAATGTATAAGCCGCGGCTAATAGTCGGGAAATTACGGTAGTTCACACGTGTGAAGGCTTACCCTCTTTGTAATGATCCTCCACTGTGATGATCCTTCCTCCAGTAGCCCTGGCACTGGACACAATGGTGCCAGCATCCAATGGCTTAATGGTGAATGGGTCAATCACACGAATGTTCGTTCCTAAACAACAACAAAAACACGAGGAAGCGACAGATTAAAAAGGGCACACAAGGCAGTTTATCATAGGAAAACTTAGAAAACACTCCAAAAAAAACACAAAAAAACAAACCAACACACATTTCACAAGAGATAATGGCTAAATTTTGTTACATTTATATCAAATCAAACAGCCATGGAATGTTAAAACTCTGTGGAATGCTAAATAATCAAAACCTCTTGAAACAGGCCACATAAATATCATGGGCTTCCTCTTTTGTCCAGCAGGGGGCAGACTAACCTTCAGCAGCCAGCTGGTCAGCAGCAGCAAGAGCTTCGTGCAGAGTCACTCCCGCTCCAATCACAGTCACTCGGTCACTGTCAGACTGGCGCACCACCTACAGGTCAACAAGAGGCAATGCACCACCGTGAGCATACAAGAAGTAATGCTAAACATTACAATGTCAGAAAACAAAAAACGACACATTTAAATATCAATTATCTCAATGATCTAATCAGTGATTGCAGTAGACGTAGCAATGTAAAAGCATTGCAAAACCCCAGAGAGGTGACTCAAGGTCTTTTACCTTTGCATGGCCAATCTCAAACTTCTCATCTGGAGAATAGAGTACTGCTGTCTCAGGACGACTTGTGCGAATGAAACAGATTCCCTGAGAAAAGAGGCACAAAACAAAGTACTGTAAGCATCCACACATCCAAACCAAAGTCACAAGGGCAAAAGGCCTTGGGTTCGGACACAGAAACTTTGCTATCAGTGACACCGACCTTGGTGTTGGCCGAGAGTTCCACGGCCCTCTCAGTGGACACACCATCACTGGGGTAGAAGACTGTGCATGTTGGGATAGCCCGGAACATTGCCAGGTCCTCCAAGGCCATCTGAGACGGGCCATCCTCTCCTGCAATAAACCCACAGTTCCCACCCATCAGATGCTGGGGGCTTTTCCCGCCAAATACCTCAACAAACAGGCCAACTGATAAGCACACCACTCATGCAGCACAATCTAATCGGTTCACAGAATCACATTAAATAGCATAGTTAGTTTGTTAGCATAATATATCTGCACAATATATCTGTATAAGCAGACTAAAGAACTGCATGTCTGTAGTAAGGCCAACATCCTTCTTACCGATGGAGACCCCACAGTGGGAACCGGAAAGGTTGACGTTAGACTGGGAGATGGCAGCCATGCGGATCTGGTCATAGGCCCGGGAGAAGAAGGCGGCGAAGGTGCTGGCGAAGGCTACGGTGCGGTCACGGGTGGCACAGCCAATGGCAACACTGACCTGGAAAGGAAACAAAAAAAAGGTCCAGATTTTCATTTTAAGACAAGGAAACTAATCTGCTGGAATGGGACAATAATAAAATAATTTTAATTTTACATTCCACTCTGGAAGTAGAGATCCTATTTTCTCGGTTGAGATGAGACTAAACTAAACAAACTTATTGAAGTAAAAGATCACTGGTAATGGGCTGATAGTTTTCAGCCCGTTTTCCTGCAAAATATCCATTGCCGAAGGCTCTCTGTAGGGCTTAGTGAAAATCTGATTAGTAAAACAAGCGAGCCCTCCGGGCCAACATGACTCAGATTGCGCTGCACTGCAAACATTCTTACAGCTGCCCCCTGAAGCCACCACAACCCGGCTATCACCTCTAGTCTAGTCAATGGGAGGGAGAGCTCAAAGTGCGCTTATGGCAACAAGCTATGAGGGCTGAGGGCTGTGGGCTGTGATGTGAAGTGAAGACAAGATAGGATAAACACCTAAAACCAGGAAATGACTTCATATTCAGCAAACATAGCTGCTTGCAATTTTGTTTCAAAAAAACAAACAAACAAAAACAATGCAAAACCCTCACTCCATGCTCAAATATAATTTAAAACATTCTGCTAGAGTATGTCACTAATGAAATCTGAACGCAGCTGGGGTTTTGGGCTCGGCCTATCACTTATCTGGCATCATGGCCCCTCCTCCCAGCTATGCCATGCTCTGAGAGCGTGGGAGGCCACGCTGCACTGGGGTTGAGCAATGACTTCAGGTGAATGAGTGAATCGGGTGAAATGCTGGATTAGGATCTTATGTCAGTGGGTTAACAAGAGACACATTAGGCCAGACTTAGTGCAGATTACTGTTTAACTGGGAGAGGTCAGACACCTTGGGAGTACTACACATATAAATAGTGCCAAGCGCCACCTTTAGTAAATAGTCTTTTGTAATAACTATTCATACATTCAAGTGCAATGATAAAATTCAGTCTTCACTTTCTGACAAAACTAAGGACCTTGGATATTACATTTTCTGTCAAAATGTGCAGAACTGCTATAGCTCAAGAATATTTGTGATGTTGCTTTTATGCAATACATGTACAGTATGTTAGTTATGTAACCAACAGACACATGCCATACAGCACATACACACATACTGTATGCATGCAAAGAACATCGTGTGTGCACTTGTAAACGCCATAAAAAGAAGCTCTAGAGTTTAACTCATGGGGGTCTGAGCACTTGAGTTAAAAGTGCACCGTCACAGAAAAATGTTATTACCTTCTCTCTTCTTAAATATGATTGGAGAGTTTGAGTTACATGGCTCATGTAAAATGTATACATCTTTGGAGTCGGCAATAGCCAATGAAAAGACACAGAAAAAAAAAGTTGGAAAAGTTGTGGCATTGCAATATTTAGATACCCATCTTAAGGCCATTGGTAGATGGAACCAAATTATTACTGAATATCTGTGAAATGAAGATACCAGGCAACTTGTTTATGCTGAATGAGTTAATAGAGAATAGAAAGAAGTTTTATCATTTCTGTGTCCAGCACATATCGAAAAGGATGAATTGTCAAGTTTGGGACATTCTTTGTTCCTTGCAATTCTAACATTAGCGAGCTAATACAGTCAGTCAGTGTGCCTGGCAATACTGACATGCTACAGCAGCGAATAAGAGCACAGTTTATTAACGCTAGCAGAAAAATGAGGTGATTTACTCTAGGGCACCTTTAAAACGTGGCCTATTGCTCTACATGCTTCCTTACCATGTTCTGCTCAGCAATGAAGCACTCAACGTAGCGGTCAGGGTGCGCCTTCTTGAAGGTTTCAGAGAAGGTGGAGTTCTTTGTGTCGCCGTCGAAGGCCACCACCCTTTGGCTGCTCTGTCCCAGCCTGGCCAAGGCCACGCCGTACGCTTTCCTAGTGGCAACCTGAGAGCAGGAGGTTGGCAAGAGAACATGGGAATTGGCTACATTTCATGCAATATGAACATGTCTGTCAAGTGAAGGAATTTCACACTTTTTTCCTTGGAAAACTACAAGAAATTTCACAAGACCCTTTCAATAAAACATGCAAACAAATGACTACCATGAACACAACATGGCATACACCTACAATACAATACAACACAACACAACACAACATGAACTTACGTTATCAAACTACATTAAACAAGACTTCTGCATAAAGAGATGGTATGGAATATGGGATTAAGTATACATAAACACTAAAGGGCAAGTGAACAGGCAAAATATATTTTCTAGACATACAAAATACAAATGTACAGTATTATTACACATCATGGAGGGAGGGGGGGGGGTGCAAGAAAGAGTCTAATGGGTCACCTTTTCACCCAGTTTGTATGCAGGGGGAGTGGGGAGGCGGATGGGAGAGTAGTCCACTGGCTTGGCATCCTCCTGGGGCAGCTCTGGGGAGAGGACCTTGTTGGGAGACTGGATCTGACCCTGCAGGTCTTTCAGCAGGGCATCCACACGGTCCTTGGGAATGGGCTTCCCATGCCAGTTTTCCAAATCTTCAATGTCTGCATTTCAAAGACATAGGATTTTATTTAAGACAGGGTAAGCAACACAAATTCAAAACAAATAAACAAAACAAACGTATAAAAGTATATACTTATAATAATTATAAGTATAATGCTATACGTTTGGCTGAATCAGCAAGTGAGCTTGAAAGAGGGTCTGTGCAGAGCTCAACCAGAGACCATAATGAACACTAAATGGCTGCAGACTCATGATGATATAATTAGAGAGGAAGACAGTCAACAATACTTAGCAGTGCTAAGGAGGGAAGCGATACAATAGACTTTCAGCCTTCAATTGTGCTCATCCCTCTGCTTTGTGTAACCACTTAAAATTGCTAAGAAACATTCCTAGATCTCAAGAGTGGGATGGGAGGGTACAGCATAGTGTTAAAACAAACAAACAAAAAAAAAAATCCATGTTGGGAGGGAGGAACTAGCATCTTGCACAAACACTGGTACGATGCTGTACAGCCTACATCATGACTCTGCACTGATAATCTTAAAAGTTGATAACATACACCTGTTGATATGATTGGAAGCATACATGAGAGATCTTGTAAAGTCATTCGAATATGAGCTTGTTTACAGAGTTGCAATGCCCAACATTACACATCCAATAATCTTGCCAAACCTTTTGTGTGCACAGGGAGTCAGTGAGGGGGGCAGTGAGTCAGCATTTAATAAGTCAGTGTGGCATTAACTGCCTTGCTTATTCAGCAGCAAGTAAAGAGAGTATTTTTCACCCACTCTTGAGTCCTTTGCCCTTGAAGGTCTTGGCCACGATGGCGGTGGGCTTCCCTTTGATCTGTTCAGCCTGCCACAGCGCCTTGCACAGCTCCTCCACGTCGTGACCATCCACAACATACGTGTTCCAGCTGGAAAACACACACACACACACACACACACACGCAGAGTCATGATTACACAGACTAATCTGCTAACAGAGGTATACAATTACCAGTGAAGGAGTGTGTGGAGTTAAACTTGAGAGGAGAAGAAAGGCAGTGTGAGCCAGCAGAACAGACAGCCAGCCAGCATGAGTGAACACAAAGGCAGGCAGGTCTCAATAGACAGACAGAGGGGAGGGAGGGAAGGAGGGAGGGAGAAGAGGAGAATGAGAGTGGGACACGGAGCAACTACTGACCCAAAAGCCTCGCAGCGCTTCCTGTAGGTTTCCATGTCGTGCTGCAGTGGGGCCGGTTCGCTCTGGCCCAGTCGGTTCACGTCCAGGATGGCCACTAGATTGTCCAGCTTGTAGTAGGAGGCGAAGGCCATGGCCTCCCACACTGCACCCTCGGAGCACTCGCCGTCTCCCAGCATGCAGTACACACGGTAGCTAGCCAATCACAGAGGAGAATTGTACCACTTTAGCACGAGTGCCTACATGACCTACCATCAACTGACGATCACAATACATTATGGTGGCAATGAGGAGACTGAATGGGGAAAAATATAAGCTAACCTTTCAGAGACATTAGAACATTATACCTAAAAGTATTTATTGTCAGAAGAATGTCAATACATTGAGACACGGTTCTAAAGGGAATAGGTCTTGATGGGCTAAAGCATTGCAATGAGAACTACAACTTGTTAGCTCCACTTGATTACCTATACTAATTAATAAGGCTTAAAATAGCTGTGGGCATCAGCTCAAAGTCAGATTCAAGGCATCCTGGAATAGGACCATATGGACTGAGCTGGTTTGAGATTAAGAGGTTCATAGATCTGTATAGCCCAAAGTTGGGCGGTAGGCGTAAGTAAGTACTGTAAGAACTGTATAGCGCCTCTCACTTCAGCTTCCATACCTTGCCTTGTCGAAGTGTTTGCCAGTGTAGGCCATTCCACAGGAAGCTCCAAGACCCTGGCCCAGGGATCCAGTGGCCACATCCACAAACTCCAGTTTCTGATGGGAAAGACCAGAACAGAATTACTGTAACTAGGTCAGTTGCTTTTGAGGTCCTGCAATAGCTCTGTGACCCACAAACATTGCATCCATCGTCACGAGCGGTATTTTGCAGACTACACCTAGACAGGGAGCATAGAAAACATTTAGCACATCCATACTGCACTTACAGGGGTAGGGTGTCCCTCCAGCAGACAGTCAAGTTTGCGGAGGTTCAGGAGCTCAGCTTCTTTGACAAAGCCGGCCTCTGCCCAGGCAGCGTATAGAATGGGAGCAGCATGGCCCTGGAGAACAATAGCAGAAAACAAAGGGGTCAACAGACAGGCAGTGTACTGTACCTCTGAATAGGCAATACACAATTGTGCATAGACACAGTTACAGAATATTTCTCAGGCACAGATACTACATCTCACAACTATACAGAAAGACCGCAGTAATCAGTATGTTTTAATAGCTGTTATCAGTTATCCTATAATACAGTCTAACTTGTTAGTGGACACGAGACATTTACATTACAGCCCGTCACCTGGGTCGACTAGGCAATTGCAATGCATATCAATTTATATGATGGCATCAATTCAGAAGTACACTCGTCACAGAACTTGACAGAAGTGATGTCAGGTGTTGGGTACAGACACTCACCTTGGACATGACGAAGCGGTCATTGCAAGCATTACGTGGATCGTCGGCCTTGTAGCGCATAGTGTGGAAAAACAGCACCGACATGAGTTCTGCTGCACTGCAGCAAGAGGTTGGGTGTCTGCGAGGGAGCACCAGACACACACACACACACACACACAGACACACACAGACACACACAGACACAGACACCAGATAGGAGAAGAATCAATGGAAGTTGCAACACTCTTGCATAGCAGTTTTGGGCAACTGTGCCACAAGTCAAACCCTCTCCACAGTTGCAATACAGACTTGGATTCCAGAACAAATACTATGGGACCCTATACTGTACAGCTGAAATCCCATGGAACAGATTCACAAGACACATGGGCAATCTGAGCCTTTCTATCGTGTTAAAAGTACCATGCACTATCAATTTACTAATCCTGACTTTGTAATCTATTCTTTCTTTGCATTTTCAAAATTTAGGGGAACTCTCAGCCAGCCATACTGTATAAGCACACAGATCAGCAATGAAGTTAAGTGTCTGCTTGTGACCAACATCCTTGTTATCTAGCCAACAGTCCCTGTGGAGGGAAGCACAGACCTGCAATAACTTAGCAATGTCATGTCAGCAACAGGTCAACACAGCATGCTGCTTAGAGAACACACTTCATTCAGTTATAAACCGACAATGCATACAGACCAAATATTACAACCCCGGGCTGTAACACTACTTGTCTTGCAATCATTAGTTAGACTGTTACCAATGAGTGTACAAGGTAATGAAACTGGACATTAAACTATAGAATCCACATGCACTGGAGTGTCATAAGTCATCAAGGTGTTAATTCAGGTTCACACAGATTTTGTTCATAAAACACGTGCATCTTCTGTTATTTCCACATCACACAACTAAGATCTCTTTTGTTTGGTTTCATAGAATTACCCCCTTGATCCTTGTGTCAGACACAAATGGGCTGTAATACAAAACAAAAAGAATGAAGACAAGGAAGTACGCTGTCAAAATGTCAAGAACCATAGAACACAATAGCGGCACTGACAGGGATTGGCGATGACCCTGAACTTGAAGAATGAAAAATGAATGGACCAATGAGTGTCTGCAGGAAGTATGTTGAAAACAGGTTTTATATATTCTTTTGTTCATTTCAAGATTGTCTCCAGCACAAGGAAGTGGGCCAACTGAACACCTTCCCTCTTCCAATAAGACAAAAACACACCTTTATGACAAATAGCCTACTATTGAGGAAGGAATGGTCTGTGTGGGTCCGTGTGGTCAACTAGCGGACCTTACGAAATCTGTCTGTTTAGCAATGAGGTGCTAAACAAACTTTCGGTTCAGACAACGTCCGCTTTATTGCTAGTTACACACTTGTCTGTGCTAATGCGCACTAGTTTGTAGTCACATGGACGAAGGATATGAATTAACTAGAAGCGAACGCTGCGTCTTTAAAATATAAAGCGTGAAGGCTACCACGAGACCACCGACCTCCCCCATGTGACATAATCATGGAGAAAGTATCTGAACATTTGTTAACATTAAATAACCACTTTCGGACATCTAAAAAATGAATCAGACATCTGAAAAAAGCAACCGTAGTGTTGCTAATGGTCATAAATGTTGCACAGTCCAAATTACTAGCAGACAGACCGGTCTGATTTTATCCTTTTTACTCGGTCTCATTCATTCAACTTATGTGAAAGAGCTAACAGATTCAAAAGACTCTAACCTTTGAACTACAAAAGCGCGTTACTGCACGCCCATGAACTCCAACTGACATGATGTTAATTCACTAACGCTAGGTTGTTGCATACTGCACGTGTGGCAGCTACTTAAGTTGCCGCTTAACGTTACACAATCAGTGTAGGCGAGATCCTTCAATCATATATTTTCGAGAATAATATGCAAACTGAAATGCTGAAACCGTCTGTTTTCCATTGCGAATCGGTCGGAGGCAATTGAACGTTTGTATGATGTTAGGCTACTCACCCAGAGTTAGATGCGCATGTTGCCTTGATTGAGTTAATTCTCAGTTTGTTGGCGATGTCTTTCAGACCCTGCAGGGTTTTCTCGTCTGGTTTATGGTAGCTCATTTTGATGGTCTAGATTATAACTTATCCAGTGACTTCTCACCAAGAGTTATTAAACTGCTTTAGGTCCAACTGCTGAGGCCTGTCAGACATGCACGTCCTCCGACACAATATGACGAAGGGACAGTACGGAGCCACGCATGGACGGTTTTAAGGGAAATTCAAGTTTAGCCCATCCCACTTTCTCGAATCATTGGAGGATAAGGTGATGGTAAGATGTCGGTAGATTTGTGCTACAGGAGTGAAATCTACATGTTTTGAGAATGCAATATATTTCTAAAAGAGTAAAGATGGAAAATATAACACCCGTTAAAAAAAATTAAATGACGTTGGGTGTTTACAAACCCGCACCAGGCTCTATCCTTTATTAGATTTTTTTTTTAAGGAATTAATAGATAATTATAATCACCAATCTTATTTGTTCATGTGCAATCACAAAATTCTGAATGCAAGAGTTATCTGTAAGAGTGCTGTATCTTTAAATGACACACTGAGTGGGCAGACCATTGCCAACAAGGAAGTAGGAAATTTTGCTCTCTCATACTTACTAGGTAAACCTGAATATGACGCATGAGGAAAAATAGAGTATCCCTATTTTCTATAAGTCTTAAACCTGCAAATGCCATCTGCAATAATAAATAGGATCAGAAGATAAGCTGCCCCACCCATCACCCATGCCACTCCCAAGATATTTGATTGTCTGCATGGTCAAATTAAATACATCTTTGTTTCATGCTCAGAACAGCTAGAATTGTGAATTCTGCTATTTTTGCATAGCCCTAAAGAAGACATTCCTTCCGAACTCCATATTGCATGCCACAGAGGCAGGAAAAGTGATGGTAAAAACTGGTTAGGCCTGTCCAAATGTACAGCACAAGATTTTTTTCTTTCTCAAAATTTGAATGACCAAATCTCACAAGTTAACCAATGGTTGTAGAAATCACACATCCAGATATCCAGCAATATATTTAAGAATATGTTTATTAAAAACGTCCTCAGGCTATTCAATACATGTAGCCTATATGGATGCTTAAAAAAAAAGAAAATAAATAAAAGTAATGTTATATGCACCTATGGCATACTATTGTTCTAGTATTTCATGGACACATGCACTCACATATTCAGACACAAGGCCTGTGGTGACATCCTTGTTCACTGGGCTCAACAGTAAAGAGTCAAGGATGAAGACAGGGTAAATTTGAATGCTGGTGGTGTTACTGCTCTTTTGGTTGTTGAATCTCTTCATCGTCAAAGTCCTGACCAAAAAAAAAAAAAAGATAGTTATTTGAGGGTTCAATTAACTTAAATTCACTGAATTTGTATCTTCACACAGCAGTAAACTTCCATTAAGCTTCCATTAATATTGAACTCTTATTCATTTTAAATGATGTTACCCTCAAAAGATAATGTACAAACAAAGCACGTGAATAGTTTGCTTTGTTCCTATACCTTTTGTCTCTCAAAAGCATCGCCCCTCTCTTCCTCTGTGATAGGTTCCTTATCCAGTCTCTCCAGCAGGGGGAGTTGTGACAGCACAAACAGCCTGTAGTCCTCAGTCTCTAAGATGGGATTCTCGGCCAACACTAGTGCACGTAGTGTGGCTGCCACACCCACAAGGCTGCGCAAGGCACTCCGGGAAAATATGAGGTTACCCCTTCAAGGAAATGAGCGCATGAGCACAAGAAAGCATTCACTTCATCAGAGAATAGACATCACTTGTGATATAATTTCATAAACTACGTCTCTAAAGACCATCTGTTCTCATACTAGAAACATGCAAACATCAACACATGCATTTTAAAAATTCTTTTTAAATTCAACTCCCTAGATACAAGATGCAATTAAAGACTTTAACCATTTACAACACAATGTGTAAGTTATGTGGTTGTTAAAACTTATGATGGTGCTAACAAAACAACAGGATGATATGATTCCTCAAGTCATCTACGGATAGAAATTATGTAGTCTCCCTGTAATGTACTGTAAGTTCCAGTAACAAGAGTCTTTCCTTAGTCTAGTTTTCATTCATTGCATATGTAAATACCACTCTCACCTAACATTCAGGTACTGCAGAGACTTCATGTTAGGGCTGATGCCATCCAGAGTCTCTAGTTGGTTATCTCGCAGATGCAGGATAGTCAGGCGCTCCAGCTTGTGGAGGCCCTCCAAACGCTTGATGACATTCTGGGCCTGGAGAGTGTAAAAACAAAACTGTTTTAAAAGCTATTCACAACAGTCATAATGTTTCAGTCTGATTCACTGCATTGTGGTCATTTTTACCATGTAAAGTCGACGCAGATTGGGCAAATACAGGCCATCTGTGGTCTCCAACCGATTTCCTCTCAGTTCAAGCGTAACCAGGTTGTTCAGTTGATTGCACTGCAGACCTTGTACCCTCTGAATACTATTACCTGCAACAGCTCAGATGAATTAGATTCTGGCAGACAATTCTGTCTTTCACTGTCCTCAGAATATCCTGAAATAAATTACAAGTCAATGTAATAATTTACTAAAACAGTGCTAAAATTGCTGTAGAATTTGACGACACAAATTGTTCGGCCTTGCCAACTAAACTGACCAATGAGATTAAGAGTCTCCAGGGCAGGCCCACTGAGCCCTTCTATGTCTCTGAGGCGATTCTTAGCGAGGCTGAACCACTGTAGGTAGGTAAGGGGCTCCAGCCTCTGCCCTCTGATCTCCCGGACATGGTTCTCATCCACCTTCAGCCAAAGCAACTGGGTCAGTGGAGACAGAGGAGTGAGGTCTGACAGAAAATTGGTGGACAGGTCTATGAAACGCAGGTGTACAAAGGACTCAAGGTGTCGGATGTCAGTGAGGCGCCTAGAGAGGAGGTCAACAGAATGTATGTGTTTGGTTTTGGCAGAGAATAGTCAACATAAATTGTACTCAATTCTGATGAATGAATAAATTCAGCTCCTCAAACGTGGTTACGCAACTCACCTATCTACAAGTTCAAACTTAATGAAGGCATGTGACAAACCATTCCCTGTCCGACACAACAAAGACAGGCCATCTTTAATCATGTCCTGTGTCAGAGCACAAGGTGTGACCTGTGTGCAACGAAAGAAGATAGAAATCTTATGAAAAAATGAGTAGGCTACATTTCAAAGGAGTGACAGGTTTCTATACAGGAAGGATTAAGGTAGGCCTATAGTTTTAAGCACCTGACCTGAATCTGATCATTGGCGTCTTCCTCCATTTGTCTTTCCAAGTCTTTAGTTCCATCATCTTCTGATTCACCCGTTTCTAGTCTCAATTCATCATCTTCTAAATCAGACATTATGAGGTCCCTGTAGGTCATGATCAGTTGTGAACATTACCAGAGTACAACTATCAATGACTAGATAATATCAGGTCACACAACGATTGTTTCGGTGGAATTATTTCGAGTTATTATATATAAAATATTCTGTGTGGTTACATGACTATTCCTTATCATTTTAAGGAATAATAAACAGTATTTCATAGCATTAACGGGTCTAATGTAAACTTTCATAAGGGTTAGCTATAATAGGCTATGGCTATCAATATCATTTCTTGTTAACAAACCTTAAATATTAAACAGTTGGGGGTGTCCAAACGTAAATGTGACTCGCCAAGCGGTTATGACCAATATCACCAGGACATTTAATTAAACAAAAGACAGGGCTAACGTTAGTTATTCTAATGAGAAAACTTTGAGGCAGTCATCCTCGTCTTTCCTGCCAGATTTTTCGTGCTTGCTTGCCTGCCTTGTTGCCCTAACAACGTATATGTGTTACCACGGAAACACACACTTCCTGTCACGTGATTAACCACAAAGTCCTTCTCTGCTTACCAGTCCAAACCATACAGTGACAGTCTATGGTCCAAACTCCTCAGTACACTGGTTTAATTTTTTTTTTTCTTTCATCTGAATACATCAAATGCCCCACCTGGTGTATTGGGTGTTTGTAACCAGCACCTGTTCTATACAACAGGTCACTGAGTAAAAAAACAAACAGAGTGACAGCCATCCCTCAGCCATGTGCACAGATTTACTCATTATTAGGCTTCTCCATATATCTATGGTCACATTATATTGTGCAAATGCATTCTGTTGTGCAATTCTAACACCAAACACTAGAGGAAATAACACAGGGGAATTAACTCCTTGCGCTGGTGTTAAGAAAAGTACAAAATTAAGTAATCCATTACGTAAAACACCCACTTCTCTGATTCATACTGGGTTTTCAGGAAACCATTCATTCAGAGCACACATTTCTGATTAAAAAAAAAAACAAACAAACAAAAAAAAACAGTAAAATTATAAATAGATAAAGGTAACACAGGCATATGTTTTAAGACTTAACATTACATCATTGGCATTTCGATTTACATTTTCAAAACAAAACACAAACAAAACAGTCAATATCACTCCAAATATAAGTCATGACAGAGGAATGCATTTTTTTTTAAATGAGGTTGACAAACTGACATAAAATTACAAAGAAGTCTCAAAACATGTAATTACGACACACAAAACATCTTTCGCTCCTTTCGCCATCTCTCTCTCTCTCTCTCTCTCTCTCTCTCTCACTCTCACTCTCTCACTCACACACACACACACACACACACACACACACACACACACACACACACACACACACACATTCCCTTTAATACACCTCAAACACCACATTTTCAGCCGCCACAATCCACAACACACTGCTGCTTGTGCTCTTGCACACCATCGGTCTTCATAGTCTTTGCATAGGAGTGTGTGTCAGAGCATTGACCACCGTGCATAGCAAGAAACAGGATAACCTACGCCATAACCTCTACTTCAGCTAAAAGGCAAGTCAGTTTGGAGCAGTTTCATAATTCCTCTGGAAAAGTTAAGATTCCATATTTCTTTTTCTTCAAGTCTAAAATATGAATGTAATGTACAAGGTGAGTTTTGAAGGCATTTCTTTTTTTTTCCACTTACAAACTAACATAAAGTCATCATGAATGTGTGCCAGGTTGTGTCAAGAAAAAAAAAAAAAAAAAGTGTCAGTTGAAGAGCACATGTGTCTCCAGTCCACAAGGAAGACCAGAAGGTGCAATCTGTGCAACGAACGGTTAACAGCTAAGAACTGAGTTGACATGCAGAGTTGAGTCCTCCAGGACAGACCAGGCATGATGCTGCTGATGCTGAGTGAACTGAATGAGAGGATGAGGAGGCTGGGTAAGAAGGGTAGACAGGGTTGCTCCTCACTCTGTTGGCATGCCCCGCAGCAGGAGTCCTTTCTTCACTCCACCCTGCAGCATCCGTGCTCCGAGGCTGATGCCTGAGGGGCCGTCACTGGCATGCAAAGATAGAGGCTTAAGTTAGTGGAGGAGGTGAGGTGAGCACATGACAACGCTGACACATTACTTGTAGTAGCACATAAGACCTGGTTATATGTTTATGTCCATGTTTATTTTCCAGACACTTTTATAAAAACGAGTATACAGAATGAATATAAAAGGTGTAAAAAAAATAAAAACGCTTGCTGGGAGGCCAGCTATGTGAAGTTATAATGTAACAGTGATGTGAAGTTATAACGTAACAGAAATTATTCACATGAATTGAATAGTAGTGTTTAGTGTAGTTGGAGGGGAAAATGTTCTTACATGGGGTTGAACTTCCATTTCTTGGGCTCTGGTTCATCAAGGAGGCCCCCTTTGTCCCTCCTCTCTGCAGCCCTGTCTCGATACCTCACCTGACAGATACAAAAAAAAAAAAAGCATATCAACATAATTTAGACTTACCATAAAAAAGCAGTTGCACTGAAACTGAATAAAGGCCAAATGGGAAAAGCAGAAATGTCCTTGGAAAAGCTCACCTCATTGTCAGCTCCTCCTGAGCTCTCCTGCTGAGCCTGTCGGGCCCTCCGCTGTTCTAAGTTTTGCTGGGGAAAAGAGAAAAGTGGAGAGAAAAAGTCACATGTAAAATAATGCTATTTTGTGGTTAAACTCTCACAAAAAGTGACAAAGTTGTGGTGTAAAAAGTAATTCATTACAAACAAATAAGATTTAATAAATGGGCAACAAACAGTATCATATCTCACAACAATGTAAGCAGTGGAGAAACTAAGACATTATTCAGGGACTGTGCTTGTATGGCAACTGCATACCTTGTGCAGTTCGGACAGCTGCTGGTGGCGAATGAGGGCCTCTTTGCTGGGGAACTGCCTCCTACAGAGCAAGCAGGCCAGCTTGGACCAGTCTGTTAGCCGCTCCTCCTTCTCTGTTCCTTCCTCATCGCTGTCAGTCTCACCGCTGTAGGCAGCAACCAGAGGACGAGGAGGAGTCCGCTACAGCATAGCACAGACACGGGACAAAGGAGAAAATTAACAGATGAAAACAGTGAACAAAGGAGGAGTATCCCTAAAAAAAAGAAATGAGGAAGAACAGATGAAGGAAGGAAGAACAGACAGAGGAACAGGTAGTCACAGAAAAAAAGATACCTCTCTCTCCTCTGGATGCTTTATCTGTTCTAGAAGAATATGGGGCCTCTCAGACAAAGCACCCTGCAAACAGACAACAAGAAAATCCATATTTTTTTTTTTATTTGAATGATGCAGTTAAAAGCACGAGTACTGATGAATACTCATTAACGTGTGTTTTTGGAAAGTGAGTCATCTTGCCTTCTTCTCCAGAATGGTGTATCCAGCATCTGCGCTGGCAGATTCACGGCGGTCATCAGGCCGGCCCTGTCCAGGGCCTCGTGAGACCGCGTTGGTGGAGCCGGATGCGGAGGAGCCTAGGGAGCGCACATTCTCCTTCTGCCTGTTCAGGCTCTTTGCCCACCTCTCCATATCCTTTGCTATCTGTTAAAAAAAAACAAAAAAAAAAACAGGAAAAGCTGCTCATTAAGCAGCATTTCAAATATACAGAACCTAGCTGTGTTGGTAACAACCTTTTTGGATGATGATAACACTTACTTACACACTTACACATACACTTTCATAAAATGACACCACAGCAGTGACAGTGAATAGTTTGCACATAGCGCTGCGTTTACAAACCCCACCTCAAAGTAGCATTCCTCCACACATACAGGTTACCTCCTTGTGGACCCTCAAAACACCTCTGCACAATCCTCAATGTATAATATAAAATTCTGCTGAGGTAGAGTAACATCCCTAGCATGCATATCTACCTGCTGGGCAGTTTTGGTCTTGGGCTTGTCCTTCTTGTCCTTACTGGCGGAGGAGGCATCAAAAGAGGCGGAGTCAGCTGCACTCGCACTGTCTGTTTGAGATGGCGCTGGGACATAGGTCCTTCTCTCCCCGTCCCAGTACATGTACTGTTGTGTATGGGAATTATAGTAGTACTGCAAAGAAAGACACAGTACTTGTATTTGCAGACTATTAAAGGAGAAAAACTACAGAAAAAGCATCATGGAAGTCATTCACACTGTATATTGCTTGGTTGTTACCTGTGAGTTGGCATCATAGTAAAGGCCAGTCAAGGGGTCGTAGTAATAACCTGAGCTCTCGTCATACTGATACGTGGAGACATCAGGAACAGCTAAAAGGTAGTCACAAGTGTCGCATTAGTCAAAACAACTTTTCGAAAACAAAAAAATTAAGTTCAAAAATGAAAAAAGTTCAAAGGTATTCTGTTTACAAAAAAGTAAGCACAAGCCTTCAATGAGTCATAGCAACCAAGTCAACAACACACTGGCCAACAAGCTGAGCTGAAGAGCCACTGTGTGAATCTTGTCTTGTCTAGAATCTTGTCTATATTCCAAAGGTCAAAGAGCATGCTGCAGTAATGCTGAAGGCAGTGATTTGCAGAGGGCCCCTCCCCTGCCCATTGTGGGTGCCAATGGAAACTTACGATACTGCGGCAGCTCTGATGGAGTCCCTGGTACAGATGGCTGACTGGGTGTGGCAGGCTGGGGTTTGCCAATGATCTCCACAGTCGTGGTTGCAGGGGTCTGTTTCAAGGCATGGTAGAGCAGTTTAGTCACGGAGCAGTTTAGTATGTTACAACTGATCTATATCTCTGAATAATCTCAACATCTTTGACTTTTAACAGGCTTCAATCCTAAATAGGGACATCATGGGTAGGCTGTACCTGTACCTGATTAGACTGAGCAGATGTTGCTGTGGCAATGAGCTGGACTTGTGCAGGAGCAATCGTGACTGCAGCAACCTTCGCTTCAGGTGTGACCACTAAGGGGACACACACAATGCGCAATGTATTACCAAATTAACAATTCACTTCATCTATGAATTCAACAAAACTTTTGAAAGGGTCTTTACCTCCAGCAGTAATTCCACCATCACAGGCCCCCATGAGGCCAGAGGCAGCGAGGGTGACCCCTGCTATTCCACTCAGGCCCTTGTGGCCCAAGCCGTCAACCACAACTCCATCCTGCCTCTCCTGTCCAAACATGGACAACACTGCCCCCTGTTGGTACACTGCAATATCCCCAGCCTGGGTCACTCCTGAGGCTAGTTGGGCATTCTAGAGAGACCAAGAGGCAGAGGTTACATTCTGGAAAATAAAGGAAGGGCCTCTTCATACAAAATCCATGGGAGAGTTTCACAAAGGTCTGGTGTAGAACCCTAAAGGCCAATTCAGACTGAAGATCCGTGACGAGATGAGTAGAGAGTAGGTGTGGCGGTGTGAATCAATCGTCGCAGGTTGTTGCAGGCAGTTGCAAGTCGTCGCAAAAGATTTAACATGTTAAATCGCAGTTTCTGAGTTTTAGAACGTCCAGGTTTTTAGAACGTCGCAGCCCGTCTCGTCGCGGATCTTTGGTCTGTAGGCACCCTAAGACGGCTTACCTGAGACACGGCCCACTGCGCTGCTGCTATGGCTGTGCTCGCCACTGTGGCGGCACTGACACGACTCCCATCAGTAAGGAACACATCACTGAGAGAGGAGAGAGAAAGAGAGAGGGAGGGGTAGAGACAGAGAGAGAGAGAGAGAGAGAGAGAGAGAGAGAGAGAGAGAGAGAGAGAGAGAGAGAGAGTTGGAGAGAAGGAAAAGGGAATTTAGAGGGAGAGACAGGGACAGAAGAAGGGGAAAAAAGAGGGAGAAAAAGAGGTTGTTCAAAACAAAGTATAGATGTATAGCAAAATAGAAAAACAGTGTATTATTAGAAGGACGAGAACAAATATGGAAGAGAGGGTGGAGGCACAGGCATCAGGGCATTCATTTTAAGTCTGTACACCTGTCTTAATGTCTTAGATTAAAAAAAAAAAGGCTGAATAGTAGCTTGGAGCCATACCGCTTGGAGCCCTTGGCAAACTCCACAGTGATGACTTTGCCATCGATGGACAAAGGAGGCTGCAGAGCCTGAAGTATCTGCAGGAGCTGTGAAGCTTCCTGCAAGGACAGAGTGACACACATTAGAGAAGAGAACTGCTCTCCAGAGAGCCTTCCACGTGAGAGAGACGAGGAGTGTGCCTTTAAAAGGTCACAGAAAAAAAGTCAGATAAAACAAATACAACCACACAGTATGATTTCTGCGTGATTAGTAGGAACAATGACAAGTGAGGCTTAGCGATGGTAACATAAAAAAAAGCGAGGGGACTTGTGTTGTTGCATCTTACCACAATGGTGGTGAGCTGCAGGAAAGCAAAGCCTCGATTCATTTGGGTCTGCTTGTCCTTGATGAGGCGCACATTGGAGGGGGAGAGCGTGGCGAAGGGAGCTAGCGCTGACAAGATGGCTTCCACATTAGTGTGGGGACCCAGGTTCCTCAGGATCAAAGCTGGAGGATGAAGAGCATAAATTGTGCTAAGCTATGCTATATAAACATTATCACCAGTCTTCATAAAGTAAACTTCTGTGAGGAAAAATAAACTTCCAGAACTCTAGAAAACTCTACACTCACATGTATATCCTCAAAAGCCTATTTTCTCATTTTACATTCTCTTTTCAATTGTCATAAATATGTTATACATGAGGATTTGTAATGTAGTAGGCCTAGCTCTTGTATTGTTTGTGACTCGAGTCCTGGATCCAGTAGTCTTGAAAAGGCTCATGAAAGGAGGGGGCAACAGCCAGGACTCACTGTCATTGGCCAGCTCTGTTGCCTGGGATGCTGCACCCAAGGCCAGGAGAGGAGCTGAGGGCTGGTAGATAGTGGGCAAGGGCAACAGACCTTGGGCAGGGTCCTTTAGTTGCCCCAGGGGCAAATCCTTTTGCACCAGTGGCAATTTTAGCTCTGCTTCTGTGAGGTACAGAGACAATGCAGCAAAATGAGTCATTCTTTTAAATGTAAACTAATGCTGTTATGATGATGATGATATCCTTGCATAGGGTATGCAACACAAAGCATGTGACCAACCTGATTTTGGGACACTACACTTGAAGCATTTTTCACGCCTCTTGAAGTTCTGTACTCCGCACTTCAAACAGAGGGATGGAAAATGTTAGGACAGCTCCAATATCTATAAATAGTCTCCTGACTACACTTTTCGCACAAAAGACACTTTAAACAGATGGGCCACTTGTACCTCACCTTATTGCAGAGCCAGTCTTCGTTTGCACGTGGCTTAGGGTCGCTATAGTGCATGGACACCCGCTGTCCTAATATAATGAGCACTCTCTGGAAGAGAAAGAGAAAGAAAAGAGGAAACAGAAATAGAAAATAAGCATCTGGATCGAGCATGATCTTACCAAACAGAGAGAGAAAGAGAGAGAAAGAAA
The DNA here is from genome assembly GCA_027497455.2 of Sardinella longiceps. NCBI lineage: Eukaryota > Metazoa > Chordata > Actinopteri > Clupeiformes > Clupeidae > Sardinella > Sardinella longiceps. Next base: position 7,170,670 of record JAODXP020000018.1, read on the forward strand.
GATCTCACCTCAAAAGATGTGGGGAAAAGAGAGAGTGAGGGAAGGGAGAGAGAGCGATAGTAAAAATAGAGAGAGAGAGAGAGAGAGAGAGAGAGAGAGAGAGAGAGGGGGGGGGAGAGAGGGAGAAAGAGGGTTTCAGATTTGAGAAACAAATGAAAGAGAAAGAGAGGAGGGTACAGTGAGGGACTGTGAAGGAGAGAAAGAGAGAGAGAGAGAGAGAGAGAGAGAGAGAGAGAGAGAGAGAGAAAGAGATGTCACCTTCAGCTTGAAGGGCATGGGACCGACACACTGGCCTGTGTGCGTGAGAGCGGACATGTGTTTGTGTGGACGGCCCTCTCTCCGACCCACACCCAGACCACCTCCCCCCTTGAGGGGAAACTTGGAAGCATGAAGGCTTATCCTACCCACCCAACCATCCATCCCAATCACCCATCCACCCAGCACCCGTCTTAACATGACAGCTGAGCAGACTCACCCAAATCAGCCAATACATTTTGAAGTAGCATTGTGCAAAGGCAAACCAGCTAAAGTGAACCTAAGAATCCACTCTGCATTTCTGAAAGACGAACACAGTTTTTTTTTGTTCTACCAGAATAAATGAAATGAAATGTCTTAGATAAGTCTCTGGTCACATGTCACAAGTCTCGCAAATGAAGACACTCTCAAAGAAACAACATGTTTTTTTTGGCAGGCACAGAGGCTGACAGTTCTGCCTTGCAATCCCATATTTAACCAACATCCCTCTCCCTCCCTTTCTCAGTATCTATTCTGAGCCAGCAGGATTCTTTTGATTCCTATCAGCCTGATCTGCTACTTTTGTCAGAGAACCACAAAGAAAAAATAAATAAATAAAAAGACAACATTGCAGGGAAGAGATGATTGACAGCTTCAGGCCTGGGGCAAACACGGTTTAAAAATAAAATGTCTGAGATGTCCTTTGCATTTTTTTGGCCTCTGCTTCAGCTTCAGAGCCTGACTACCCACTCTAGCACTCACTCCCCTCTTCTCTCAAAGCTTTGCAAGCCAAACACTTCTCCCAAAAACAGCAACAGTACATGGAAGGGGTAGGGACTTGGGGTCAAATACTGTAGGCAGGAGACAGGTACTTACAAAAACAGATCATTGAAACAACAAAGCAAAATAAATAAATAAATAAATAAAACAAGCAAGGAGGAATATTGGATGAATTTTGGGGTAGATGACCTCTGCATTGTGATGAGGTACTTTCCATAAACTGTGTGTGTGTGTGTGTGTGTGTGTGTGTGTGTGTGTGTGTGTGTGTGTGTGTGTGTGTGAGGTGTACTGTATGTTGCGTAGTGAGCCTCTTTTACCCCAGTACTGACAAAAAAAAAAACTTTGTGTCCACTTAATACTAGACTTGGAGAGAAGCAAACCTCCCATTCAATGTTGTGGCAGAAGTGCACTGAGTTTGACGGGCATGGAAAACAGATAAGACAGTTCAAAATGGCCATCAATAAAATATAATCGATACAAGACACACACTGCAACACATTCATTTATGGTCATTGCACCTGTGTTGTGTTCAAGGATGTCGTCACAAATGTGTGCTCGTGATGAGATCGTGTGCAGTGTGTGTGTGTGTGTATGTGTGTGTGTGTGTGCGTTAGTGAGAGCTGTGAGATTCTCTGTGTGTGTGTGTAAGTGTGTGTGTGTGTATGTGTGCAGTGTAAAGTGACCTGGTTGGTCTCCATCCATCGGGTGGCCTCCTGCAAGTGATTAAACTCGACGAAGGCGAATCCTCGGCTTTGACCTGGAGACACAGCCGCCGGGCCACAGTGACAAAACAACAACAACAACAACAACAACAACAATGCAGTGAGGGGTTAGTGCCTTCACAGGAGAGAGAGAGAGAGAGAGAGAGAGAGAGAGAGAGAGAGAGACTAAATTAAAGATATACAAAGAAAGAGAGAGGGATTAGGGAGAGATAAAAAAAGAGGAAGGAGAGAGAGAGAGAGAGAGAGAAGGAGAGAAAGAGAGGGATAGCAAGGAAAGACAGAAAGCTTTCTAACCACTCATCACACTGGGTAATATGTTTAGCTGAGGAGGTCAGGAGACAGACAGCTCCTTCCCCTGCACAGGCAGGCAGGCAGGCAAGCAGGCTTGCAATAGCTCTCTTTGACTGCCGAGACAAACAGTCACATACCAGCTCACTGGTCCCCCTGGAGTTGGGATCCTGTGTTACTTACTTTATATGCCTCTGCGGCAGCACAGTCTCCTTCTTTTCTCTCAGTTTTAGTTGCTAAATTGCCAAAATGACTGAACCAATTGCAATGAAATCGGAAGTGATCCAATATAAGCAGAGCATAAACATGTCCCTTGCTGTTTTGTGATATTCAAAGAGTGACATGAAAGAGTGAAAACATCCATTGTTTTTGAAGAAGAGAGAGAGAGCCCCCGAAGAGGAACTAAATTTGTATTCAGTGCCAGCAGGATCCAAGCTCCCTGTGTCGTTACATAACTCTTTCTTTCAAAGATGACTACTTCAAGTGTGCAAACTCGCATACAAAGAACTGACTGGGCCGGAAAGAATTTACAGTTGGTTTGCCAAAAAAAAAGAAAAAAAAAAAAAACACTTTTTTATAATGGACATTGTTTGCCTATTAATATAATGGCCTGAAATTCCCACTGTCACGCTCAAAAGTGCAGAGCAAGACACAAAAAGCCATTATGATGGCATACACTTAACAAAATCAAGACGTACATTTAGCTCAGGGCAGACATTCAGGGCAAAATGACCTTTCATAGAAGGGAATAGTGGAGGTCACGGAAGAAGCTGTAATACTTACTCTGAGAGGACGCTCTCCTCTGTTCGTCCCAGATGAGTGTGTAGTGGTTTAGTGAGGTAGCAAACATGAAAGGGTGGGGGGTGTGGGGGACTTGGGGGGGCAGCGAACAACTAAATACGCTGAGAGGAAACCATGCTTCTCTGTGTGCTGTTCGTGCCTGTCTGTGTGTTTTGTGTGTGTGTGTGCAACTAGGTGTTACAGGTCAAGGTGTTATAAGCACAGCTAGGTGTTACAGGGTAAAACCACGTTCGAACGAATAGGAACTGAGAAGAAGTGAAACAAATCAGACAAAGAAAATGAAAGCTACTAGGTCCTAATAGTAAGGTTGTTGAGACAAATGGTCTATGAAGCGTGTTGATGGCAATGAGATGAATCAAAGACCCTCTCCATACAATACAATGTAGAAGTTGGAGAGAGTGAGAGACCTTTAGAGAAGAAAGACTGCCTCTTTATGGCAAGCGAGAGAGAGAGAGAGAGAGAGAGAGAGAGAGAGAGAGAGAGAGAGAGAGAGAGACACGTCGACAGAGATAGAGAGAGGGGAGTGGAGACTACGGGGAGGATCCTGTCATAAGCAGCGGCCAACTCACCTGAGGACTTATTTCTCATCAGGCGAACTTCACGAGGTTGAATTCCTTGCTCCTGCAGCAAGTTCCTGATCTGGAAGGGGGGAAAAAAAGAAACATTCTGTGAATAAATATGAAGGTCCGCTGATTGCACTGAGGCAGCGGGAGGGAGAGAAAGCCATGCTGTTTGAGTGCTGACCTCGTTGACTGTGGCGTTGGGAGGCAGCGTGCGCAGCATGATGATGTTGCTGGGCTTTTGCGTCTGGTCCAGCTCTGCTCTGTAGTCCTGGTCGCTGCGCTCAGCATCCTCGGGGCCCAAATCAGAGCAAGCGACCAATCCCACTTCTCTGTTGTGCTGCACTGCATCAGAGAAACCCTGAGTTGCACAAAAAGTGAATTTTAATCAGTATTTAGGCCAAGCACATGACTGCCACACAATAAAACTATAACATACTGTAGTCTTCAGTCTCTATATAAACGAACATGATGCCGACATATGAAAAAATCCTTTAACAACCCTAGAGTGGCATTTGAACACAATCTTTTTAAATGTTGATAACCATATAACAAGATCTAACAAGATGTTGTTGTTGATGATGATGATGATGTTGTTACCTTTCTGTGGCCAAGCTCTCTGCCAAACTGGTCTTCTTCTCCTTGTCGCCCTGCGCCTCGTTCCTCCTGACCAGCAAAGGCCCTGCCCCCTGGCCGGTTGCACCAGCCCTTCATTTCGTTGCTGTCTCCAAGGTGATGGCCCTGGTTCTCTGGAAAGTTTTTCTGTCCTCTGAAGGACCCTTGGTCCCTTCTGGGCCCCCTGGACTCTAAGTCAAACCCAAAGTCCCGATCGTCCGGTCGGAATCTCTGCTGCTGAGCTTGCTGGGTATGGGTCTGGAGCTGGAGTTGGGGCTGAGGCTGAGCATGAGAACTGGAACCCCGGGGGAATATCTTTCCTGACCTGATTGGGTTGGTGCCCTGCATTCCCCGGTGTTGAAACCCTGCTCGACTGTCAGGGAAATGGTTAGGTGAGAAATCTTCTGACCTGCTGACGCCGCCATCATCACGGCCACTCTGTCGCTTCTCCTCAGAACGGTCCTTGTTACCAGGTTCTCCCTCAGCTTCGTCTTGTCCATACCCTCTGTAGTCCATGTCTCTGAAGTCATGTTCAGCAAGACTGTTGCCATAGCGACCAATACGGTCCCCTCTACCACCCCTGATGTGACATCAAATAGAAGAACAAAGTAATATGACCAAAGTAGACTAATGTTCATCAACAAGCGCAAGTTTGCCTAGAAAACCCTCTTACTGTCTCAGGATCTAGCTTCAGTCTTTAAGCTAAAAGGGTAAAATTAATGGTCATCCTATTTAAGTCAATAAAAATGAATCATTAAGCCTAAATCCTTGATGTCTGGGCACCGAAGTAAACATGCAAAATAACCACAAAGTAAAACGATCGTTTTACATGCAAAATATTAACTCACCGTCTTTCGTACTCCATATCGCTCTATGTAGACCAGCGCTTGACACTGGAACGTTTATTCGCCTGTCCTTGCAGAATTCACAAACCTTGTGCAGAAAGTAGAACTGGAGGTTAACGTATCGATACGGAGTCGTGTCACCATTCCAATAACATGCATCTGAGACTAACTGAATACAACTCAAGCAATAAAGAGACTTGAAAACAAAACAACACCTAGCATTACTATCATTACTGTCTCTCTTTGGCCGTCAAAACATCTACGCTGACGTTGCAGTACCAAGGGTGATGTTTGACTAGCCTAGCTTTACCGAATTTAGCAAATACAACAACCCCCAACAAAACCTCTGCTGTCAAACGCATATAACGTTATTGTGATTATACATTTTTTAAAGTGGTGCTGCTGGATAATCTGATCAATGACTCTTGGGAAAACAACTTCGCTAACTTTAGTTTACGCCTGACTGTACCAGATAACCAGACAGATATACCATACAAAATGATTTCGTATTAAATTCTACCCAGCCTCTGCGCACTGGGGGCTAGCTTGGCTAACGACGTTAGCTCTCCAATAAGGAGTAGAATTCACAAGTTACAGATGTTGCTTCACACACTAGCAACTCCCAATTGCGCTGCAAGAGTTCCAAAATGAATGCAGTACAAGTTATTCTTACATTTCGGGCTCATCGAATCACTTGTCTTTGCACTATCCTTAGTACTCCGAGTTGTCAGGCCCAGGAATCAAGGTTGAAGCAGACAGCGTGATATGGTAACTACAGTGTGGGTGGGGCATTACGCACTGATGTATTCTATTGGTGTAAAGTGTAATGGTTGTTGATTGGACAAAATAAATGACATTCCGGTTATGTCCTATAGTTATGTCATGCATAAAAACATCAAAGTTTTTTAAATGAGGACTTTGATAGAAAATTCACTATGTCCTGCAGAAGGCTTTCCATTAATCAACCACTGCACTTAAAGATTATCTGCATCAAACAGAAAAAAATGACTGGGAGTGACACATTTTGATGATCAAATTCTATGATTATGTGGCCACTGAGCCACAAGACATTCCTCTGCAACATCTCCAACTTGAGCCCCACCCTGCTTTGTTAGATTTTTTTTTCTTTCAACGCCACATAAGTACAAGTTTTACAGAGTCAATTTCTTTTTCGGTCTGTATGCTCTTCCACTGGCTATTTAGAGCAAAGTACTGCGTATCAGAATCAATTAAGACTGATGTTAATCTTGATACTTGGTACAAAAGTCCATCAGACCTTATGAAATCCTTGACTTCTCAGCATGTGCCACAGTACAGTATATGCAAAACATACAAGTTGCACAGTAACTCAAAATACAATATCTTCAACAAAAGACAACAATGCTCTGGGCTAAACTAAATCAGGTTTATTTGAAGTTTTTTTTTTTTTTATAGCAGATTGAAGGAATATGGAAATGTATTTTACAAAAAGTCAAATGCACCAAGATGCTTTTTTCATACAACACATTTGTGATTGATTTCTTTAGAATAAACTCCCAATTAAAACAATAATATATGCACTTTCAGTTTCAATGGTTTACTTTTTAAAATCTAAATATTTCTCATGATAAAGATTCTGAAGATTTGTTTTAAGGAGTAGTAACTGTTTCAGGAAAGGCCAGTAGAATTCACACAGGGTTAAATATACAGTTCAAGAGCATTGAAAGAAAATAGAGAATAATATTATTATTACTGATAATAATAATACTAATCATAATTAACATTATATTCAAAAGAGAGGAGAATGGAGGGAGTAGCACACAGAACCAGACAAATCACTAACTTAAAATTCCACTCAAAGCGTGCCAGAAAAGTAAAATGCCATTTTCAATTTGCAACTTTTAATATCAAGTACAAATATCATAATCATTCCTGACACGAGGACTAAATGTTGAGTGTCAGTTACTCTTGGTATACAGTACTGTGCTGTACTCCTCCACTGAACATCAAAAACAGGTGATCAAACCAAAGCAGTTATTTAAAAATCTACACACAGGCAAGCTTATAAAACACACTCTCGCAAACTTGATGAGCAGAATGGCCCTTACATCTAAATGTAGAAAAAAAAGAAAAAAAAAAGATGCTGATAGATTTTTAAATATACCTGAACTGCAAATGGTTTGATTCACTATAATTGGAAAAATTAAAAAAACAAACAAACAAACAAAAAAAAACATCCAGAATATTCTGTGACATCAACTACCAGAGGAGAAGCCATGGAGAGGAGGCAGAATAGGAGGGAAACCCACCCTGCAGTGTTGACCTCCCTGTGCTTAAGTTCAGTATAGAGGACAACAAGGAGGGTCAGACAGTCAACATTCACACATAAACAGAGAGAGAAAAAAAGTAACAGACAGATTCAACACATGCATTCACATACACACATTCATATACAAACATATACAAACGTACTTACAATCGTTCGGACACACAACATGACCGTTTCGAACTTGCTACTAGAGACAGTACGTAAACCTATGGGAGCCAATTATCGTAGAACCATTTATAAAAGTGGGGCGTTAAGGGGGTTGTTAAGGGAGTCAAAACCACTGAAAAAAAGTATCCATGAATCCCAGTACAAGTCCTTTCCTAACCCCTCCCACCCTCTTACTACTGGTTTTACTGAGGCAAGCCCTACGAGAGAGAGCCACTGGAAGGCCATATTGGGCCTACTCTTGTTATTTTCCCCCGCCACCCCACCTGGGGTGTCCTAGAGGTCAGGGCTCTCATGCCAAACAAGTGGCGACCTTTAACCTCTGATGACCCCCGTCCCTCCCACCCAATGGATCCACACCTGAAAGACAAACCTACCCAATCCTGTCCCATCCCTTCCCTTTCTGTGTTCTCCGGGCCCCCTCTCATTGCCCTCCCCCTACCTCCTCCATGTCCAGGTGGAGGCTTCTATAACAGCAGGCACGCATTCTTCTTGCCACGTTTCTTGGCCTGCAGTGCGGCCCTGGTGGCCATCTCGAAGACCTCCCTCACGCCGTCTTTTGTCTTGGCAGAGCATTCTAGGTAACCAAAGGCATTGATCCGGTTGGCCATGTCTCTCCCCTCCTCTGGCTTTACAGGCTCCTGTTAACACAAAATTGCAAGAGTTTTAGAAGGCCAGTTACAAGTTACATCTAGCCTATTTTACTTTGGGAATCACAAATGTACCCATAATTAGTACTAAAAAGTATGGTATGCTATTGTAATATACACTCTAGATCTAATATCACCAAGTAATTAATGTCCGGGATCAATGTAAAACTTATTGCCCTGGATGAATGCGTTAGGCTTAAGGTACATTGATCCAGGGCAAACGTTTGAGACGTTGATCCTGGGACTTTCAAATGCTTGGTTATATCAGAGCTTGCGTAGTATACACTCTAAACCCATATTTTGTTGAAAACATTTGGGACCCTCTTAAAATTTGGCTTTTGAGACTTTCAGGGGGTCTCATGGGTTAATCAGGAGGGGCCGGACGGATGGTAGTGGTATCATTCTTATTTGGCTGTTGAGTTCAGTCCTGATCAACAACCCTTTGCAAAACTAAATCTGAAATCCTATTCTACCATGCATTACACAAACTTGTAGACAGGTCAGTTCAAAACACCAAATATATAACTGCTTTAACAGCGTAGCAGCAGCTATTTGATACTCTAGGAAATCAAAGAGGGCTATAGACAGTAAACTGAATACTAAGAGTGATCAAGCGCAGAAGCCAACAATCTATCTCTGTGTTCGTTGGGAAGGGTAACCCGGTGGATACCTGTTTCATTTTGGCAAGCTCCCTCCGTGTGTGCTCATCGTTGCGCAAGTCTTTCTTGTTGCCCACGAGGATGATAGGCACATTTGGACAGAAGTGCTTCACCTCAGGAGTCCACTTCTCAGGAATATTCTCTGTGAGAGTAAAAAAAAAAAGGACAAGGTGATCCATTGGGTTTATCAAACTACATCAGACACCTGATGAGAATGAAGTGGATGTTGCCCTGATCTGAAATAAAGCCAGCAGAATGGTCCTGGGAGGCATCCATGGTAATGGAGACCTTTATAATAATATAATATAATTTGGTGAGGTCTTCAGTAAATTGGCAAGTTTTTACATCACTTGGAAATTCACAAAAACATACTGCTCAATAACAAAACATCAAAAGACATTAAATACAATACGTTATAATACATTTTTAACTCTCAATGTTTGAAATTCAGTACAATGCTTTCAGTACACACACACACACACACACACACACACACACACAGTGCAATGCTTACCCAAACTGTCAGGACTGTCAATGGAAAAGCACATAAGTATGACGTCGGTATCTGGGTAGGATAGAGGTCTTAATCTGTCATAGTCCTCTTGACCAGCAGTATCCCACAAGGCGAGCTCCACCTGGAAAAAAGTGACATTTTCACTTTTAATTCTTCCAATAAAAATAAGTCAAAGTGTGAACAGAAGAGGTCTGTTCAAAATGTTTTGCCTGCCCATGCCCTTATGTGACTATGCTAGCAGAATGTCTCAATCTATGTTCTGGTCCTGATATGCTGGCAGAGGAAGGAGAGGGATATTGGCTCAATCTATTGGCTCTTACAGACAAATGCCCATTCACTCCAAGTTTGGGTCTGTCAAAATCTGAAGTTTACGCTCAGTTGCACCCTTTCTGAGCCCTTTCCTAAAGTCAACATGTGCAGACTTTGTTAAAGAGAATTGCCCATAGCTTGTAGCACTGTGACATGGCATTGGAAAGCATGCATTCCTTAGGGCTATGGGATTCAGACAATTACAACTGGACAGATCCAAGATGCAAAAGCTACATCTGGAAGTCATAGCTAAAGGTTTCTATTCAAAGGACATTGGTGAGGCAAATTGAGGCTGAAGAGATCAGAGATGTACACTACACACAACCCCTTCTCACGGCACTGTATTGCCCTTGGCAGCGCAGGGACATTTGAACTATGTTGTAGACAGAGTGAACTATGGTGTAGACATCTGACCTTAGTTTTCATCTCAACCCCTGTCACAGCTGGATATCATCTGCCTGTAACTTCTGGCAAGCTAGACTCTGGGTGGAGAACAATAGCCGTCTCATGCAACCCCTTTTTCATGACTCAAACCAACCTATGATTCAAAAATGGTTTTAAAAATAAAAACGTTATGGTCTTTATGGTATTGATAACGCAAAATATGTAGGGTAAATCAAGACTTTTACGCGTGACTCTTCAACTCGTCACTGATAACAAAAATGTCTTTTTGTTCGTGAAGTTAGTAGTGTTGCGTTTCTCAGTTTCTCTTAACAAGTTATTCTTAGCTTGAAATAGCTGCACCTGCAGTATAGCTTATCAAGGTGTGCAGGCTCTCTTGAACTTCTGTATACCTTAAAGGATAAAGGTATACAGGTATTCCAAGGATACAAGGGTTCTCCTTGATGAAATCAGGCGTACAAATAACGCAATATGACCAAGGCATAATTTTCAGGAACATAAACAGTAAACACAGACAGTAATAACCTCAGACTATCAGGTATCCCAGCCTGCTACAAGCCATCTCTGTTTCTTATCACCCAAGGAAAAGAACTCGTAGCTGACAGTAACTATGAAATTTCTCTCATCACAACCTCAATCCTTCCCAATAGGAGAAACTTAGGAGATAAAGCAGGAAACACATGAAACATGAATGCAACATGAAGCAACTCTTTCCAGCCCATCTACAGATGCATATATCTTAGCAATATATGAAGTGGCATTATGGTTAGGCCTAATACTTATACCCCTACCCAAAAGAGGACATAGGATAAGATAGCCTATGTTGCTAGTTGCAGATAGACACCAGTTAAAATGCTTTGCCATTTGTCAAATTTTGTCCTTAAATCTGTCCTTATAGTTTCGTGCACTGAGCAGAAGACATTTAGGACACTAAAACACTCTTGCAAACAATCATAATTTATCATGAAAATATGAAAAAAATAACAACTTGTGCACAATCCTGGGCCAGTTCGGGCACTCTTGAGCTAACAAAGAATTGTTATAACTGATAGTTTCTAGACAGTGTTGTTCCTAATGTAAGGTGTAATCTCTGTTCTTCTGCCATTCTGCATGAAAAGGTATAATGACCATGAAAACAAAAAAAAGTTAGCCATGACATGCCAGGATGTTCTGATTTCTTACCTGTTTACCATCCACTTCAATGTCAGCCACATAGTTTTCAAACACCGTAGGCACATAAACCTCAGGAAACTGGTCTTTACTGAAGACTATGAGAAGGCAGGTCTTTCCACAAGCTCCATCTCCAACGATCACAAGCTTTTTACGAATGGCAGCCATCTAAAAAAGGGCATTAACCAAAAAAATCAATTAAGATTTTTGGAAGCCTCTGAGACCTAACAGCATAAAAGATGCTGTCAAGTTCAACCGCAGCATTCTAAACACTGACAGACAGACAATTAAAAAAACTTAACTAGAATGTATTTTAGCAGTCAGGGTTCATCATGTTATAACTGTATTTCAATGAACATAGGTGTGAATCATAGTCGCTACGGACAAATGGCCTGCAGTTAAAACACACAGTACTAGGGCAAAGAGTTAGGCTACAGCCAATGAAAGGTAAAGTTAGCTTACTGAAAGAACAACGTAAGTAGGCTATAGTTACAAGTGATATTGAAAAACATGCCTAGACACAATAGAGAACTTAACATTCAACAAGAACAATGGCAATGAATGCATAGTGTTACATGCTGCTCCCTTTTCCAAACAATTTTTAATAAATCGGAAGTACAAATGCGGAAGTATAGGCTGACCGGAAACAACATTACTTTGTTTAAGGAAGCGTTAAGTAAATATTGTGCGTATTTTAAATGGATAATTATGATATTCCAGTTGTAAAATAAGTCAGTATTGGGATAAGTTGCTTTAAGGGGGATAACTTCGGCGAGTTGAAGCAATCTTGCGCAGTGTTCCTCGGCCTGTCGAGTACCCTAGCAAGGCCTTTGCGCCGCCCCACCGCACCCAAAACACCTCGAAGTAAAACTATTGTTTTAGATTGACGTTTCACGGTTCCAAAATAATCCTATGGGTAACTCAATCCTTGAAACAAAAAGACGGGAGTAGTACTTTGGCCAAATCGCTTGTTTTTGTCTGTTATTTGTACGCCACGTCGCCTTGTCTTGATGAGCTAACATAAACCAGCTAACAGGGTTCCCAACTTGTGCTAATTCAAAAATCTCAAGAACTGTTGCTAGCATGCTAGCTAGCCGAGAACAGCAAAGTTCAAAACCGGCCGGCGAGACAACAACTTGGATTAACAATAATGTTTTAAACTAGTTGTTCAGGTTACTGAGTGTACAGACAACTGTCGGAATGAACAAACAAAACAATATACGGGACCGCATCGTTAGAACACCATACAACATTTTATAATGCATATACAATACAAAACACAGCACGGGTTTTATTAGCTGGCCGACTCGGCAGCTAAGGACAGCAGGTTTGTCTGATAAGTAGCTAGCCTCTTAGCTTGAGTAGCTAACAAGATGGTTTAACCTAACGATAAGTTAATGATTGCAGGGAAATAAAGATATTACAATTTCCCCGTGCTGCAATGATCAATAGTAACAATGGTATGTTTACAAATACCCCAAGCTTAACAGTAGACGGAAACTTCAGACAAGTATGTCAACAAGCTCGCTACCTTGTTCAGTTAGCTAGACAGCTAAGGTTAGCTTGCGGGCTGTCAGGACAATATTAGCTAGCTAACGTTAACGTTGTTTTGTTTGCCAGCTAGCGACGTTTGGCCCCGTTTTAGCTCCATAACAACCTTGACAGAATATTTCTACGTGTTATCTAATATACTCCTTTCTGGACACGATGTAAGTCTGCACTATGCAATGTACTCTCAGTAAACTTTCAACTAGTTGATTTTAAAGGGGCGAGTTGTCGGTGATTAATAAGCCGGATAAGCAACAGCGAAAGCTAACGAATTGCCTAAGCGTTAACCAACTTGGATAAACTTGATTTTAGACAAGAGTTTTAACGCTGTATTTACATATCGTTTAGCACATTAAAAACTATCGTTTAGTTGTTGACGATGGGGGATTCTGTGTTTTCTCCAAAGTATTCGCGTTTGATTGAGATAAAAAGCAAATAATTTACCGTTTAAATTTGTGGTGTGTCCTCTTTCCTTCTTCTCCCTACCAGGGTCTTAATCTCCGCCCACTTCCACAATGCCACGCAATTTCACCCGCCCTAGTGATTAACTGGTCCAGGTAAAGGCCACACATTTTAAGTAATTTATTATAAAAAAAATATTAAGGTATATCAACAACAGGCTATATTTAGACAACTCACTTCAAAAAAAAAATATTTGTTACATACGAATATAGAATAACAAAATATTTTCTACAGACTGTCATAGCATGAAACCCAAACAGTCTACCAGATGAATAACTAAATTCTAAACTGCCTATCCTACTATAGATTCAGTCCATACAAATACAAAAGTTAAATTTAAGTTATAAATCCAACCTCATATCACCACTGTTCAGCTCTAGTATAACATTAAGAGGAATGTGCATAATTAGAAAAAATATGAACACAATGTTATATACAATATAAGAGCAACAATATTTACAGTAGTCTGTAATGTAATATACACCAGCTTGTGAAGGAGACCACTCAACAATCCTAATACTCCAATGTAGACTCGGCCTACAAAAGGTCCTGCTGCCTTCTGCATCTTCAATCAGTAGGCTTTATGTGACATTGGCCATCTGATTGCATTAAGTGTATGGGCAACATGAAGTAAAAATGGTTCAAAAGCTTTTTTTCTGATTTCAGTGTCAATACAAGCCTGGACAGAATTATATGAGGGAAGGGGAAAAAAATAAAAGATTTGGCCAGTAAGGTGACAGTCAATTATAGGAACACAGGAAATTAACTGGAGATTGGCTGAGAGACTGAAGCAAAAAGAAGGTTTCTCAGGTTGCAGTCCATGTTGTGTAAAAAGAAAAATGTATCCCAACATCTTAGTATCTCTTGCCACTGCTCTCTAACTGGTAGAACAAGACATAGGCCTGACTTGACTGGAGCTGGTTCTCTGGGACTTGTTGCACACTGCAGAAAACAAACAAACAAACAAACAAACAAAAAAAACACAGGTCAACAGGTCAACTTAAAAAATAGGGATTACTGGTACTGTCCACAGTTGTTTTCATGTTTTTTTTTTTTAATTTGATTTGATTTTTTTATTTTACAAATTTGAAGACATGAAGGTCTGCAAAATGATTTAACTTGCTTGACCCACCTTGAGTCATTGTAATAACTCCAACCATCCGCATCCCGACAACAGGCTGTGTAGTGACCCATGTTCACTGTGCCAGAGTGATAGCATACCGCATACAAGTTGTATATCACTGGCCCTAAGAATCAAAACATAAAGCTGTCTTCTCCAAATTTCCACATTGGTATATGAACTCCATGCTACATAGAATAGTATCACTATAAGTACAATAAGGAATACAATAATAAAGATATTTTTTTTTGTACATAACTGCATAGATCTAGATGGTAATAATTATAATGAAAGATATTATTGCATGTGATTAAATGTTCAGGATTCACACTAGTGTATGAACTTTTTCTATAGCCTCTCTATAATGATCTCTATAATCTCTATAAATAGAAAACCAGTGATTTTTTTCAACACACTGTTAGCTTGATATCATAAACATGGTAATAATCTTATATGACAGACATTAATCATAGTAATAATAATAATAATAGCTTAGTTTTATATAGTGCCTTTCAAGGTACCCAAGGTCGCTTAGGTGATTAAATGTTTGGCTTGAAATTAAGGAACAACAAAAAGGTTCCTACCACAGTCCACAGGCCCATATGGCCCAAGATCCAGTTTAGTTATGGGAAAGGACACACACACAGTACTTTTGCTGATGGAGTACCTCGACATGGTAAACCGATTCAGATCTGTTTGTGTTTTGTCAAGTGCTTTATACAGGCAGATGAGAACATCAAACTACAAACATTCTTCTAATCCAAGTAGATTTAAGTAACTGTTTAAGAGTTCAGAAGCAGCTATCACACATACGGTACAAAATAAATATTTTCTTTTATGTGTAGAAGATGTATGGAGGATACGTATGACAAGGACTTTGGGGAACCGCTGAATGGTCAGTCTTTTGGTGCTTTGCGTTCGTCGACAGCATCGCTCACACATCTGATATAAACACACACACACACACACACACACACACACACACACACACACACACACACACACACACACAAGACAGCAGTCAATGGAGGCCATTCACTCGACAGTCAAGAACCAAAGATCAATTGAATGTATGAAATGGAATACTCAGCATGTCTGATTGTTCATTTTCTGAGACCATTTTGAACATACCGGTGCATTTTCTGCATCAAGCTTTTCCTCCTGTGAGAAGAGGTCGAGGCACTCCTTCAGTGACACTGTGTCTCCACTCCTCTGAAACAAGGCAACCAAATGGAAAGGTACAGTATATGAGCACAACAGAAATAAAAAAAGCAAGACAACCAAACAGATATACAGTATCAGCAGCACAACAAGAAAAAATGACAAGTCATGGTCAATGATCAAGACAATGAAAAGAGAAGTTGTCCATACCTTTGGAATTGGGAGCGACAGATCACAGAACACATCAAACGTGTTGGAGTAATGAGAACAGATGGAGCAATGTAAAGAGCTACGCAGCTGACCTGAGAAGAGATCTAGAGAGAAGGATGCAAGACACAGAATACAGGAAGGATTGAGAGTACTGAAATTCAGAGTGAAATTTAGCAGACAACACAATTTCCTAAAGATTTATTGGTGGATATTTTCACATCACAATTAAATAGTATTGTGCCAAGTGTTTCCACACAATTGTGTGACAATGAAAGGATGTGACGTCACTCCTCAGTTTGTCAAGGTTGTGGATTCTGCACTTAAAGTGCAATGTTGTCAACTCCTGTCTTGTATACTAAAGCAACAGCAAGCCTAACTAAAAAAAGTATTTGAACACAAGAATTTGCAATATCAGATCAAGTAAAGTGATAAACAGAGCAACTCACCAACTATTCTACTGTCATCCCTGATGAGATGTCTCTTCCACATGAGAGCAGCCTGCTCAGACAACCTGGGGAAAATGATGACAGAATAAATAAGTACCTTCTTGACATATCTTCAATAATTCTTATCTTAAACGGGGGAGGACGGGAATTAATAATTATGTAGAGGATAAAGTCTGTGTGAGATCAAATTGGCGCAGTTGTTTTCACTTTACGTTTCGGGTGCCAAAAATTAGCAGTTCACTTTAAACAAAAAAAAAATCAGCATTTGACTTTAAACTAATAATGAGACATGTTCACCTCTGCTTGAATTTGAACATACATGTAGCTCAGGCTTTTGCCTTAGCATTCCTCTGATTTTGTTTTGTAGTATAGCCTACCCCTCAGGTACAGTATACCCATTTTCAGTCTTCTGTGTAATGCACCGTTACATGGTTTGATTGACAGTCACTTTGACTTTGACTTTGATGTGCCTCTGTACCTGAAGACTTTGTGTTTTGGCTCCTGCATGTCTGTTCCAGGTGGACGCTTGGCAGGCCGGCGATTGATTTCAGTATGTAGCCTGTCCAACAGAAACCTTAGGAACTCCTGAGCATCTTGCTGACTAATAAAAGGAAGAGAGAGAGAGAGAGAGAGAGAGAGAGAGAGAGAGAGATAGTGAGAGAGGTAAGGGCAAATACCAATCAGTGTTGGGCAAGTTACTGCAAAACTGTAAAACTGTAATGCGTTATTTATTACTTGTTACTGACATTTTAAAGTAGTCCCTTACATTACAATATTAGTGTTTTGAAAATGTAAGGTGTTACATTACTGTTGCATTACATTTCAGTTACTCTTCGGGCCCCCGGTAGTGTATGACCTTCATTCGTTATCAATGTTGAGAATGACAAGCGGAGACTGTACATTTCTACATTAAGTCCGGCACAGCAAGCGTTTTACACTTGCTGACCTCTCTGTGATTTTTGGCGAATTTGTATGAAGGAAAAAACCACCACTTCATTCCAAGTTAAAAATGCATTGTAAAATGCATTGTAAAATGCATTGAGTTACTGACAATTGTACTGAGGAAAATATGACCAGTTATTTTTCTGTAATGCCTTACATTACCAAGTTACCACAAAAAGCACAATGCATTACAGTAATTAGTTACTTTTGTAACTCGTTACTCCCAACACTGATACCAATGAAGCAAGAAAGTGAGTCCTGGACCAGGAGACACACCTGTAGCCACTGAAGTAAGGCACGGCTTCCTTAAAGGTGCTGTAGAACTTGCTTGGGTTCACTACTGAGTCTCTTCCATCAACAGCCCACAGCCCAGACATCACCTGAGTGAATGCTACAGAACAGAGAGAAAAGTTTTTGGAAGATGGGATACTAAAGCAACAGCAGATTATAACAAACCAATATAGAACATCTGAGGAAAACTAACACTGACAAATGTACTCGATGTGAGACGTACAATTCATCAGGACAGGCTCTTGCTTGGAGTTCTTATCCTGGAGATAGGCTTTGGTGAGGCAGTAATCTCGAAGACCCCGTGTGTGAGACAGACATTGTACCACCGCATTGAGAAAACACTGGGTGTGTGAAGAAAACAGTTCAAAAGAGAGACAAGGATGTGAGAAAAACAAAGCATGAAAGAACATCTACCGCAAAATATCTTTAGGAGTGAAAAAAAACAAAACAAAACAAAAAAAACAATGATGCTGATCATTCAAATTTGATTAATTTCAATTACTTCAATTTAATAATTCAT
This sequence comes from Sardinella longiceps, assembly GCA_027497455.2. Lineage (NCBI taxonomy): Eukaryota > Metazoa > Chordata > Actinopteri > Clupeiformes > Clupeidae > Sardinella > Sardinella longiceps. Next base: position 7,188,392 of record JAODXP020000018.1, read on the forward strand.
AACAGATCAACATAATCTATTTGTGAACACAAACAAACATTACACTGCAATGTGAAAGAAATAATGAAAAGATGAAAAGCAAAGGACATACTGTATTCCCCACATTCCTCAGTCCAACTTGCCCACTTCCCAGCGGAATTTCTGCCTGCATATTTGAGAATGTTTTAGAAATGGGAAGAAAAAAGAAGAGATTTTTGGTAGGGCATATCCAAAGACATCTTTTCCCCTTTAATTCCACGTGTTCTGCCTTTGAACCTGTGTGTTCCTTCCTTGGTCTATCCCAGAATGCAGAGTCCCGAGTCCATTTTTAGCTCCCTGATCCCATTAAAGCAGACACAGAGGACACTCGACCCGCCACAGAGGTCAAGACAGAGAGAGACACCCTTATCCAGCCAAGGGAGGGGTCAGAAGAGCCTACAGGTGTCAACACACGTGTGTGTGTGGTGTGTGTTTGGGTGTGTACTCTTTACTTAAATGTTACATTTACGTTACTAGGCCTGACACATTACAGGAAGGCTTCAAAATAGTCTAGTGTTTAACACATTGCTATCCAATTCATTCCTGACTCAATCGAATTCCATTTTAATAAATTCAACTGAACTCAAAAACACTGGCAAAACAGTCGGACGAGTGCAAATCAGTGCTGCCAGAACAGTGAGCATAGAACATAGGACATAGTGAATTGAAGAATCTATTGACCAACAGCATTGTAAACCCCCGGACCCTCTGTCTCTGATAAGCACTCACCTTCTTGTCTGCCACCAGTAGCAGTCCCATGAGTGAGGTGTAGAGGACAGACTGGGAGATGTCTGCACTCTCTGACTGGGCCACCAGCGAGCGGCACAGGGCATCGCACGAGTTCTCCATCATGGCAGAGAGCTTCTGGCATTGGTCCCTCTTGTAGATTTGTACTCACACTGTCACACACGCTCCACGTTTGGTTGTCAATGGCGTACTGTAGAGCCGTCAATGACTGGTGGCTAAGTCCTTAATACTGTTATTTAGCTCCTGTGATTTGTAGTTGCCTTAGAACTGCACACTATAAAGCAGGACGTAAATTAAAAAAGAAATATAAGGAATGAAAAAAGAAAAGATTATTTACCTCTACATATGAGTGTTTCATTCAGTGTTTTTATTCAACCAAACCATCTGGAGCTTTGCTACATTATGAAAATCTAGGACTTCTTATCCTGTAGATCTTTTTGTATTTTTATACTATAGCTTAATAGTGAATAATTCATTAAAACAATGAACTAAATTAAAGGAGAATTTACAATTTCTAATCAACACTCAATTTCAGTAGGCCCAACCTAAATATAATTGTTAATCAGAATTACACATATCCATGTAAATTTTAAACTGAAAGTTGGGTTGCATGTTAAATAAGTGTTCTCAAATAGACTACAATTACTGTATATTTACAGACTACTTCATATCAAAATAGAGTTGACTGTATGATGAACCTATTTCTATTCCTCTGCAACAGCAAAAGACCACTCACCTCCAAATGTTGTAAATATTCCAATTACACCCTATCCAATGTGGAATAGTGCACCCCAGAGGGTCCACACACAAGCCAGAAATTCCTCTCTGGTCTCCTACCTCTGTACCTGCTGCTCTGAACCTTTCCCTTTTGCCTGCGAGAGTTCTGGTGAATGTGAGACCTTAATAGCCTCTAATCTTTCCTTCCTCTATACTTAGAGCACACGGTTCCCACTCTCCTTATAGTTTCACTGCCTTTCACGTCACTTACAACAGGTAGAATGATGTTCATTGCTTTTGCTTTTTTTTTTTTTTTTTTAACATAGCAAGTTCTTTTTTTAAGCCCTTTGATCAAACTTGAACACCATGTTAAGTCCAAAAAAACATTGTTATACATTTTATTTATACACCTCACTAATGGCAAATGTATTGAATGAAGTTAACCACCCACTGAGAGCAGGAATGCAGCCAAGCCATGACCCAGTAAAGGCCAATTTAAACCAAGGCTTTCGTTTGTCACAGTCTACTTGAATCACCATTTACTAAGAAATCTAATTGGTCACTTGCGTGTTTGCGATTACGTTGGTACAGCCCTGTCCACTGTCAGCATTACATAGTAGCACATCTAACTGTACAACTGCATCCATAAACAATTCATTTAATAGGGAAATTAATTACGCTCTGTTTTTGCCGCTGGTTAGTAATGTTAGCTACTTTACTTTGGTACAAACAAGCATGTTTTAACTAAATTAGACACAACACAGCTCTGACTAGTTTTTACACTTCGCAACTAAGCACATCTGTCTTTTGTTGCCTTTCGTTAACTTTGTCATCATAGCATTGCATTCATTACTTCTTTGGGGATTATAACTGAATACTGAATAATTGAATTTAATTACAAAGTGTAATTAAATTCAATTACACTTTGTTATAGTACTACTAACTGTAGGTATTTATACAGTAAGTATGTACAGATGTGGAAGACAACAATTATGTCAGTTTGTTTTATTTATTTTTTTTATAAAATGTAATAAAGAATATTTAAGTTGTATGCATTTAATACCCTATCTGGGAGATGCCATTTTTACATAAAACATTACAGAATACCGCACAACTATTACACAACCACACACATGCATATACATTCATTACCTAATATATATAACTGTCCTCTGAAAACAACCTCTTATCTTAACTCCTCTTCAAATTCAGTATGATTAATTTTGCTGCCAAGAAGCATCCAGCAAACGTTCATGTCCAAGTTCACTGTAAGTACCAGGAAATGTTCCATGTGATGTCACAAGTTCAGTACCACAAATTGAGCTCTATTAACCAATCATCTCCACATCAGAGTTCAGGTTCAGTTCGGCTATGTGACTCAGGTCAGGGTCTGGGGAGAAGCGAGTTGATCGACCGCCGTGAGCTTCGCTGTCCCGGGATTGGATCATGGCCTGGCGCAGACAGGTGATCCACTGCTGCTTGTTGAAAGAGTCGTTGGCCTGAAGGCTGTGGGACTGTGCTTTAGATCGCCCCCTGCTGCTCACTCTGAAACAGTTCTTCACTGAGAGAGAAAAGACAATAGAAATAGCATTTTAGAAGACAGTTTTTTATTGAACAATATATAAGGGTTATATGTTGATACTTAGATGGCTTCAGTTGCATTATTTAGATTAAAATTAGACAGTAATCATAGTCTAAAATTAGACATTTAAAATTAGACAATTATCTCTTTAGTTTAATATTAAGGTGACTACATTTATTATGATTTTCTGTCTTTTCTCTGTACCTTTATCATTCCCAGAAAAGGCCCCACGGAATGATCCGGAGCTCCCAGGCTCTCCATCTGGGATGTCTTCAAGGTGTAGATGTTTTGCAGGCAGGGGCTGCCGGTAGACCTGGAACTGGACGCTGCCTTCTCTGTCTGACGCCACAGGTCGGGTGAGCACCAGTACCAGCTCAAAGAGGAACACATGGAGCTTCTAGAGACAGGAATTTACACATATTCAAACACATAATATATTGAATAAATACAAATTACCATAATGTATAATGTTCCTGAATTCTACAACAGTAAATACAGGGACAGTTCTGGTAGGGGAACTCAGGAACTCTTTGGCCATCTGCACAACCCTGATGCTTAACTCACTAATTTCTGGCAGTGCACACACACACACACACACACACACACACACACACACACACACACACACACACACACACACACACACACACACACACACACACACACAATTTCATATACAGCAAGCTATCTATTACATCTGTTTTCGCCAGAAACAAATGATGTCATAGTTCAACATAACTCTGAGAAGACTGCAGTGAGTGAGATGTGTGAGAGTCAAACAGCAGTGTTAGTACAGCAGTCAGCTGTTGGTATTCACCTGGCCCTTTGTGCTCTTCAGCTCGCCATGGCAGTAGATGAAGCGGGAGCGCAGGATCTCCGGCACTCTCTGCACGTCCTCCGGATAGCACAGGCCCTGCCTGTAGAACTGGCACTCGGCCTCGCCCGTCTTCTCGTCCACCTGGGCCACGATCCTCTGAATCAGGTCGATCTGAGAGAGAGAGAGAGGGGGTGGAGAGAGGAAAGAAAGGAAGGAAGGAAGGAAGGAGGAGGTAGTTGGGGTGAAAAGAAGGTGTGAAGACTTTATCACGTATGCTAGTTTCCAGCGCAGTGTGTGTGTGAGAGCTGCATGCTACAGCAGAAATAGTGACTCACAAACATACTGTAATAACATAAACACACTCAAAACAACTGCAGCTGGATGATCAGTTTGGAAGATTTGGTACAAAGATATGGATCAAGTTTTTTTGGATGTAGAGAACAGATGTAGTGATGGTTGCAGGAATTTATCAGTGTTTCGATTTATCAAGGCAATTTTGGAACTAGCTAATCACACAATTACACAATGAAGTGAGTATGGTCCAGTCTTGTGATCTACGACAAGTAATTTATTCTACAGGTTTTTTTTTTTTATCAATGCAAAATAAGGACACTGATAAGGACGGGAGTTCAATACCGGAAAACACTTTATTTGGTAACACTTTTATATGAAGCGGTCTACATAATGATGTATGATGACACGAGCCTGTTATAAACCCAACACGTTTACATTTAGTAATGTCTGCATCTCAAGGTCTGCATTTCAGAAACCGAATGACAATCACATTCATAAATGTGAATCATCAATTAAGTCCCGTTAATATTTATGATTGTGACAGGAATGTCCTCCTTATGTAGACTTAAGGGAAAAATCTTGAGTCAATCGTTCCATATTCCTGTTCTTTGTGATTACCAAGTGCTATGGGTAGGTATGAGAATGGGAGATACAACTTAGACCAAATGTGAACTTACTGCTAAGGCTAACAGATGCGGGCATATTAAAATAAAACTCTCATGCCCTCATCAGTTAGTGTTGGCTGCTGTTTCACTAATTATTACCTCCGCCAAGGAGGTTATGTTTTGCTCGGCGTGTGTCTGTGTGTGAGTCTGTGTGTGTGTCTGTGAGCAACATAACTCAAAAAGTACAGCACGGATTTGGATCAAATTTTCGGACAACGTGTGTATTGGGACAAGTAAGAACTGATTCGATTTTGGTGGTGATCGGTGATCCAGAACACCATCTGTGACCACATTGTCTTGGCGGAGGTCTGCACTCTCTGAGCGCTTTTCTAGTTTGGCATGCATTGCACAAAATTCAGCCAATTCTCATACCTTTCGACAACAATGTGAAACAAGGCTACGGGTTAATTCACTCCACATACTGTACTGTAATTCCTTTAAGTATCAGCTAAATGCATTTAAGGATGCATTTATAAATCACAGTTTTGTTTGAATATATTGAACATAAGGTGAAACTCTGGAACAGGAGATATCATTTATGCATTTACTGTATCTGCATGATTGTTTTCCCATGTTTTTTGTAAAGAATATTATATAATGTTCATTCTCAATGTTTTCCATGTTTTTCATGCTATGCTGTTATCTATGAACCAGATCAGCTGATCGTTTTAAATTTTTTAAAAAAGAAAATTGTGGCACTAATTGTCATTGTATAGGCATTGGTTAATGATGTGGGGGTGCAATGGGTGTGGGTATTTAAAAACTTTTTCACTGTTGTAACCGAACACACTGAGGAAGGCAGAACGCTGAAACCGTCTGTGTGAATAAAAGGTGTATATGCATAGTGTGGCCTCCTTTTCTGATTCATGACTGTATCTGCATGATTGGCATAATAATGTTCGGATGGCACTTACTGCGTCAGGCAGGTAATCCTCATCTGGGTGATCAGTGGGTGTGCACTTCTGGATCTCCTTGAGGAGCAACGGGTACTTGACCAGGCGGCTGCGTGGAAGGTCCAGGAAGTTCCACAGATCCAGCTTCCGGCTGAAGGAGGATTCTTGGCACAGCCGCAAGAACTGGTCCACGCGCCGGTCCTGCTTCTTCTGGTCCAGCAGCGCCTTGGCTGCCACCTGGTTGCAGCAGTAAGTGATGTAGGCCTCCAGGCAGGGGAACTAAGTAGGCAAACAGATCAACATGGTTTTAAACATCACAGGCATCTACTATACAGTATGCATCTTACAGCCAGGAAAATAATGATGATCCTTAAAAGATTGGGTTAGAAATAGTAGTGCACAAAATAGTCCACTTCAAACAGCACTGACTGTAACACTGATGTTTAATTTGAAATACCCAGTTGGTAAATGACTAAGTACACCAAATCTCTTGGCAACCTGCTCTTTTATTTCAGTTATGGCAACATAACATAGTTCTAGTTAATTGTGTATTACACCATTTTAAATGTAGAATTTCTGTTTAAAAATGTTTAAAATAAGTTCATGGGCAACATGTGCAGTTTTATAAGCCCAATTACAATCATAAATTTCAGCTGGGAATTGAAATGGTCGATATTGACAAAATGGCAAACCCTTTAGAAACAGTTTAGAAACTCTTAAGAATATTTTTTTGCATTTGACATCACAGCCAGGGTTTGCTGGAATTCACTCATTTGTGGTTATGTCTAAGTTCAAGATTTACATAGAGTATGAAAGAGGGTGTAACCATGTGTCATGTTCATGACAGCTCTGTGGTCATGATGACTATACAACGTACCTCTTTTACCAAGGTAAAAACTGTTGTATATTCTAATAACCTAACATTTTGATGAATAACCCAACATATTTTCATGTAGTCACTTATTTTCCATAATTGTTCCAAACATTGCCAAATTTCAAAATATGTTGTTTCAGCCTGTCACTTCTGGATGTATCTATAATCCATCTTATTAGCACTCACCCACTGTATTAATGTGGGCCCAACTGCCTCCACGGTCTTCTCTGCTCCTCTCAGCTTCTCCAGACGAGCCAGGCAGTCTGGAATGACATGAACGCACAGGAACACTGTTACTGTAATTGCCTCGATGGCCACTAGAGGGAGCTCTAGAGTGTTGCGTCTGTATCGGTGGCTCTGCATTGCTCTGCAGTGAGACTGTACCTTCATGAAGGGGGATGAGGGCGTCGAGAGTCCCAAATATCTGACCCAGCTCACTCTCAGTCAGAATGTCCAGTTTAAGCATGGGCTCATAATACACCTGAGGAAAAAGTTACTGGTGCGTTCAACTCTCTCCAAGGGTTTATAACAGTAAATTATCACAGTAAAATCAGAAAGCATCTTAGCATTATTTTCTTCTTTGCAGAATAAATGCAAGTTGAGGGGTAGATGATCACTTACTTTTTTGACTAAATTCAGGTCTTCTATGAGCTGTCTCTCTCCCTGTGTGAGTTCATAGATGATCTGCAAGTTGAAGCACAACACTTAAAAACCAAGTGACAACCCAACTTCCAACTCAAAATAATATGAATAAGTAAACACAGCTACTCTAAGTTCTACTGAAATAATGGCTGCCTACATAGAAGGCTATAGTTAAAGGGAAACACAGAAATAGAGAACAAGGCTTGGGGTGCCAGCTCACTTCCTGTTTCGTAAGTAAGGCAGTAGAGCTTAACAGCTGTACTATGGAAAACCTGTTCAATGAGGTATTCACAAGTCTGACCACCTTTACCCAGTGCCCTAGTTTTAGCCACTATATCTATTTCCATTGGCGTGTTTTAGAAAAGTACTAGTAAAAGTATCTGGTTAACCACAGACGTTTGTAGATGGGTTTTTCAAAAGTGAAATCTTTGTATTTAATTAATGCTTATATATTTCTGTTTCCCAGCAATACATAAATACTTCTAAAAGAGGTCCTTTGCTCAGCAACAAACACAAGTTGTGGATGATGCAGTACTATTTGCACATTCCTTGCACATAATCACTAAACTCATGGGATGGTGGTCCTGGATTGTAATGCTGTAGATAACCTGAAAGATTTTTTTTTTTGTGGGCCAGGGCCACAAAAAATATTCCCTTCCCCATTAGCCACACTGTAAAAAAAAATTTGTAATGGTTACTTGAAATTTTTTTCAACCACAGGAGTTTGATGGGTGGATTGATTATTACTGGACAGGTAGCCTGTCATGGATGCTTGATGGAACGACATTCAATTAATGCTTTTTCGTGTTAGTGTTAATAAACAAATAACTTTTAACAATTTCCTGGGGAGATATCTTAGTTCATAAAGATATCCGAAAATAAGATATTGTGGTCATGACACTCAAGGAGCAGTGTTGGGAACTATTAGAAAGTAACTGATTATTGTAATTTAATTACATTTTTAAGTACTAATAAAGTTACATATTATAGTTTTAAAAAAAAATTGTAACTAGTTACTTTGCATCTAAAGCAACTCATTATCCAATACACAATTATTTGAATAATTTCATTTCATTTCATCTGCAGGAAGAGGGTCTTTGGTATTTTTTGCCCTCAACGGTGCCTTCCAGGCAGCGCTGCTTTCAAGGCACTACTCCACTCAGTTTAGGGTTAGGATGAGGGTTGAGGGGGTTAGGGTTAGGAATAGGGTAAGGGTAGTGCCTTTGGCTGTGCTGCCTGGAAGGTGCCGTTGGGGGCAAAAAACACCACTGAGCCAGGAAGAGCACTGCCCTGATGGCTGCTCTTTCTGTTATTTACAAATCACAAATTTAAAAAATATCACATGAACAGCCAACTCAACAATAAAGTAATGAGTAACAAGTAGTAAGTTACTTTCCAAAAGTAACAAGTAAAGTGATCTTATAATTTCAAGAGGTAACTAGTAACTACTCTTTGAGTCAATTCCACAACATTCAAGGGGGGCTGAATATTTTTGCATATTTTTGCTCCCTAAGAACCTCCAGTCCTCAGAATATCTTCAGTGCCTGAAAGAGGCGGATTGCTCTTTGCATCAAAACTATATTTGGGCCGGATAGTGAATGTGTGGCTGTGGGTGTCTCAGGTCTGCACTGCTCTAGCAAGTTTCCTTCAAGCATTGAGAGTTTCCTCTATCAGTTATAAGATCTGCTCTGCCGTAACCCCCCATCTGTGGTTGAAACCATTGGGGCCTCATTGCTGTGTCTGTGCTCATTTAGTTATTTATTTAGTTATTTATTTATTGTTTAGTGCTGTGTCAAACACTAAAAACACTAAAAACTAATCTGATTAATCACAAAATTTTGCAATGATTAATCGGGATTAATCTCTTTTAATCACAACTCATTTCCTCTAGTAAGAATTTGGATGCTAGGGTAGGTTGAATCTTTATTTTGCCCTGTAAAGGCCCTGATACTAAATAGTAGGCTTTGCTCGTCTTAACTGGGGCAATTCACACCTGTCCCCTACCCCCAAGGATTCCCCAAACATGTTGTTGGACAGTCAGGAGCTAGGCCATAATCTTTGTATAGTTTGACTTGATAGCCGAGCCATTTTCTATCTGAAATTGAACATACAGTAATGAAATACCATAAAAGTGGAACCATATCAATCAGGATTCATCCGAGTTCATTTTTTTAATCTGAGTTAATTTTTTGGAGTAATCACGTCATTAATCAGTTAATTTTGCCAGCACTAATTGTTTTACCTCCTGTCTCTTGATCTCTTTGGCGCTCATGTCCTGGCTCATGCAGTCCACAGTGTCACTCCACAGCTGACTGTTGCGACGCCTTGGAAATGAGGATGCCTTCTGGCGTGTCCGGATAGGTGGCATGGCAGGTAATGGCCGTGCCTCTGTCCGGAAACTGATGGACCTCTGTGATGGTGTTTCAAGGTTTGTGGTGATTATCAACAGGTGCACACACACAGACACACACACACACAGACAGAGACACACACACACAAACACACACACACACACACACACACACACACACACACACACACACACACACACAAACACTCGTTATCTCAGGAGGTGCTGATGATATATCTTCTAACTGCCTGCATAATGTTTACTTCATCAGTATGTTGAAAACACACCAACATAGATAAGCGTACTATACCATGCAGGATCATACAGAAATCAGTTGTACTATCTAGACATGTATTTTTAACAACTATTCAGCATTTCACATTGATCTTTACATTTGAGATTTTGATAGCATAATTGACATTGTACAGTACCTGTATAGACTGTCCTAGTCGTTTCAATGCTGGCGTTTTCACTGGTGTTATAATGCCTGTATGTTGAGAACCCTTTGCAACTGGTCTGACTTTTTTATTACAGGGTTCCTGTATCATAATAGTAATAACAACAATAACAAATGAAGTTAAGCAGAAAGATAAATACATCTGTCCATATGACAGATAATGACAATTATATATAGATGATACGGTACCTCTGAATCATTGATGGAGTCTGCATTGGCATTGAGATCCTCTTCTTCCTATCACAGAGGGGAGAGTATGATTAACAAAGTGATTACTTTGGACTGAACACTTAGTACACACAGTAGTAGCCAGTAGTAGGCATTTAGGCAGTAGTAGCCAGTTAAAAAAATGCCCTGCCATAAAAGGTGTTGATTTTATTGGATGAACGATAAATAATGTTAGTGAAAAAAACACAAGAAAGTCTGTTTTGCATTTGATTAAGTCAATGTCTATGAATGAATACACAGTGAAGAAACGATTATAAAGAGAACAATGTACTGATGATATCATGAGAAAGGTTGATCTGACAAGCACTGGCTGTGTCAGCAGCACTGTGGCAATATTCTGTAAAGACAGAAAGCTTCAAAGAAGATGGTGAAAAATAAGCAGCCAGGAAGAAGGTCATGAGTGACTAAGAGAGAGAGAGAGAGAGAGAGAGAGAGAGAGAGAGAGAGAGAGAGAGAGAGAGAGAGAGGGAGGATGACAACACCAGAGAATGAACAAGCGAGAGATACTGAGACGTTTTCTGCTTTGGTTGAGTTTCCGCCTTGAAACAGGAAGCTGCATAGTAAAATTGCTACTCCGCCATTAACTGTCAGTGTCACTATAATCACTCTTATACTTTGCCATTTAAAAGCCTAAATGGACATGATCAGAGTGCCCTATGTCTTGAGAGACATGGGTCAGTGTTGATTGGATGAGGATGAGTCAATGTGGTTTTGTAAGACATACACTGTCTCGACAGTCACCTGGTTATGTATCAAATAGAGGCCTGTGGCCTCAAAGCTTCCGTTACAAGGACATCGACAGATGAACGAGAAGAAGCAACACACCAGCACAGAAGGATGAAAGGAAGTTAGTCTATCAGCTTTTAGTCTATCAGTAGTCAACATGCAGTTGTCTTCAGGACACAGACAGCATGACGGCATACGCTGAAAAGCTGAAATTTGATTTCAATCATTTGAAGGTCATATGATGATCAGTGTTAGGAGGTTTTCTGAGATGTGAGCAAAGATATAAGTGAGGAGATCATCTCACATTGTCCTCTGCGGCTCTTGCTAAACTCCCTGCATCATTGTATGGGTCCTGTTTCCTTTTTTTCTGCAATAAAACCCACAAGATAAACATTGATGGAGACTATGCCCTTCAACTGGGACAGACCCATTGGCCTGAGGTTGCCTGAAGTCCTAATATTCGGTGCAGAGCTTTCAATTTTACATTTTCTTTGTTGCACCTTTACAAATAATGCAATCCATAAACATTTGTACTGTTACTTAAATTTAAGATATCAATAGATCGTGCAAAAAGTGGCCTGGGCCATGATGTCTGCTGCTTCAGTGCATTGTACCCATTGCCTGTTCCTGTGCCGACACATTGCTTTGATATCTTGATCAAATCCTATTTTATAGCTCTCAAAAATAACTGTTAATAACTGAAAGAGCGCTGCACTGTGAATAAAGGTTTAAAAATCCATACACCATGCAATATTTTACTGTACATTAAACGGTCAAAACATCAGGGGATTTTTCAAACCTTTGTCCCTCTTCTTTTAGATTTGGTCTATCGGAACACACTATGTAACAAGACAGGAGATATTTTGTGAAGGGAATGAGAAGGCATTTCTTACTCCTGCATAGTCTGAGAAGCTGGAACAAGCTGATGCCCGGTCCCTTGATTGAGGTGACCTGGAAAGTTGAAAACGAAAATTAACAAGTGGATAATCCACTAAAAGGGAAATCAGGTTCTGTGGCAAAAGAAAAATATTCAAAATCAATTAAAAAAAAAAATTAGATATCTTTGAATGGAAGGGTTTTTCTAAATATGAGGTCCTCTTTTTATTGAAAGACAGGTAGGAAAAAACTTTGCTATATCTATATGAAATATAACCACAAAAGGCATCATATAGCTGACTGACAACTCTAAGGCCTTACCAGGAAAAGGAAGGACCTTCATCTGTCTCCGAGTCTTCAGGTTCCATCCTTTCTTCAATCTCCATTATTTGCCTCTTAATCAAAGTGTCCTGAAGTCCATGACACAAATCACAACTCCACAACCCAAAAACATTTAGGATTCCTGGTCTATCGAAGACATTTACCGAGGAAAAAAAAAAAAAAAAAAAGGAAAGAAATCCTTAGTGCAGACACCTGTCGCACCTCACGAAAAAGGGTCAGCCAGTTAAGAGCTGCACCAGACAAGCTCTCTCTCTCTCTCCCTCCCTCCCCCTGCTCTCTTCCTCTTAGCGCTCGCAACCTCTGCAACCCACATCCTGTGTGTGAGCATGTTCTTCAGCTTCCTGTTGTTCCTTTCAACATGGGGTAGGGCGCTAAACCTCACTGGGGTTGATACGAGCATCGATAACCCGGGATTGAATGGGGTTTGGGTGGCACGGAGTGGCACTTATGTTTTTTTGGGGGGATTGCAACTCGTGTCAGTGGCATGTGAACTACAGAAGGCAGAACATCTGCCTTTAAGAGAGTCAGCTGCACAAAAGGAAGTAAAGGGCTGTGGCTGATGACCCACTTCCCTGTTTGGTCAGAACTAACATGATCAACACAATACTCAGGGTTTAAATGAGCCGTCTCCACATGCGCAGGGTACAGTTCTCGTTTTGGATCGAGACGCGCAGGGAACAGCTTTTGAAACTCATGGAATGGCTTAACATTGCTCATCTGAGTCAAGTGTATGGCGAACGTCCAAAGGTCCCCGTTAAAAAAAGGGCATCATTTTCCTTTCTGGCATTTTTGTTTTGTTTTGTGTGTGCATGTGATGTAACACCCTTTAGTCATTCTGTTGAAATCTTAGTCATTTATCCCTGATGAGCATACAGTACGCGCTGCATATTTCATTGTGAAATTTTGGCTACATTTCTGAGCATTTCAACCATTGACCTTTCTGTGGTCAAGAACTCTACCTACACCGGACCCTATTTGTAATGTCAAGTTTCATATGGTGTTGGACGAATTTGTAACCGTTCAAAAGTGCTCAATGTAAAATAAAGAGAGAAATCTTCTACAGGACACCATCTACCACTGTAACTCCATCAAAAACTCTTTCTCTGCATGACCCTTGAGGTCTTAAATCAATATCACACTGAGACACTTTGGAACTCAAAAACATTAATAATACAATGAAAACACAAGGCATTCACTTTCTTTTAACAATTTTATTCACTATCACACTAAGTGCTCCCATTACAGAGTAAAGTCACCACCTTAATTTTTGTACTGTACTGTTTTGGGTTTTAACAAAATAGAAAGAATACAGTTTATGTTCTACAAGGTGTGTGTGTGTGTGTGCACGCGCCATGACTCCACACCTCCTGTTCCCTCCCATAAAGAGATGAGGGAAATAAAAGATATAAAGAAAAAAAATAAGAATCATTAATAAAATAGTGGAAAATGAAAGAGAGAGAGAGAGAGAGAGAGAGAGAGAGAGAGAGAGAGAGAGAGAGAGAGAGAAGGATAAATAAAGAGAGAGAGATAAAGAGATAGAGGCTCAAGTCATGTGCAAAACCCCGCCCAGCTCTGAGCCCAGGTGAAGGCAGTGAGACTGAGGGGGGGATCCAGACTAGGTCACAAGACAAGAGCGGAGGAGGGGTTAGATGAACACAGAGTCACTCTGCACTGCCTCTGGATGCTGCACCTTCAAATTACCCACAGGAGAGGGGGGAAGAGAGGGTCTTCACCTGACCAGAAGGGGGGAGGTGGTGGTGTACATTTTGAGTGGGTGGGTCCCCAAGTTCCCAAACTGGTCCAGATAAGACAAATAAAGGCAGTGACGTGGGCAACAAAAGTTATTTTTTATTTTTTTTCCTTCCAGATATCCTCATACATTTCAATTTTGCATCTCTTATTTCTCCAGTGCATCATTTTCTCTTCTTTTTTGGCATAAGTTGATGTCTAACTGCACGCTATTATGCACTCGAGGGGGGGCTCTGTTTAGAATGCAAGGAAAAGAGGGTGCTTGAAACAAATTCATCTGGAGATGGTGGGGGAGCGCTTAGATAGAGAGGCGTGGAGAACAGAAACTGCTTTCATTTTACACATTTTTTCTTTTCTTTCCTTTTTTTTTCTTTTCTAAACAACAAGACGGGAGCCTTTCAGAGGGAAACTGCGCCGGTGCGCAGAACAGGAGTGCCGACGAGCCAACCGGGAGAGTCGTACATATAAAGCGTTGCGTTAATATGACCAGAGTTTAAACAACAGCTACTGTCAAAGATTCAAAAAATTACATGCTCCCATCCCTTCATCCCCCCCAAAAACCCTGAACTCACTCAAACCCTGTGACTCCCTTCCCAGCCAACCAGTTGATGCAGTTATAAAAAACAACCTCTTACCCCTGGGTCGCAGAGGGTGGAGAATGGTGCCCTTTTGGGGGGGGGGTCGTGGGGGACAGGGAACTCTCCTTATTAGAACAATAACCGATTTTCCTTCCCATCCGGGAAGGAAGAAAAAAAAGGGGAGAATATCCCTCAAGCTATGATGGTGCCCCCCCCTAATCCCTACCCCATAATTGTCGCTTGGGCTCTCCCTGCTATTTCCATGCTCTCTGATTGGTTCTCATTGTCTTGTGAATTCCCCCTGAGCTCCACTAAACCCCCCCCCCCAACCACCCTGGCTCCCACCCCCAACCCATCCCGTCCCGTCCCGTCTCCGTCCGGGCCGCTCAGCGAATGGTGTATCTGACGTAGGGCACCTCCACGTCCTCGTCCGTCTCGTCGTTGCAGCAGAGCTCGAACACCAGTGCCTTCACGTGCTTGCCCAGTTTCTTCTTGGACACCTTGGTCACAATCTCGGTCATGCTGTGGACAAAAACAGGGAGGACAGGGAATTTTAGGTGAAGTCCAGGAGTTGAGTAAGGTCTACTATTAAAAGGTATTATCCGGAGTGAATTAACACGTAGCCCTGCTGTTTTATAGTGCTAAGCACTATTGATAGCCACCTCGATGATCGAATTGCGTGCAACGTAGACCGAGTTTGCAAAACGGCAGCTAACACTAACAGAATGGGGCATGTCAAAACGAAACCTAATCGATTTGGTCTGTTTTGACATGCCCCATTCGGTTACCGTTAGCTGCCGTTTCGCTATCTCAGTCTGCGTTGCACAAAATTGTGTCACTGAGGTGGCTATCAATAGCGCTTGGCACTATAAAACAGCTGGGCTAGGTGTTGATTCACCCCGGATAATTCCTTCAACTTGAATTAACTTGTGTTTTCAACAAGGCTGACTTATTTTCCATGTGTTTCGAGTCATTCTGAGTAACTCTAGGCTGTGAGGTGTGGTGATGTTGGATACTTACGGAAGGTCCAGCCTCTCTTTGAGCTTGGCAGCAGGCATGAAGAATGAGTAGAGCATGGAGACACCCTGCGACAGCATAGTGATCTCCAGCTTGTGTTCATTCTGCATGGAAGGGACAGCACAAAATTAGCACAAGAAATGCTTACTCACTTTTTACAATTGGAAAGGGGGAGGAGAGAGAGAGGGAGAGAGAGAGAGAGAGAGAGAGAGAGAGAGAGAGAGAGAGAGAGAGAGAGAGAGAGAGAGAGAGAGAGACCAACGAAAAAACCCACTAACGTTGAACAGCAACAATATTGCAACACATTGCAACTTAAACAACTATTAAAAATAACATAAAACAAATTTTGTCAATTCAAATCTCAAAAAAAATAAAAGAAAGAGTAAACTTTAAAACTGATGTTCTCAGTATTTTTAAGTTTCAGTATGTCCACAATTTCGCCACTGCAAAGGAAAGGCAGACATACCTTAAAGTAGTCAAGGAATTCTCTGAGGGTCATCTCCTCCCCACTGGGCTGCTGACCCTTCACCTCAAAGCGGTCCCACAACGTCCAGTCAATTTCATAATACTGACAGAATAAAAGCACAGATGAAAACTGTAGTTATAGACAAATCATAGTCCAACCATTTATATACAGATATGCAATCAACACCATTGTCATCATCTTTAAAACCAGTAATAAACAACACTGGACAATGTTAAGGCAGGACATTCAGGGGGCTTTGTGGGTACTTTGTAGCCTAGAAATGTAGACGTGTCCTAGCGGCGGCAAATTAATTTGCTCAGCCTATATGTCTAGTAACAAGCCATAGGGAATTTTATTGGATGACGCTGTTGGCGACATCTAATCACAACGTTCTATGTGTTTAGGGCGGGCTTCGCCGATCTTGTTTGCTCCTGCGATTGGCCATAGGCTATCCTGTTGCATCCAGAAGTAGTTTGAAAGATAGCAGCGTTGTTCAGCCCGCGATTGAGTTCGGTCTCGCTTTCGATGATAGACTATACATTTCAATGATATAGGATGGCCTGCCAGGCTAGGTACCTTGTGTTTGGGTGCTGCGATGGGCTCGGAGAAGGCGAAGAAGGGCAGGGCGAGGTTCATGAAGCCGTTCTTGTAGGACTCCAGCTTCTTGTGCTTCTGCACCACCTTCAGCAGCTCCAGACACACCAGGCCCACCACTGCTGCTGTCGTCGTGGCGATGGCCGGAATGATCTTTCCAGCAATGAGTTTGCTCTGTAGGGGAAGAGGGAAAAAACAAACGATAAACAAAACAATTAAAAAGGCAGTTCGACACATTACTAGCATTCCCAAAATTACATACAATCTTTATTTATTTATTAATCCCAATTAATTTAATATATAAATAAATAAAGATTCTTAATTGTACAAGTAGCACTGTGCTATTCACAAAAAACTGAACAGCTTCCATGTGTACTTCCATGTCTATTGTGCTCATAAGCTCCTAGGCTAAATACTGGGTATATTCTAGTCCAGTAGGTGGCAGTGTTGCACCGCAACAGTGCTTTAGGGTCTCTTAACAAAAGCAAATCTAAAGAAGAGCCTCAACACAAAAGCAAACCTATAGAATTTATTTTAAAAGCCGCAAACCATGCCAAAGAAAGTAGGCAATACAAATGACAGCTTTGGAAGGAATATTAAAATCTCCATCATTGGAGGATCTGATTTCAAAGCAGCATCTCATATATTGTCCCTGTTGCAGTTGGTGGCCTACCTTGTGTCTGTCTGCAGGAGGAATGTCGTAGTTCTCTGCCCTCAGATTGGACGCTGCTACAATGAAGTCCATATGGAAGTTGGTGTCGTCATCCTAAGAACAGAGAAGGTGGAAAAACAGGAAACGTCAACTGCTATTGCGAGGTTACAAAGAAGATCTGCCTACCTTCATTTTTTTTTTTAACAAGAGCAGCAATATTTAAAGTGTTACTTTTAAAAACTTGGGGAAACTACCATTAGTCCAAGAAGCAGTGATTTAGGTAATTCTGATTCAAAGATGAAAAGCACAATGTAGGTGTCCCTAAACCAGCAGTTTCTAACACACCTTCTCAAATTCAATGGGACAGAGTTTGAACTGGGATGCAGACTCCGGTTGGGGCAGCAGGGTCTTCAGCTCCTCTAACCTGGAATCATCTGATATAAACCACAGGCACATTCAGATTAGTCAGACAGACATCATTTCCCAAACACCCTCCCTCTCTCTCAAAGACACATTATTTTCATAGCGGCCATCGATAAAAAGCCCTTCCACATTTCCTAGCATTAGCCCAGACCTCAAATTAACATTGACTTAATTAAGGATTAAGATAATTAACGATTTGATAACGACTGGCCAATCCTTAATATGCCGTAGAACGCTCCATTCACCTCAATAGGACTTCTCACAAAAGTGAAACAGAACGTTGCTATAATCAGCTGATCTCTAAGGTCAGACCTTTTTTTTTTTTTTTTGGCGAAATCTGTTATTCATCTTCATCATTAAATAACAGCAATGGATAGGAAATGTAATGAAATACGTGGGATAACATTCCACAGGGCGGTCATTATCATGAAATAACCCCCCAGCATCACTCTGTTGGGAGTTACAATAGTCCACGATAATGACTACCAAAAACGCCATCCCTTACATACACACACACACTGGAATTTTCAAAGAGCAGACCCTAATTAAAACCTAACAGATGGTGCCCTGATGGTTGTAAGAGGCACAACCATTTTGCCCCTCAGAGTCTTTAACAAGCCCCCATTTCCTACTCACCCACTGAGGCGTTGGAGTTCTGGAGCTCCTGGTCAGAGACGTGGATTTTGACCCCTGACTTGGGCGTGAATGTGGGCACTTTGATGTCTTGCATCAGACGGACGACGACTGAGCGGTCTCTGGAGACTGGCAGGCCGTAGGACTGGGCGAGCAGGTTGGCTCCAGCCATCACGTAGTCCATGTGCAGCTCCTGTGAAGAGACAGACAGCAGCGGGGAGAGTAAGCAGTGCAGTCAATTTATTATACATCTACACAAATGTGGTTTTTGATTTAAAAAAAAAAAAAAAAAAAAGCAGCTGCTCTGCGGTTAATACTAGAGGGTGGCATTTTTCCCCCCATTATCTTAGCAGATCAAAAATGTTTAATTGCTTCTTTGTGAAACTTGAACTTTAGTAAATCTCCACCATGGCCAGAAGGTGGCAGTAGTGCACAGGCTCTGTGCTGAACTCGCTCATAATGAGCCTATTTACTGGGTACAAGGTTTGCTAGCTTAACACTGAAAGCAAAGTTAAGGCAGCATGTTAACGCAGATGGCCCACCACTAGTTGTAAAGTCTTTTCGGGCACACAAGTGTAATTTATACTTACGACGTTGGTGTCGAACTCTAGTGGGTGAGGACACCTCTTTGGACCAGACCAGAATGGAGCACCTGAGCTGGTGAGCTGACAGGAAGATACAAGGGGTAGAAAGTTAAATTCATTCTATTTTCTTCACTAAAGAGTTCACTCCATTTCGAACTTAACTCTCTGACTTCACCTTGATTAAAAAAACCAAAACAATTTCCTTTATCAAACAACTGTATTTAGTTAGGAAGATATTGGGTGGGGGGTGGGGGGGAGTGATTGTGCAAAATATTCTATGACCCTGAAAACTCACTTGTGTGCTGTTAACATAAGCAATCAAAAAACTAATAAATATATAAATAAATAAAAAAACAACAATAATCAAACGTAGAGTATTAGACAATGACAAACATTTTTATCGAAAACTAAAATTGCCTTTATACTGGTCTTGCTCAGCCAGTACTACATATTTCCATTAGAACAAAGCTTAAGCCTGGGGATCACAGGTTATTTACTCAAGCATCTACAGGAAATTTTGTCACATCACTCTGTTCTCCGTAAGGCAATTTATCTTCCTGTAGCTGAACTGGTAGAGCAAGATTCTTCCTGCTTTTCATCGGTTCAATACTCCTAAAACATGCCAACTAAAAATGCATCACACTTCGATAACGCCTCTCTGGAGAAAGGGCAAAAGCTAAATATCAATGTCATTTCAGCAAAGATTTTGCAAGGGTAAGCTATCCAACCTGGTCGGGTGGAAAGTCATGCAGCAGCTGGCGGATGTTGTTGCTGTACTGGCACTGCCAGTGGTTGCGTGCCCAGGTGACGCAGTCTTCCCAACTGCGAGGGCAGTCCGACACCAGGCTCTTGTAGACGGCCTCCAGGACCTCCAGGGGCTGGGCACCAGGCAGCTTCAGTGTGCGCTCCATGAACTTGGGGTCTCTGTGGGCAGAAACAGGCTGTGAGTCCTACACCCCCTTATAGACTTCCATATATTGGCACACTTCTCTGCCAGCACCTTATAGACTGATCTTAGCTCTGGGAGCACAATGCAGTGAAGGCTCAATGATGTTATAGTTTGGTCAACATGTTTTGAACCAAGGAAAATGTCATGACATCTGATCAAGACATCTGACCAAATATAGTGTGTAGAATATTTGGATTTAGAGTTTCAACTGGTTCTAGAAGTGCTCTGATGTAGTGCCGACTTCAGATTTTTTTTGTCCACTTTAGTCATTGGCATTATGTCATTGCACATTTTGGCCCACATATTTCAGTGATTGAGCAGAAAGGAGTCGAGTATTGGGTCACTCACGTCAAGTATTGCATGGCATTCTCTGCTGGCTGTTTGAAGAGGCCCTCAAATTCATCACGGGCCCACTGAAAACACAATATAATGATGAACACATTAGCGGGTCTCAGTGGTGGCTCAATGCTGATGACAAGGTACTGTACATCCACCTCACATCAGTAATTTTTGTTACATAATGTATAAGATCCAACATTGCTTTCGGGACCGAATTATTCTGAAATTGTGATGGCACTGCATTGATGACCTGTTACAATTAATCATTTGCAATGTTGGAAACAAGGCTATTATCAAGACATTCTTTCTGTATGTGAGTGAGGGAGGGAGGGAGAAAATGACCTGCAATGTGTGTTCGATGGCGTTGGGGAAGTTCTTGAGTGTGCAGATGGGGATGGACTTCTCTGGCGGGTCCTGGCTGGAGCTGTAAGACTCTGTGACAAAGGGGATGACCACCTGCACGTTCCCTTTGGTGCCCAAAGTGCCGGACTCCAGCAGGGGCTTGCGGTAGTAAACACAACGGCGGTCCATGTACATACCTGAGGACAAATTAATTGAAAAATGTGTGGAACAGAAAGAGTGAGTGCTCAGAGAAGCTACAAACAAACAAATGCAAAAAATATATAAAAAAGGGCCATCAGCAAAAAAATAGCTGTATTGTCAAATAATGACCACCAATAACAAACAGCAACATCAGACTCAAACCGGGTTCAATTCTATCACCCCTTCTCCCCTCCCCCTCATCTGCTTACGGGCATCAACATTGTCCAAGGCATTGGCCACACCATCGAGGCTCTCAAAGAAGTCATCGTCGTAAACCTTCTCTGTGTCGGGTCCGACCCGGTTCTGGTGGCCAGTGATGCGGACTGACGGGTTCATCTGCTTCACAGCAGCTGCGGCGGTCTCACTCTTCATTTTCTGCTCAGAGAACAGACACACAGGCAATTAAAGGGTTGCAGACACTGCAAACTGAGAGGGCCCGAGTCGGGTCACAAAAGTCCTGCAGTTAAATGAACATGCTTCTTGATGTTTTGTGCAGCTTAGATCAAGCATACACTCACATTACATCTGTTCCTTTGTAAGGAGTGACAAGAACTAACAAATAGATCGACCTTTATGCTCATGGCATTACGTTTAAAGTTTTTTTGTTTTTGCAACCAGGTGCAGCATTAAAAAAATACATAAATATTTTTTCCTTACGTCCTCATACAGGACACTTTGTAATGAAACTTAACCAGTTTGTCTTTTGAGAAAACCCTACACTTGGCTGTATTCACAGCGCATCAGTTAACACTGGACAAGACCTGGGAGAGAAAACTAAAATAGACCTCTTCTCTGGCGAGGGCCTGTGCAGCAAGAAGTGAAAGTGGAACAGTTTTACGAGAAGTGCAGTTGTAGAGAAGTAGGTCGTGCAATTCTGCTGCAACTACTGACAAGTTATTCAAACAATGCGTGCAAACACCACCACTGGTAATGGTTGTGGACTCAAAATCTCTACTGGAGGACTGCAAAAAGGAGTCAAACTTGTATCAAGGAGCCTCACCGTCACATCCCAGGGTCTGAAGAGGAACTGGCGATTGAGGTTGGACTTCTCGATGGTGTCCATGTCAGTAACAATGATCTCTCCCTCCCCACCAGCCAGGCCCATCATGGCAAAGTTCTTCAGCAGCTCACAGCCAATGGCCCCAGCTCCAACCTAAAGACAACACAAAACTATTTATGAACGCATTCAATATAAGCTTTTATGCACACCTTACTGCCAGTAAAGTCTACCTAGAGAGCCTCAGGGTTAAGCGAGCTGCTCAAACAAGGACATTTCTGAACTGAAGCACCAACTTAGTTGACCAACAACATGTTAACATGTTTTTGAACCATCATCTCCTCAGCCACACAACACACCTTTCCGGAACATAACACAAAAGCTACAAAGATGTCAAGAAACGACTGATGACACTGTGGGTATAGTTTGAGAAGTGGGCAGGTCTTCCGTTGGTTTAGATGCCATACTTTAGTTCACGCTTATCCTTGCCATTGAGAATACTTAGATAACGGTAATTTATTATTAGCTTAATTTTCTTAAAGGTGCCATGCCACACCACTACAGGGTATTTAAATTGTTCTTTGAGGTCTACAAATAGGGTATGCGACTTCACTTGGACTGAGAACGGCCCAAAGAGACCGTAATTAGATCGTTTGCAGAGTGTAGGAATAGCCTTCGAAAATTTCATGCGGTTCTTCCGGTTTTTTTCCCAATGGGCTGCGCTCTGATTCGCTGCTGAAGCTCGACGTTGTAAAGCACATGGGCTGAATATTTACATTAGTTTTAATTCCGAATTGCGAGGTATGAAAAAAAAAACCTTGGAATATTATCATGAAACCGAGAAAGAGGATATCTGCACCAACCTAGCTTGCAGATTGTAAACAGCCACTTTGCAAAGGTAAGCTTACTACATAGTCAGGATGTCACAGTAGCCAACATAATCAGATACTTATTGCAAGAGTAGCCGACTGTTTGCCTATCCAGTCAGATTAACGTTACACTTACCAAGACTGTTGAATTCGCCAAGTTGACAAGTTCTTCTCAAAATATACAGGACACTGAATAAATGATGGACTAGCAGGTAGATGAGTTAACAGTTTGCTAAACTCATAGCCAAAGCTAAACTCACTAACGTCTTGATATTCAGTTAAAACTAAAAATAGTTGCCCGTTACCATTTCATGGATATTCCTTCTTTTTCGCGAGTATTTCAAGGGGCGGGCTTTAGTCAAATACAGGAGAGCATGGATTGGGCGATAATTCTCCTCAGTCAGCCAATGGCTGTAACGTTGTCTATACTACGTAGCACAGACCATGGATTCAAATTGACCTAATTTCTCCGCTATTTCTTTTAATGGGCTATTGCCGATAGCGAAGACAGTATTACATTTTCACATGCACGGTGTAACTCGAGGTCATATAGACCTATTCTATACCAAAAGCAACAGGTAAAAACGGTTTTGTGTGGCGGGGCACCTTTAACACCAAGCAAATGAATGAACATATTCAGCATGTCCCATGGGATTCCTAGGTGAAGCCAGCAGCGTGAATCCAACGATTTTTTCGTAGAACGCTTGCCCACTTTCCAAGCTCCAGGCTGTTCTTTGTTACAAAGCAGTGACAGGACAATCGTATCTAACCAACCATATCTAACAGTATTAACAGTAAACCTTCTGATGCAAATAAACTGTTTACAAACTAAGGTACCCAAAATATCCTCCAATGACAAAAATGACGTCAGAGATCAGTAAATCCTCCACACACACACACACACACACACACAACCCCACGCCTGATAAATCTGGAGATTAACTACTCAAAGACCAGCAGGTGTGCTCCAGCCATGCATTATTTAACAAGGAAATGGGACAGCTCTTACCAGGAAGTAGCGCTGCTTGGAGAGCAACTCCTGAAGTTTGGAACCAAATACAGCAATCTGTCCATCATACCGACAATTTCTCTGGGGAGGCGAAAGGAAGAACAAATACAGTTTTATTTGTATACCACATTGCCATTTTTGGAAGGTGTTTGATTGAAAGCGTCTTTCTGAATGCAAAGACTACCAATTTCAATCTCTACATATAAAAATACACTGTTGGTCTTGATCTTAACGCAGTATGTTTATCAAGGTGTTTGTATGTGAAGCTTTAAAGTATTTGACTTACGGGTGCACTCTCCTCCTCTGTGGGAGCAGATTCATCGGCTTCAGGCAAACACTCCAACGCATCAAAGTACAGCCACTGCATGATCGGCATGAACTTCCCAGTGCAGGCCTACCCGTGTCCCAGAACAAAAGGCATGTTAACGACTGCTTAGAATGTCCATGGTGAATGAATTCCACATGTATACTTCAGATCTCTTCGACTGGTGAATTTTAAACATTGTAACAGAGGAACGTTTTCATCAGCATTCTAACACTGACTTCAAAAAAAAGTTACACACTGTACATTCAACAGGAGGATAAATATGGTTGCCACCTCTCTCACACACACACACACACTCTAACAATCCTAATTTTTCTGTCCCGTTCACACATCTCTTTCAACACCACACACACTAAGAAACTCTGCAGCAGCGAACCGGCTGTCACCCTCACCTTCATGACTTCCTGGGCAGCCAGCCCACCAATGAAAGCGTTGACGGGCGCCAGGTCCCCAGCAGCCACGGAGGACAGCTTCTTCATGAGCGCATCGTCAACCTGCTCCTGCTTGGCAGAACCAGTCAGGGCCCCGTTCACTTCTCCGGCCAGAGCCACCAGCTCGTCTGCGTCCGCCTGCGCATAAACACACACATGTAAGGTTCACCACTAGATGCAGAGGAGTGCCAAGGGTTTGCAAGGCCACTTAAATTTCATTGCCCATACTTTCTAATGAGGCTATATTTTTGTCAATTTTAAGTTTATCAACATTGTTCTCTGGACTTTTCAGTAGTCAGTAGTGTACACTCCTACACACCTGCTTCTATAAAGTTATCAGACCTGCTTTAATGTTTACTTCTCCTAGTCCATTTATGTGCTATTTGACCTCACACCATCCTGAGACTTGCCTGGTTCCAGGGCTTGGGTGGTCGGCTGTGCTTTTTCTCAAAGGCGTGAAGAGCCTGGAAGCCCACGTGCAGCTGCCCTGGGCGGTCAAACTTGGCAAAGTCGGTCAGCATGAACTCTGGCTCGGCCATGGAGGATGACAGTGATTTCTGCAGAGGGAGACAAAAAAAAGACGATCAGCCATTTTCCATGAGTCATCCCCCATTTGGGACGGGAGCAGAATAGAGCAGAGCAGGGCCGGGCCGTGTCAGGAGACACTCATTTGTTCGGGGGGTCTCTTTCATCACACCCAATCACAGACAGATGAGATGGCAAGCTGGCTCTGGATATCAGACAGCATAATGAAACCAGGAGGTAGAGAGAAAGAGACTCTGACTCACAAAGGAAATCTTCTTGGGCATCTTGACCTGCGAGACGATGCCACCCCGTACGTAGTCCGTGAAGGATGTTGTGTCACAGATGCTGAATGTGTAGGGACCTGGAGGAGAAGATCAGAATGAATACATGAGGGTTTCTTAAAATGCAGATCAAACAGATAACATCAGGATGCTTGTTCAGGTATTTCTTTAGACAGGACGGCGTCTGCTTTAAGACGGCGCACTGATTAAGCTATGGAATAGAGATGTCAGAAAGATAAAGACAAAGCCTCACAGTAGCTTCAGGTTGATCATGCAGTAACAAAGGAGACATGTTTCGTTTTCAAATTACAAATTTGCTTTTCTAAGATGCTATCTTTTGCGCTTTACATAAACAAATAAATCGTAAGTAGCTCACTTCAGGTCAGACTGAGTACACCTGCTTCAGACTTACCCAGGGCTTTGATTTCTATTGGCTGGCAGCCATTGAGTTCCGTCATGCCTTGAACCTCTGTGAAGGTGACGTGATCGCCACTCTCAAAGCCATGGCGAGCCTCATCCAGACAGGTCACCACACCAGCCGAGTCCTAGAAAACACACATAACCCTTTAAGTCGGGGAGGCATTGAAAGACTTAATGCAGTACGATGATGTTTGGACCAAAGGCCAACAGCATTTTATTTTCATCCCCTAGCTCTTGTACTATGACTAAGTGGAGGCATTCTGATCAAAGTCAGTGGTTCCAGTTAGAAATTCTGTAAAATGTAATCCCTCCAGGAATTCGCATTGATCTTTTTTTCCCCACCATCAACCTCAGCAATTTCATTTGGGCCCCCCATCAACCTTTTAAAACTGAGCATCTGAGAATCCACCTGCATGCTGCCCTAGATCTTTAATAGGAGCAGGGTACTGAACAGGAAGAATGTTCGGGCAACAGAGGATGGCATAATAAAAATATGTGTCCATAATAGTGCTGTCAGTTTAACGCGTTAATAACGGCGTTAACGCAAACCCATTTTAACGCCGTCAATTTTTTTAACGCGCGATTAACGCATTTGACCCGCCATTATCAATGGAATGTGAAAAAAAATATCTCCGACATTCCAACACCTCCCGACGTTTCAGTATGTCCTGTGTTTGTATTAGGCTTGAAGTAGGCCTACTGCTTAGCCTAGGACCTAGGCTACTCATGCCTACAGTAGCCTACACACGCACTGCACACACGGCACGGGTGTCTGCACTCTGCTCTGCTGCTCCGATGTCAGTGAAAACAAATATTTCACCGACACAATCGTTGACGTTCACTTGCATGTTCGCATATTTAGGTTGTTAATTAGCTAGAGGATTGATGTTGTCACTTAGAAATCCCTTCTCTTGAACTGAATACTCCCGCAAATAGGCTAATATCAGTTTCAAAATTGCAGTGCGAGTGAGAGAGGTGAAACAGGTCGGAGCGCAACTGAGAGAGAGAATGTTTGTGAGCGTCATTTGATGTCAGTGAAGACAAATATTTTACCGACACAATCGTTGACGCTCACTCGCATGTTCGCATATTTAGGTTGTTAACTAGCTAGAGGATTAATGTTGTCACTTAGAAATCCCTTCTCTTGAACTGAATACCCCGCAAATAGGCTAATATTAGTTTCAAAATTGCAGCGCGAGTGAGAGAGGTGAAACAGGTTGGAGCGCAACTGAGAGAGAGAATTTGTGCAAACGAGACGCATAGCCTACCTGATTCTGAACGTATGACCTTGTCACTAAAATGAGAGCTTCTTGCAGGGCAATTGCCAATATGGCAAAATGCTTTTTAAAGTTATATTATGCTCATGCAATGAAGGTTTACTCATGTAGACCATAATGCCATATTTTCATTGAGCCTCTTTAAAATATAGGTTAGTATAATTTAAAGGGCCACCATCCAGTTTTTTTTTTTTTTGTAAACTTGTGAACTAGCAACATAAAAGACATCAACATCTCTCTGGCAGTACTTGAACATGTTAATAATTTCTGATGCTGTAACTATTTTAAATTGGTATTCACCAATGAATGCTGATAACAGCATTAAAATGAAAATAAATAAATAAAAATGGGACAAAAAGAAATCGAGGGACATTTAGAATAGAAAGAAATTTGCGATTAATCGCGATTAATTATGAGTTAACTACAGCAAAAATGCGATTAATCGCGATTAAATATTTTAATCGCTTGACAGCACTAGTCCATAATAATGAGCAGGTTAGTTTTACATCTAACTGCTCTTACACTTAGGCTTGAATAGAGTCACTGACCTTGGTGATCATGGAGATCATGGCGCTTAGGGGCTCTTCACCATTGGGGTCAAACACCATCATGTCGTCTCCAAAGTCACAGAACAGTTGCCTGCAAGACGAGACAAAACTGCATCACCACCCGATACGAGCCTCTGACAGAGGTGAACCACTCGCTGCCTCAGGCGTACAATGTCCAACATTTGGATGACAACACAAGGATGTTGTCATCCAAATACATCAAAGCTTTTTTTAATCCCCGAGTTTGTAGGAACCTACAGTACGTATTTTGCAACACCAGGCCAAGAACTAAACACGACTTTAATCTTTTACTTGGTCATAAATCTTAAATGAGGCTACACAAAGGCTGAGAGCCAAAATATACCGCAGGCCCAGCGCTGTGTTGTGGCCTAGCTGCTCAATGGATTGAGGGTGCAGTGAAGCGAGACTCCCTCTTACCCAAACAGTCCACGTGTGTCTGCTATTATCAGCTTGATGCTCTTGCTGTGGCAGAAGTCCCCAATGCGCAGCTGCTCCTCCAGACTGGAGGTGGTGAGCACTACCACCTGCACCAGGAGAGGAAAACAAACAGACAAACAAACAACAAAAAAAAACTTTTTTTAGACTCATGAGAGAGAAAGCAGCAAAAATATGAGTTAAACATGAGCTACAAGAGAAGGCGGAGGGCATAGAGGGCATCTACCCAAACAAACAAAAATCATGGCGTCATGATTTACAAATTAATACATCATCCATAGATGAGCAGTTTGATTTCCAATTACTAATGATGACCCCCCACACTGCTGGCGCACACATGTGCAAGCGCATGAGGCTTTTAGGTTAAGTTTGCGATATACAGCATGGCGCACCTGGAACTGGGTGAGATAGTCGTTGGTGAGGGCTCCGGTGTAAGAGGCCACAGGCACATAGCTGTTGAGCTCGGCCAGTCGGGTCTGGCTGACTTCGGCACGGTTCTTCCCCAGGTCCTCCTCACGCAGGTAGAACTGCAGATGGACAACAGTGACAGACACACACACACACACACACACACACACACACACACACACACACACACACGCTTAAGTTAGAACATTTGAACACCAAATGATGGCTCATTTTCAATGCTACTGCACAGCTTTCCAAGGGGTCATTATAAGGGAGTTTAATAGGAACACACAATAGAGGGAGTTTGCACCACATTCTTGCATACTCCAGGGCGTAAAGTAGGTCAAATACAGACGTAGTCATACATCACAGAATTGAAGCAGTGTACTGGCATTTCCTGTCATAGTTTTCTATACAAGATTTATTACACACATACATTTTTACCCTACAGGTATGACAACTTGCAATGTTTTGCCTCTTCCTCTCTAAACTTCAATTCATTTCCCCCAGTTAGGACTTCCAAGAGACAACACAAGTACAGTTTACAGTCTTACAGAAGTTGACAAACTGCAGGTGTAGGCAATTTTCCATCACAGTCTAGCCTATATCAATCATTTGCGAGTCAACCCACAACACAACTCTCTGCTGAACAACTTTTGCCATGGCTTTCTGGTGTCTGACCTACCTGTGAGGAGAGGTCCCGCCACTCTGCCACCCCCTGGTCATGCAGGGTGACACTCTTGACTCCGCCCAGGATGACATTCTTGGCGATCTCAACGCCGAGGCCACGCAGTCCTGAGATGAGGACATTGGAGCTCTGCATGCGCTTCATGGCCTCATGGCCCAACACGTACCTGGAGGGGCAAACAATGAGAGTCACAAACACAAACACACACACACACAAACACACGGGCACACACACACACACATCCCATTCAAGTCAACTAGTACTGCTTCTCTGACCAGAACACAAAAACAGACACATACGCATACGCTCATTCACTCACTCACTCACTCACTGGCACATGGAGAAGAGTGAGCGACATGCATGCACACACACACACACACACACACACACACACACACACACACCTCATCTCAAGTAAGCGGACTAGCCAGAGACAACACACAACATCTTAAGAACTCATTCACTTTAAACGCAATCCTGAAAGAGGTTGCCCCATTTTTCTCACAAAAAGTGCCCTTAACAAACAACTAGCCTAACAGATGCTACACTGTTGCTTTCACAATAACGTCTTGGCACTGAGACTACAGTGCAGTGTCAGGCACATCTGCTGTGGTCTGCGTGACGTACAGTACCATACACAAGGCTTTGTGTCGACTTCACTATACCCTCCAATACATGGCAAACCACAGCCAAGCAACACAGGCACCAACTGCCATACTCTTAGGGAGTACAAGACCAACACCACCAAGCATCTGGAGCGGTCTGTTCATGTTCATAATAGATTACAATTAAGATAGAAATTGTGCCCTGCAGACAGACAGAATACAAAACCCTAATAGAACTAAAGCCACACAGCAGAGGCGTTAAGCCTTCACTGGAATATTCCTCTAATTGCCACAGTGCATATGAATGAATGACTGCTTTTACATGCGCTTAAGCATTCCAAATATGATTGAGATATTAAAGCATCCCAGCTTTGCGTAAACACCAAATTCAGGATACCGAACAAGCCCTTATCCCGGTTTCTGAGTAATAAGTATATGCTACAGTAGGTGGAAAAGGAAAGGGGGGGGGGCAAAAAAAAAAAAAACAGAAAAAAATGGAATACTGTAGCATGCAAACACCACATCCTTTCTGATAGTTGCGGAGAAAGACTCCTAGAGTGCAACGTGCGAGATTGAATGCTGAAAAGCGCCACGAGAACATAGCAAAGAATGCTACAATCAGACACCGCAAATTTAGGATATAAACAGGGATATTAACATTGCGATTTTTCTGAATTCATTTAAACACCTCTTCCTGAAAATGATTAAAACTGGGATATGCCTCATATTCGGGATATTGCAGTGCATGTAAATGTAGTGCATGAATGCCAGCTCACTGAAGACAGCTTGAAAAATTGATTTTAGCCTGACCGAAGTTATCTGCTAAGAGGCATGCTTTTTTTCCCCAAGGGAAGTACATCTCTCAGATTATGTTTTTCATTGATCAGTTTCAACAGTTGATACCAGATATCAACCTCTTATGGTTCTGAGAGTAGTCTATATCAAAAATCTTTAAGCTTCAGAACCAAATTTGGCCCAACATTTGATAACACCAAATGGAAATGAATTCAGCAAATCCGATCAATACCAATCTACAGAATATAAAAAAAATACAAAACCACTTCTCTACCACTCTTCCAGATTGATCTACTAAAAAAGCGGCCTAG
The DNA here is from genome assembly GCA_027497455.2 of Sardinella longiceps. NCBI lineage: Eukaryota > Metazoa > Chordata > Actinopteri > Clupeiformes > Clupeidae > Sardinella > Sardinella longiceps. Next base: position 7,219,092 of record JAODXP020000018.1, read on the forward strand.
AGAGGCGAGATGCATTTGAGCCTCTACGAAAGCACACAGCAATATCACAGGGATAAAATAAGAACTTACAGCTGTCGAGAGTACAGGCCTTCATCGATCTCAGCATCACTGCCATTCTTAGCCATGCCCTGTGGAAGATCAAGAGGCAGAGAACACCACCTATCAGTCAAGTCACAGAACTAAAGCTGGGCTTAACATACCCCATAACCCACATATTAACAAATACAAAGCAACATGAATGAGCATGTCACACTTTCACTACAAACATCTTAGACTGTTAGACTAGACCTTACACTGTTTGATGGCATTTTTTTTATAGATACAGTCTAAACCAGGGGTTGGGAACTTTTTATGCTGAGAGAGCCATGAACGTCACATATTTTAAAATTTAATTCCATGAGAGCCATACAATATAGAGGCATGTCTTATTCGTTTGACTATCTTGTCTTTATTCAAAAAGTCAACAAAAAGTTCATTGGCAACATCAAGCATGTTCTGGCATACTCCCCAACTGTGAATGTTTTTTGCCGTTTCTCACAATTGCTAAAGCAACAGCAAAGCTCGCTGAATTCCAGTCACCTTGGACTGAAATAGATAGATGAATGGATTTAAATAGGCCTACATGAGAATGTTTTAGATTTTTTTATTGTATCATTCTTTTTATTAAAGATTTTTCTGGGAGCCAGATGCAACCATCAAAAGAGCCAGATCTGGCTCGCGAGCCATAGGTTCCCTACCCCTGGTCTAAACAATAAATTAAGAGGGCAGTGACCATTCATGAAACATGGAGTCATAAACTGTACCACTGCATGATGTTTATGATTCCATGTTCCAAGTCCATAAATGCATGAGACTTGAGGAAAGGCTTCTTACGTTAGAGGGTGTGTAGGACAATTCAGTTCTGACAGAGTTAGAGGAGGAGCAGTGGGATCCCGTCTTCGTCTCTGATCCTGACAAGCGACGCTTCTTGGACAGCGGCGAGCTGGACATCTGCAAGAAAGGGGTGTTTGTTTAGCCTTCTTGATCTAGAACCGGATGTGTTACACAAAAATCTGCAGCTGATAAAAACACACTGCAGGTCCTTCCCTGACCATTCAATTGATAAGTAAAGTAAAGAAGGGAAAAAAACAAACAAAAAAACAACATTGGGATCCTATTGATGCCAGCTGGACTCAAGAGTTTTAAAGGCCTACGTTCTGCCAGCCCTTACTTCTTCACAGCAGGTGCCCCAGCATAGCAACAACCTCCCATCATTATAACAGTGTGTCTATTCAAGACACCCTAGGCTACTTATCACATGGTTCAGAAAACTGTTGGCAGAGCAGATACAGTATACAAGAACTGTCGGATCAACAACACTAGTCCCAGACTAATCCCAACTTGATAGGTTAAAGATGATATTATGCCATAAATCTGACCTAGCAGTGTCTCACAATGCCAGATTTTCTGTTTTGTCCAATTAACCACCCCATGTTTTATTTAACAAAATGTGACTTGCACCACTGCATACAAGAGTTAATGCCACTGCAGTGTTTGGCCACCTATCAAACTCCCTGCTTTGCCAACACAACAGAATGTATAGCCTCCGTGGCTCTGTACTGAAGTGGACAGCTTGTTAAGTGCAGCCTCGCTCATCTCTGAGGATAAAGAAAGAAGATTAACCCTTGACAAGGCTGACAGACACCACAGTGTTAAGAGGGCAGCATACAACAGGACACCAGAGAACTTGCTCCCTTCACCTCCGTTAACTGGTGTGTTTGACATCTGGCTTGCGCCTCACTCTCTTATCTCAGCTGCTATTTCAAGCTAAAAAAAAAACACACACACACATACACAACGGCAGCATCACTGACCTTGAGCCCCCGTGCACAAAAATCTGGACAACTACAAAGAAAAGCAATTACTCTGATTACTTACATCCTGAATTGTATTTCCATGCCTAACAGGGTTAAACCCCAGCCCTTAATCTTCATTTCACAGTCACCACCAATGAGGACCCCACATGTGCCTTGTGAAAGCAGCCAGCACAGCCCATTTGCTGGAGAGTTCCTACTGTTCAGTGCAAACACTGCAGGTGGAGCAGCAGCTGAAGGTGCAGTTTTATTCGCCTCTCAGCATAAAGGGAGGGCTGGGAAGGACATGCAACCTTGTGCATGTATGAGCAAATTATTGATCAACCCACTAACGCAAAGATGAATAGATCTGAAATGTAAGTTCTTAGAGTGAACATGTCCTTGCTAGCACAGGTAAGACATTATATCACTTTTACAGGTAGACATACAAAAGCACATTGATTGTGAATCTACATTTCCTCCTTTGAAAAGCTTACAAAAGCATGACATCCACATTGTTTTCCTTCATTTGTCTCATAAGCCAGGCCCATTTAGGCATCAAAGATCAACTTTAAAACCCAATTCAGCACTGGACAGTTCCTGATAGGTTTTTGTTTTTTAGAACTGTTTTATACTCTCCTAAAATGTTACCGTTTACTATAGACATAAAGTTGCACATTGTCATAAACCTATGACAATTTATATTTATATTTAAGTATATATATAGCCTCTACATAAAAACTAAATAGACAATAACAGAGGAAAATAACACTATAATATATCATGGTATCTAAGTTTATTGCTGGACTCTAAGGTCACAATCTCTCTTTTTTATTGGACCCTGTCTAAACACTTCCGATTTCCCGATTACGAAAATGAAAGCACATCTCTATGACATTGCGGTCATCATCCAGTTTTTTAATCTCTCTCTCCCTCATCTCTAATCCCGTGACAATATCCACAACACACGGACAGGTAAGCTTGTTTATCGAAATCACCGCGTGGTTTCCAATCATGGGCTCGCCCATTGTGGAATAACTATCAAAAACGCTGAATCATTAAAAGCAAACTGCAGTGGGTCAGGTGCGAGACATATCCATGCGTCCTTACGAACAGTTGACAGCACAAGATGAGCAAGGGATATATCGGGAAATGATTTCATTATATTTTGCATTTGCCCTCCTTCCGTCATCATAACAACGTGTATGATTTCACTGTGCTCATCAGTGCGACAAAACGAAAATGCGGTAAAGCAGGCCAACATGCTATCTTGCTTAGCAACATCATTCCACGACTGCACACAGGTCATTGTAGACTGGCTGTGTGTACAAACGGTGTGTAGGAGCAACTTTGCAGTGTATTTGCCTTTAGCGATTTAGTTCTATCCGGACATAGATAACTAGATATACCTTTTTTGATGGAAATAAACCGTGAATTCTAAAATGTCGATTGGGTTTCTGTCGGGACGAAGAGAATCTCTCACCTGAACGCATTAACAAAAACCATAAAAGCTGGTTCAAACAGGCAGAATCACCGACGATTCAACAAACGCCCTAAAAGAGGTAAAAATATCAACGGATGCCACTTTACACCCCGATGATTGCAAGCCAAGTCACACCTGTCATAAATTAAACTTGATGTATAAGAGATCATAAAGTATTCGGTGGGGATCTACACTTATTTACCATAATTATCATCAAACATTTCATTGACAGTCCGTTTAAGAGGGCTGAGTTACAAGCACAGCCTCGGGTAGCTAACACTGTAGGCTAGCCATGCTGTAAGGAAAACCTAAAACACGAACTGCCATTGCAGAGGCCCATTCATACAAAGCGAGTGCTTGCCCTTAGGTCTTATAGGCTACGAACTGACAAAACTACAAACGAAGGTTAATAAAACTGACAACTCAGACTTAATATGCATATGTATTCTTAAGATGATGGAACTAGCCAGTATTAAACGCTTTAAGCATACTGCTTCAGCTCGTAAATGAGGCCTGCCGAGTTAGCAAGCTAGGTTTTAAGTTAGCTTGCTAACGTTATCCAGCCCTCTTGTGATATTACTTAGACACAGGAAAGTGACTGGCGGCTATGATTCAGTACCTTTAAACCCCATCGTCTGTGTTAAAGATGTAGTAGTTTAGTCTGAGATGTATTTTAAATAGATAATTCAGCTTTATGTTTGGTTGGCTAGCAATCAATGGGCTTCACAGCTTCGGCAGTTCAATGGTTTCTCTTACCAATAATCCTTCTCTGTCCACCCTCAGTGTCAGCAAACCGCTCCTCGTGTGTATCAAACTTGGTCGATAACAACGAGGACTGTATTTCTTGCAAGTCTGAAATCCGAAGTTCAAAACCTCGACAACCACCGCCTACCGACCGATGCAGTGTGAAAGTCTTGAAGCTATACTGTCGAGTCACGGTATCGACAGCCCTATGTCCTGTCTAATTCGCGTTTCAGGGCTTGCTGGCTAAGGCAGACGGAACAAAACCAAAATGGCAGCTAAGGCACAGGGGGCGGGAGCAATGCTAAAATATTCAACAGGAAAGGGTTGTCCACAGTATACTTGGAACAAACAACCTCGCTCATTGGCTTTTGAACATAAAATCACGGAACACCCGCCCTCCATGGGCTAATTGTAACACGAGAGAGTGAGGGTTGGGATCTTTGTTATTAATATTTCATAACAGTCTTGCTAAGGAAGTTCACATACACGCATAAAAATATAATTTCTAGACAAACACAGCACTAAGCAAGACAATGAAATTATGTGCAGAGAACAGTACAATCCTAAAACAATCGTCCTTGTTTAGATCTAGTCAGCATACATTATGGACACATGCATCTCAAACCATGCAAAGTACAACAATGGTCTCGAGGAGATAAGGACCTCATTGGCTAAATTTCAGTAGCTGCCAACCTCTGCATCCAAGTGCTCGGTTCTTTACATACGCGCTATCCATTCAATACCAGTCAGTTTGCATGTTGCAAAACCCACTGCGCTGCCCAACATTGCGTTAGAAAAGTGTTTTAAAAAGTTTGAGAGCGCTGCAATTAGGCTATAGCCAACTGAGTAGTCCTTGATTTGCCAACAATCAATTTTGAGTTGTTGGATTGGTAATTGACCAACTACATGAACACTGAGCTGACAATCACACAATTTGCATTATGCTCAAGACTGAAAAGTGGAAACAACAACTATTGATCCAAGCGCTGGTGAAGTCATTACATATCAACATCAAATAGAACGTCATATTATTGTGTTCACTGGCACAATGCAAAACCACTAAAGCTGAGGCAACAATAACAAATAACCTAACGCTAACGTTAATGTTTTAATGAAATAAGCTAAATGAATTACGTGTGTGTGTGTGTGGTGGTGGTGGGGGGACCAAGGCCCAAGTGGGCCTTCTATTCTAGAGTGTGCAGAAGAAGCATGGAGGCCCGGTTGAGGGTTCGAGCTTACTAACTCGCTAACTGACCTGGTTCAGGTTCAAAAGCAATGGTCACAAAGACCTTCGTGTGCAACAACCACCAGCAGCCTATGTACTCAACGAATTGTTGAACTACATGCACTTTCACACTCCGGCATTGACCCATAAGTAGCAACGCTATCCCTTATAACGGGATTGAACAAACCATTAACATAATAACGACAAGCTAACTAACGTTATCTAAGACTGAACAAACCTGCTAGCGACCATTATTGCGATGCTTGCTAGCAAACACTGGAAATAGCACTGCCAGCCAGTGTGCGTTCTTGAGAAAGAACTGATAATGGTAGCTCACTGGGTGAATGCAGCTGCCTGTTACCGTTACGATAAAATAACTAGCAAAAGTTATAAAATTTGTCAACGTTACCTTGTCAGTAGTTTAAACCATTAGTTAACAAGCTAACCACTGCTTCTTCACGAATTGATGAGGCATGCTTAGAAACCTGGTCAGCTAGCAAAGGTTAATTGAAAGCTGTAAGGGAAATGCGATTGGTAGCTACGAAGCTAGCAAGCTACATGGCTGTGGCGTTTGTGCAGTTAGCAGGACAGATTTCTGGCATCAATTCCCCCTGCTATCATGAGTTAGTTGAAAAGAACACCAGATAGTTGGGTAGCTAGCTAACGTTCATTGTAGGTTGATGAAATACGTCTCAGTTAGCGAGCTAACGGTAGCTAACAAAACCACCGTCTCCAATGTTCCAATTTCTTTTGCACACACTTTTGCAGCTAGCAACCCATCTGACACTCGAACGTTGTCGTTAACATCAACGTTATAACGACTGAAGAATTAACGTTATCTGCGTGTTGCCTGGTCTTGTGAACACATGGTCCCTTGTCTTGCAATTATCTTGAGCCACACAACCAGTTATATTTTCGTTATGCAGAGCATTGCATTGCTACCACACTTACACAAATCTAGCGATATTTCTTTTAAATATGAGAAAAAACATCATGTCCGTGTCGACTCGGTTACTCTACTTAGCATTAGCTAGCTTGGCATAAGTATGTATAACTCACCACATCCGATATTACTCGGGCCTTTTCTTCGATACTGAAAACAGATTAACCTCTTCGGTATAAAGAAAACCAAAATCAACGACTTATACAATCTGGTGATTAACTTTATCTGAGAAAGTGGCGGGAGCTCAGTGACTTTCCACTCAGAAGGGAAGAACTGGACGGTTGCCTGACCGGCTATTCCCGCACCGTTAACAGCACTTCTTCAGCAAATACTCTCCCTGCTTGGGGAACGCAGCAGCAACATGTGCAGAGTTTTGAGTAGAGATAGACTGAACACTTTTAAAATGTGGGAGGACTGTAAGAAAAGATATTTCGTTTTTCTTCAAAATAGCACAATATTACATGTTTATAATAGAAAAAATAATTATAAGGTAATACATGGGGATATTTGTGGATTTAAACGATAAATTACAAAACTGTATATTAAAATGTATTTCCGTATCTTCTAAGCACCCCCGTGTGATTTAAAGTGAGCTAGTCCGGAGTTTATACACACTCTCTGCCATCTGGGAAATGTAGGCAATTTCAGACTCTTCAAGAAAACTGGAACTGAACTAAGTTAAGACAATGGACAGTAGGCTATAATAGCCATCCTCAGTTTTAGTATAGAGATGTAGATCTAGGAAATCTCTAAGAGATAAACAGTGGTGGGCTAGTAATAATGATCAAAACACTACTACTACTACTACTACTACTACTACTACTACCAGAGAGGATACCAAAGATCATGGAATACTGACCTAGTACTACTACTAGGCCTACTACTACAGTACTATGTAGCCTACCACCACATTACTACTAATAATAATAATAATAATAATAATAATAATAATAATTGTTACTATATTAATCCTAACAATTTTACAAAATAACACCAAGAACTCGAATACCATCTTGGAATCAAAATTTTATTTTAAAGTTTAGTAGACAGTGAAGAAAGCTTACAATGTGTCTATCTCAGGGTATCAATGACATAATGGGAGGAAACAAGCTCAGAACAAGTGATGAAACTGCCACAAACTGACTTGGGTTAAGTGTTCACCAGTGAGTGACATCGAACAAAACGCAATACATTTCAGCATATTAAATTAGTTTACATTAAATAAATAAATAAATAAATAAATAAATAAATAAATACAAATAATAAAATATTTAATAGTAGCAGAATTTGTGAGTGAGTGGAATGAATGGACAACATAGCAAAGAACATAGCCTCTGTACAGAAAGGTAATACACAGGAATTCATATATTTTTTACCAGGTGATCAGGGCAGCTTTAATTCTTGAACATTTTTATTGGGGACATGCAACACAGTAATAAGATTTACATAAATTATGCAAGTAGTCACATATGAAACATGGGTCAATTATTCACAAAATATTTACAAGTGAAAATATTTACTCACATTATTCCTCTTGTAGGGTATACACACTGTTCACTATTTTCATTTTAATATCTTAGGCAGTAGCCTACGGAGTGTGCATATTAAAATAGTAATTTAAAATGTTGTGAAATGATGGATGCATTATATTGAACATAGGTATCCTTCAATATACATTAGATAGACAACAAAATTAAAGAACAATGACGTGCTCAGCAGTGTCAACACTCTTTGTTAAAAAGTGAGACAGAATTATGATAAAGGAAATAACAACAAATAAATAAATAACAAGATGGCCCAGTGGAGAGTTGTGACCTCCAACAAGGCCTGTGTGTCCCGTCTCACAACATGAAAGTGAAAGAAAATATACCTCCTGGATCCAGGCCTTGATGAAGATCCTGGCCATGATGTAATAGGTCCTTCCATGTTCCACCTATCCACTACATTTAATGAAAATCTGCCAGTTAGTGCTTTGTGTAATTCTCTAGACAGACAAACCAACAGGCCTATCCAGCAAAAACATAAGCTCCTTGATGGAAGCAACAACATAATGCTTTGAATATATCGATCACACTGACAGCAAACTTGATCTGTGTCCCTGAGACTGACGCCAAAGTCAGGGTTGGATGTCGTGCAGTACAGCCTATCTATGTTGTGAGCTTTCAGTCTGAAAGACAATATATGTGTAACAGTTAATCCTTCCTAAAAAAAAAACTGACCTCATCTGCAAACTGCTGATTCTTTGGACCTAAGTACATGT
>JAODXP020000018.1:7232578-7265078 GCA_027497455.2 Sardinella longiceps
GCATGCTGAATTATCGTTTTAAAAATTGACATATTACTTTATACCCCTTCATTTCACTACCAGACCACAGTAATTATTGCTAGCGGAGACAAGGGCTGCATATCTGCATTATCTTGAATCAAGTTCCAGCATTTGGATTAATACCAAAAAGATTCAAATTGTTGGTGTAAAAGGAGGCATGCACCAAACAAAGCATATGAAATGAATATAAACTTACTACACCATCGTGGCCTGGTAAACATGGAGTTTACCCTCCCTCATGAAACATGTCTAGCTATCATTTGACATGTTTTCTTACTTTTTTTTTTTTTTTTTCATTACCACGTCATTAATAATGTCATTACGTATTTGAGAGACAGAATTGCCAGGATGGCAAGGTGTCGATTGCAGACTTGAGACTCTAAGAAACCCTCCTGTGGAGAAGTTGTGAGGAAGCTGCGGAAGTGTCATATGTTCCCTCCGGGGCTGAGATGGAAATGAGCCCCACCAAAGCGCTTCTCCTGCCCCACAGTCATTTCATCCACACGAGGCAAACATTAGGAATAACAAGCTCTGATAACTTGATTAAACTACTTAGAGTCCCCCCCCCACACACACACACACCCACACACACCCTCTCTCTTCACAGAGAAGCAGTCATAAGCTTTTGCAATTACTCTAGCTAACCCTGAAGAAATGGTTTCAGTCAAACAGCCCACTGGGGGATGCCCTGAATATCTATGTGCATCATTATCACTATGATAATGTTTTGTGTGCTCTCAAGAACCAATAAAGAACACTTCAAAAGGGCTATGATCACACGCCAAAAGGGCTATGATCACACTCCTAATCCTCCAACCCCTCACACACACACACACACACACAGACACACACAGACACACACACACACACAGACACACACTACACACACACACACACACACACACACACACACACACACACACACACACACATACACACACACACACACACTACACACACACACACACACACACACAGTGGGAGGGAACGGGAGGCATTGTCCTGACAGATTAACTTGCACACTAGAGGGCACTCCAAGCCCACAGCCCAGAGCCCAGAGCCCACACTAAGTGCTCAGCTTTATGGTATTAATGATTACAAAAGAAAGAAATAAGGTCACAAGGGACTCCATCGCTGTTTATTCCTCTGTTATTGCTTCGGCTTGTAAGCCTCATCAGCGTTTAGAGTTTCTGAGTAATATCAGAGTTGTTATGCGTCAAAGGGGAATTAGCAATTGGCAAATAATACAGAGTACTTTTCCCTTTCGCTCCTGAGCTGCAACAAGGGGGGAGGACTGACTCGTTCTCACTCTTTTATTTGCGCAGTCGAATAATTAACCAATGATAGAAGCAAGGAATTAAATCTATCAGCCAACCATGAAACACAGAGTTCTCTCTCTGTGAACACACCGTACAGTAGCCTGGGTGAATGTAGCTCTCTATATCTGTACAGAGAAAAGAGTATGAGGTTGCTTTGGCCAGGAGCACAACATGAGGAGAAGAAGAGGCCGAAGGCCATGACGGCCAGTGGCCCTGAACTCACTTTAAGGTTCCTGTGGACAATGTTGAGGGAGTGAAGGTAAGCCACTGCTTCTAGAACTTGACGGATGACATTGGAGGCGTCACGTTCCGTGTAATTTCCTTGGTCCAGGATCCAGTCGAATACATCTCCACCTGTGGCTCTGTGGTACACACACACATACGCACGCACACGGACATGAGTGCAGATAGACACACACACACACACACACACACACACACACACACACACACACACACACACACACACACACACACACACACACACACAAGCCAGGAGGAACTGTCTGTCTGTACTTCTGAGGTTCCTTCCATACAAGGTTCATGATAAGAATGATAGAGAATAATCCCACCTCAAACAGAAAGAAATTTATCTGCAGAAAACAAAATGCATCAAAAAGAAATATAATGAACAAAAATACATGTGCCTCAATGGACACCCCTAGAAAATAAGAGACATGAATAATGTAGATAAATCATTTTCAACTGATATTTTACTTATTTAAGTTAAACAAAGAGTGTTCCATGACTTTGTGGTTCACAATGATATAGAAATTGAAAATAGAAGTCAAATGTCCTAGTCATTTTTCCAACATGGGAAAGACAACACAATACACATTTTAAAAGACAAAGAACTGGTATAAAAATGTACTTGGTTGAAAATACCTCTTTTGCAGTTAAAACTAACTAAAAAATCCCTTCAACTGAAACTATTACAAACTTGCCTAGAAAATGACCCATGCTTATCTTGCCCCCTGACATAGTGAGGAGTGTAGAAATAGGGGATAGAAATTCCCTAAGGACCACTGTTGGAGACTTGCAGGAAAAAAAATAGCATCTTGGGATCACCAAATCTTAAAAGAAAATCAGAAGTGCCTTTTCTACTTACTTCCTAAGGGTGGTATTCTCCCAGGTGCTTAAGTCCAAAAACCTGCTTAGTGCAGGCTGAAACACATGGAGCTACGCACTTCTTTGGACTTAACCACCTGGGAGAATACTGTCCTAAATGCTTAGAAGATAGTCTAGAATTGTCTAGAAAAATATGATAGCCTACTGAAAATAGTCCCATTCCTACTGGTAGGTATGAGGAAGGGTCCGTGATGTTTCAGGGTTGTTTTAATTCCAATTCCAGCAATATCATTAGGGTGGAAGCCATCATGATCTGCATGAAAAACTTAACTTTTTTTAAATCAAAATCTTCCTGTCACTGTCAAGTCAATAAAAGTGTATCATGCTTGGCTCATCCAACAGGTAATTAAATCAAATGTTAACATAAATAAAAATATAGTTTACTGATCCAAAAATCAAGCCTCCACAATGGATGGATCAGTTCTGTGATCTTAGAAGTATAGTAAACCATTGGGTTGAGCTATAGAGGAGTACTGTATGCACCAGAGAAGACCTATGAATACGGATAATCTAGATTATCTAGATTATGGGACAAATCAATTCCTTGAGTTCTCCAACTTTCTGGGATGTCAAAGGAGATTGCTAAGACCTGTATTATTGGCAAATGGGACCTTTACATTGTACAAAATGTGGGGGTATCAATAATTTTGGCATGTATTTCTTTAAAATGCATTATTCCCTATCAGAAGATAAGTGACAGATGATTTTTAAAACAGCCCGCTATGTTTGTTTTTGTCAAACTTTACCAGGGATGCCAATAATTATTGAGGGGGCTGTACACACACACACACACACACACACACACACACACACACACACACACACACACACACACACACACACTCACACAAGCAGAGTTGCTTCTTCACACAATCCGATGGAATGGATTACACCTAATGACAAACTAATAACCGTTTTCAATCACAATTATGATGACAACACACTTCACACTATGCAGCTCCTGCTACGACTATAAAGCAAGCAATGTACATTAAAGTAATATTGGCTTAATGACGGCATATGGGAATAATGGAACCGTCGGGGCCACTAGAAGCTAATGAATCTGTTGTTGTTTTTTTTTTATTATGATCAACCCTTTGGTATTTCCATTCAGTTCAATTCATCATGCCCTTCACCAGTGGTAACTTTTGATGCTGGGAGTCTGTAATGAGGAATCCTTCATTTCAAAAACACACAAGAGTGAGAGAGCTCTCCCTGACACATCAGACTTGTTACAGAGCCAACATCTGAACGTGTAAATTAGTGAAGAAGAGGGAGAGAAAGAAGAGAGAGAGAGAGAGAGAGAGAGAGAGAGAGAGAGAGAGAGAGAGAGACAGAGGTAAGATCTGTGTATGCATGGGGTGAGAGGGGGACTGTGTGTGTGTGTGTGTGTGTGTGTGTGTGTGTGTGTGTGTGTGTGTGTGTGTGTGTGTGTGTGTGTGTGTGTGTGTGTGTGTGTGTGTATGGCTAAGCACAGAGGGGGTGCAGGCATGGAAAAGAAGGCTAGCAATCCACCAAACAGACAGGGGGAAGGAGAGTGGAAGATTTTTATGGAACAAGACATTGGAGGGCACACTTTAGTTGCCATGCCTGACAGAGGCACAGACAAGGCCGACCACTAATCATGCCACTGGGGTCAAACTCACAGCTCCTGGATGATGTAGTACTCTCTCTTGGTCTCGTACGCATCGATCAGCTGCAAGATGTTTGGATGAGTGACCCTGGGGAGGAGAGGAGAGGAGAGGAAGTGAGGGGAGTTGTGATGAGCGTGAATGAAGGCAATCATGGTTCAAAGTTCAAAGCCACCCCATGGACAATCGCAAACACACCAACACACACGTGCGCAACACAAACATACAGATATACACACACTCACAAGTAAACACACACACATACACACTCAGCTGTATTTGAGGACATGTAGAGTAACTATCACATACATCTTCAGGATCATAATCTCGTTCTTGGCGGCCTTCCGCACTTTCCTGCCATCTTTTTTGAAGAACTTCTTGCACACGTAGACCTTGTCTGTGTGTCGATCCTTCGCCAAACACAACTCGCAAAACTCTTTACTGCAAGACAAGCAGGGACACAGCGAATGAGAATTTCTGAGAATTTCTCATTAGACAGCATATTTCAAACCCTCTAGAGCACCAGTTCAAATGACAGTCAAAGTGAAAAGTCTATTAAGAAGCCAACTTGTATATATAGGATAAACAAGACTATGTTGTGGAAGCATTTAGCTGATTTACCAGTACTTTCAGCTAACGTCTGGTCCAAAAGTTTGTGTTTGCTGGCAAATTAATTTTGTCTAGTTATTAAAACTTATTACAATTAGCTTTGGCTAGATTTTATAGTTTGCGCTTTGTGTATCATCTGGGTATTAATTAGATTCTCTAGTCCTCAAACAATGTGACTCTGTTTGCGAGACAATGTAATGCCCTAGCAATGTGTCTAGTGTCTCGTAGTTTCTTCATGACTCACTAGGGGTGCATGTGCTTTTTATTCAGGTTTCTGAGATTGTTCTGGCTTTTTATGTTCCCGATATCAAACACAGAGACAAAGAATCCAGACAATGCTATTTTGAATTATTTATGTCTCCTCATCAGAAGACGACTCACCTCCTTTTGGTGCATCATATCAACCAGCAATATTTCCTCGGAGTAATCTTCATTATTACAGTACACTGGTTGCACAACACCACATCATACACACACAATGGTAATTACTCAAAACTCAGGAGGTCTTAAATATTCCCTGTGTCGAGGTGAGAGTGAAGAGAGAGTGAAGTGAGGACTCACGCTTTCAGGACCTGCCCAATCTCGTATTTGTCAGCGATCTCAGTGGGGCTGTTGTACGTCCGCCCGTCCCTCAGGGCAAGGCACCCAAATGGCATGGCAGCATCCACCTGTCAAAAACCAAACCGTGCAGACAAGAGAGCCAAGAATAAACTCACACGTCAGTCTTCACACAGAGAATGTCACTCATCGTTTCTTCCAGAATCCTGACAAAGAGCTAAACAGTGTTGTTACAGAAACAGAATACCTTTACTGCGTCTCACATTAAAAATGAATGTGCCCAAAAAGTTTTAAAGAGGCAAAGTCAAATGAAATAAAAACACATTACCGGTACTGAAAAAAGACTCATTATTCAGACTCTTACCATTATACCCTAATTAACGAACTTCCTGCACAGAGCAAGTCAGGCACAAAGTGCTAGCGAAGTGCTCTTGTCCATTAGTGATCAGCACATTGTTTCTCTATCTGGCTAATAGTACAGATGCTTTTGCTTAGCCTTAGCTACTGTACTGCTGACGGAAACAAACTGAAATATTATCCCAATGTCAGTATGATGCACTGCGGCAGGCGAAAGTCTAATGACCTGTGCTACATCATTTCCCCTCATTCACATGCTACACAACAGCCATGCTAATATGGCTGATGAGTCCTAGGAGAGAAAAAGAAAGAAAGAGAGAGAGAGAGAGAGAGAGAGAGAGAGAGAGAGAGAGAGAGAGAGAGAGAGAGAGAGAAATAGAAAGAGAGAGAAACTAACTACAAAGCCTAAAGACTGATGCCATGCCACAGATGAGAGCCACAGATGAGGAAGGCAATGGGAGTGATAACGGAATCAACGTGACGATCTCCAGGGAGAGGGTGGGCAGCAGGGTGGGAGAGGGACGGGGATTGGATGTGGGTGGGGTGGTGGTGTGTGGTGTGGTGTGGTGGGGCTGTGAGCAAGCCTGCTGTGAACCCTGTGCTGCTGCCTCTGGCTATGTAATCCCAATCCTGCCCCTAATCCGTAATCTCCCATAGATCCGAGAGGAGAGGAGAGAAGAGAGGAGGGGATGGGATGGGGTGGGGTAGGGAGGCGTGGGGCTGACAGTCATGCTAGGTCTGGGTTGAGTCTGGGGTGGGTCTGGGTTGGGTGTTGGCAAGCTCAGAGGCTGGCTGGGTTGGGCTGGGCTTGGGGTAGTGTTGGGAGGGGAGGGGGGAGGATGTTGAATTGGGTAAAATGATGATGGGAAGGGCCAGAGAGAGCCATTTGAAAATATTACGTAACCATATTTTCACAGAGCTGGGAGAATAAAGGATCAGTCCTCTGCGGCGAGGTTTAAGAGCACAACATCAGTGGCCAGCTGGCCAGCCGGCTCTCGTGGCTGCTGCTGCTGGTGTAGGCCTACTGTTTTGAAAGATGAAAACTTCTTTGTCTTGTCATGGTCCTTAAAAGTGGGTTCGAAACCAATAAAAAAAAAAAAACACACAGAGAGCATGTTGCTCACATCACCAGTGGCTGGGATTGAAGTTCTGAGAACACAGATAGATAGACAGTTGGGTGTTTCCATGGAGAGTGCCTCAGAGACTAACGTCAGGCTTGCTTGACCCCCTCGCACCGCAAGCAGTCCGGTTTAGTTGTGAGCCATTCCCCCTTATTACATGTGGCGACAACGTCAACTGAAGAAGACGAAAAACAAAATGACAAAAAAAAAAAAAAAGAAAAATAACAAATTTTCTCTGACATGACCAGGCATGTTTCAACATCATTCTTTCATCCCGAGCCTCCACTGTGCCGGGGCGGGTGGGGAAGCTTGCAAGCAAGCAAGCAAGCAAGCGAACGGACCTCCGACAGCACTCCAGCTCTGCGTGGCGGGGCTGAAAACATCGACACAGGCAGCAGCAGCAGCAGCAGCAGCGGCGGCACTTTGCTGTTTCTGCCTGCGTCGCCCGTGGGCTAACTCTCATCGGCTCGCCTTTATGGAGGCCAGCTGAGCCATGTTGACACTGAGCTCATTCACACTCATGTTAGGCCAGATGCTGGGAATATGCTAAAGGTATGAGAATCCCCTCTGGATGACAACATGCATGCCAGGGGCGAGTGTGCCCAACAACACACACACACACACACACACACACACACACACACACACACACACACACACACACACACACACATAGACACACACACACACACACACACACACACAAACAAACACACATACAGTACACACACACACACACACACACACACACACACACACACACACACACACACACACACACACACACTCCAAAGTGCATGAGACAACAGGCCTGCTTGGCAGTGCCCCTGTTGTGTGGCATGCATGTGACAACACGCTGGCTGGCGGATGACATGACAGCTGATTGGGGATGGCAGATCCACTCATTAGTGTCAGATGCACACCACCACCACCACCACCACCACCGCTCCACACAGAACCACGGAGCCACAGCACAGCGTGAGGTGAGCTGAGATAAGATGGAGCAAGGCCCTCCCTGCGCGGCAGACGCAGGTGCATTCTTTCCTATGGGGGGCTCTCCCTCCACACGCCCAGCTTCATCTTCATCATCATCATCATCATCATCATCACCGTCATCATCATCGTCATACGCCTGTAGTCTTTTAATAGCAAGAAAACTGCTAGTGGAAAGAGAATAGTTGATGTGGTGGAGAATTCCAGGATTCCGTAATCCAGTTCCGAGGTGAGCGTCTCTAATGAGCCACCAGCGGTAGACACTCATGCCGGATAAATATTATAGTAGAGTTCCTGCCCTCCACATAAGTGCAGTTAATTCAGCTGCATTAATATTGATGTGAGGCATTATAAGTTATGCTCTCTGTCTCTGACACTCTCTCTCCCCAGTCCTCCCTCTCTTCCTCCTTTGGCTTCCTCATCCACTTACATTAGTATTAATGTTATAGTGTTCCCAGCGATAGGCCTATGCCTGCAACATGCTGTGCTTGAGGTCCTTCATCGAGGGGGGGTGGGGGTGGGGGTGGTGAGAAGAAGAAGATGAAGATGAAGAAGAAGAAGAAGAAGAAAAAGAAGAAGAAGAGGAGGAAGAAGAAGAAGAAGCAGGGCTGATGCAAGCAACACTCTTTCCTCCTTCTCCTAGGAGACCACAAGAGGAAAATTCGACCTCTGAGCATGAAAGACAAACACAGGCATCAGAACCCACTCCCCACTACCTCTCCCCCACTTCTATCCCCTTCCCACTGTTCTGTTCTCCCCCTCTCTCTCTCTCTCTCTCTTTCTCTCCATCTCTCCCTCCCTCATTCCTCCTCGCTTTCACTCGCTCTTTTTCCTCTATTGTCAGAGGCTAGGCTCTTATTAAAGCAATGAATCTTCACCCCAGGAGACACAAGACATTAAACACAAGCCCAAATCCCACCGAGGGGTGGTGGGGGTGGGTGTGGGGGTGGGTGAGGTTGTGGAGCGCAACTCATAGATCACATTTTAACTCAGCCGTGCCGTGCACTTGGTCCTCCCCCTTGCCTTACCCTTTGCTCCCCTCGGCCACCTTTGCACGCGCTCAGACCGAACACAGACCCTCTCCACAGCAAGAGCTTGTAAAACAATCTGTTGCCTGTAAACACATTGAGGCTCAGCTGTGGTAAGGTCTCCAATCTAAACCTTCTAAACGTTCCCAATGAGACCAAGAGCAAAGATCATTATCCCGTGATGCCATTTTCAATGGCACTTTGCAGAATTACGTTGAGCACAATTGGAACCTCTGCAGGACCGCAGGTTCTGTGCAGATACATGGATGTTCTTAGGTTCTGGTTCCTCAGTAAGAATAAGAACAAGAGCAAAGATCATTATCATTATCCTCTCATGCTATTTATAACAGCATGTGTAGAAATGCTTATTGCAGGACTTGCATGGGTGGCAGTGGCAGGCTCCAACCTGCGCCTGTCCTGCCACAGGCAATGGCTAAGGCTAGAGCCATGGAGATGGGCACCTCTGAGGGCACAATGGCTTTGCCCCAACAAGCAGGATGAGATGGTAAAGCTCCATCACAGCTGTTGCAACAGAGAGAGAGTGACAGAGAGAGAGAGAGAGAGAGAGAGAGGGAGAGAGAGAGAGAGAGAGAGGGATAGAGAAGGAAGGAGGAGGGAGGGAGGAAGGGAGGTAAAGGAAGGGAAGAGAAAGAGAGTCACTGGAACCAAAAACGGAAACCGTATGAGAAAATGAGGATTGAAAAGAGAGCATGTCAGAGAAAAGGGAAGACAGAGGCAGTGACAGAAACTGAAAGCGAGCATGAGAAAGAGAAAAAAGACCGAAATGAGACAGAGGAGGAGAAAAAGAGAGAGAGACAGGGCACGAGAAACGACACAAACAGTAGAAAAAGACAAATAGACACAGAGCGAGGGCGAGCAGCTGGATGCCAGGAAGATCACGGGGCTGAGGCGAAAAGCCGCGCTGCTCTTTCGGGCCCCCAGCGCCCAGGGATGAGACTGACAAACCTGGCACTGATGTGAAGGGACAGCTTCCAGGCAGGAAGGGCGACGGGAGGCCAGCGCTCAATCAATGCCGCTCTCTCTTCCTTTCCTTCTTTCCATCTCTTTCTATTCCTTCCTTCTCTATCCCTCTCTCTCTCTCTCTCTCTCTCTCTCTCTCTCTCTCTCTCTCTCTCTCTCTCTCTGTCTCTGAGGCCCTTGTGGTCTAGAGAGATGGACAAACACACGCAATGTCTGCTAGACGCCGTTTAGAGGCTTCACGATGGCATGCCAGCCGCTCGATTGGTTTAAGCCAAAGGTGCTCTCTTCCGCTTGCATGAGCACTGGCGAACAACGGCGAACGGCCAAAGTTGAAGAGACAGGCAGCCTGCAGGGTTAAGGAAAGCTCCCTGGCGGAAAATAGAGAGAAACTTCTTGAGACGGCAACAACTTTTATCTTAGAATCCGGGCTAAATTGCATGGGAGAAAAAAAAACAGATGACCAAAAGGGAGGTAAGGCGGTGCTTAAAAAATCATGAAGATGAATAAATAATAAGTGTTTTGGCATAGTTTTAATGACCAACTGCTTTTCTCTCTACAACAGATTAAGAGATACAGACGTTTTTCTCCAATGGCAATAAGTGATACTTTCTATGCAACACATTCTGATAGACTGTGTGTGTGTTTGTTGGCATAGACCACAGGCAGGGTAATTAACATGGGGTAGAAATAGCTCAGAGATGGGGTGATCTGCGTCCATGCAGAATACAGATGCGCTCAGGAAATTAGGGATTTCATTCTGCCATTAGGCTCGGGTCATGCTCTTGTCATATTAGCTCTAATTGTAAATAATGCATGGAGTACAAATTTCAGAGGAAATTTCAAAGTAGGTTGCGATCATCTGCCAGATGCTGAGACACACCCGAGGACATGGATGCCCATCGAACACATACTTACACACACACACACACACACACTCATAAACACATAGGCCCTGAAGAAGAGGCATACAAATTAAATCACACTCACAGCACAGATGTGCATGTAGGCGCGCACACACACACACACACACACACACACACACACACACACACACACACAAAACGTGCTGTGTTCACCATACACATGCCCCAAGTGGAGTGATAAAAAGTAGTACACACATACATGTATGCGCGCACACACACACACACACACACACACACACACACACACACACACACACACACACACACACACACACACACACACACACAGGTCAATAAAAACACTCTGTCTTCCTTTGCGGGCGTTTTGTCAGCTCAGTGCATGTATACAAGCTTCACCCAATTATAATCAGTAATCTCCTCATTGCTCAGAAGACCGCATCTTTCATCACTGCTATGACTGCGGGCAATTATGGGCTTGAAATCACAGCCGCTCTCTCTTTTAATAGGGGAATTTTTCTTGTTGCCGCAATGAAAATTCATCACATTTGGAAAGGCCTCTTTAGCTTCCAGAGTTGAGGCTACATTTCCCAGCTGTGTTGTCCAGAAGGAAGCAAGCATGAGAGAGAATGGCAAATAAATAGAGGGAAATTGAATAAAAATATATTGGAAATTTCCCTACCAATAAGAAAGACTCCCCCTAAAGCACACTGGTATGGACACTCAATGGAAATTACATCTCTGTAAACAACAACTACAGCCTGTCCCTACCAGTGCTAACTTAAGGGGGGGGGGGAGAAATAAAGATGCCCCCAAAGCACTATGGACCCGCTATATAGATGATATCTTGTAAATACGCACACAGAGAAATAATTCACACACACACACACACACACACACACACACACACACACACACACACACACACACACACACACACACACAAACACACACACAAATATATAGCACTCAGTGGTGGGCTAGAGAAATAAAATCACACACACACTTACACAATACACACCACACACACACACACACACACACACACAAGTATATAGCACTCAGTGGTGGGTTAGAGAAATAAAATCACATACACACTTACACAATACACACACACACACACACACACACACACACACACACACACACACACACACATACACACCACACACACACACACACACAATCACAACTCAGCTGTGCTGATCATAAAGCGGAGTCATCTTGCTCTCTGTCTTTTCATCCTGTGTGTGCTGTCACCAGGGGCCTCCCTGTGGCCCTAGCCTCTCTCTCTCTCTCTCTCTCTCTCTCTCTCTCTCTCTCTCTCTCTCTCTCTCTCTCTCTCTCTCTCTGTGGCCTGTCACTGGAGCCCATGCAGTTCTGGGGCCCGCCTAACGTAACTCCCTGTCCCTTAAGTGTGATTGCTGATGTCCCAGTTTGAGTGTGATGCTCGGCTCGGCCTAAATGAGATCTCTAGGGGCGTCTAGCCTGCCTGCGCAGCCCTGAGAACGTAGCCTAAAGAAACGCCATCAGAACATTCTACTGCAATCTCTGCAGCGAGGGAATAACTTTCCAAATCCATACACGCAGACGCACACACAGAAACAGAAGCACATACATGAACACATACATGCACACACACACACACACACACACACACACACACACACACACACACACACACACACACACACACACACACACACACACACACTTACATCCATAAGTAAAGAGGAGCTTTGCCAGACCCTTGTGTATGTGACCTTTGGCCGTCGAGTGTCTGAGCAACAAAAGCCCGAGATGGGCTGAGAGAAGCACGAAGCAGAAATCAATGTTGCTCGTGAGGCAAGAGCTTCAGACACACACACACACACACACACACACACACACACACACACACACACACACACACACACACGCACGGTGAGATGTAGGGACTTGCAGGAGTCATTATATAAAGCAGTTGCATAAATAGACTGGGGAAAGGTGCTACATGCCTTACGCACATGAGATGTTCAACTACTGCGGCTCGATGTGAATGTGTCGTGCTGTTGCATGACAAAGACCCACTGAAGCATGTGAGCAATTGTCATAAAAGAGGAAATCCATTATGCTACCTTTTAAAGTAATAGCAAATAATAGATACATTTCTCACACTCTTATATATAGAAAGAGGCAGTCTACAGTCTACATTATTTATCCATATGTTCATACATACATACATACATACATACATACATACATACAGTACATATTGTACATGTATACAGTATGTTGCATATGGCAGACATACATACATACTGTATTCCATCTCAGGCACGCACACATTGTCTAGCCTGGAGATTGCACACGACAAATGCAGTTGGTGAGGACAGAGAAAGCAACCAATGTCATGCTCAGCTCAGACTATCAGACATTGCATAAGCTAACTAACAGCAGAGCAAATCTGACCTTGAATGAATATGGAGATAAAAAAAACCTAACTGGGTAAACTGCAAAAGAGTCACCCATTCAGTGCAATGCAATAGAGATCTGCAGAGTTGCTATGCAATGCAAGCACTATTCAGGAAAGCATCTGAAATGAAAGAATAAATAAAAAATAAAATCAAATTAAAAAGAGGAAACTGTACACGTCTAACTGAGAGGTTATCTGTAAAACAATACAAAATGATCAACTTTTCATGACTGTATTGGTTTTTGCTGTATAAAGGAGAGGAGATCGAGCACACAGCTCTGTGTCTTTCTGACCTTGAATACAGTACAACACACACACTCTTTCTCATACTTGATTACAGACACACACACACACACACACACACACACACACACACACACACACACACACACACACACACACACACACACACACACACACACACACACATGTGAACCATTATTCAGACAGCAATTCACCATATCTATGCTAGATAGATACATGTGTTTCTGTCATCAGTCAAAGAAATGTGTAATCTTTGCCGCGTAGTGAGTGCCGGCACGCCGGGTCCCAGGAGGGTGGCAGGCAACCCAGAAATTAAACCCACCCACATACACCCGTGGCATACATTAAATCAGATTAAAGGATTATATTGTAAATGTTGTGAATATTTGTGTGTGTGTGTGTGTGTGTGTGTGTGTGTGTGTGTGTGTGTGTGTGTGTGTGTGTGGGGGGGTGGGGGGTTCTCAGCTCATAGAATTATTTCAATAGCCTCTTGCGTTCCTCTTTTCACCCCATAATTTTTCTTTTGAAGGCCACCTTTTGAGATTCTATGCTGTGAATCTGTCATACGAGATGGTTCATTCATTATTACAGTAAAGAGAACCTTTTTTTCCCTATTAGCACCTAACCATTGACGTTTGACTATACAGTTTGACTCCATAGGCTCCAGGTAAAGAAATGTCCCAGGGTTAAATAGTACGTAGAGCAGGCATTAGCAATATAGCTTGACAAAAGGCATGAGGTGCACAGGTGCTAAACTGGCTAGGGGCCAATTTTCCATGGCATGCTATGCTAGCCCCGTTCTATATAAGCTCCTCCTGGACCTTGAGGAGAGGAAATCACGCACAGAGTGTTGAGAAGGGGGAGAGCTCAGGTGGCACGCCGCCATTTGAGGTCCCACTACCACAAAGGAGCAAGTCTGGCACACACGGATTGCATAATCTGCCCCAAGCGCACCTAGGCAGGCACTACTCCTTGCTGTGGGGGGGGGACAAAGTGATGAAGCAAACGCAGCTCGCTCGCAGCACTAAAATTCTAACTACACTACAATCTCCTGTTCCTCTTCTGTTTCCATGGGATCCAACGGATTCAACCTATAAGACCTTAGCTCATCTGATCATAGAAGGATCACTGGATTCAACATGTCATTTACATATGGGTAAAAAATGAATGCATGAATCTAAACTACAATACTAACACATAAAGACAGCTCTTAAAAGGTAACACTATATTTCGCAGCGCTTTACTGTAACACATTATGAAATGTTTTACCACTGAAGCCAACCTAATCTGCAGCTCAATTGGCAGAGCAAAGAGCCTGGCACCAGTAAGACCACTGGCTCAGTTCCTTCAGAGCACATAGACTACTCATAGACACAGTATCCCTAGCCTAGCTGGCAGTGTAAGATGCTTGATACTGTTACTTTAAGCCCTCAAACACACTACAGTGTACTGTAGATGCTTGCATTGCAGCTAAATCTTTCAGTGATTTTCATTAACAGTTCAAGCCACTCCTGAGACTCATGTGTCTCATGCAAGGAGTGTGAACAGTTTTTCCCTGTTAACAACATGGCTGTGATGTCACAATGAAAATGTTGAAGATGTTCTGCAGCCGTAGCATCTGTGTAGCTACTGTGTAGAAGTGCAGACCATTAACAGTAACGTTAGTCCACGTGATGAGATTTTCAGTGTAGTGTCACACTGTGGAGTTTAGTGCCAGGGCAAAAAATCAGCTAAATCCGCTAATCCCTAATAAACACCTTGCATAATGCACACATCTCCAAACAGCATGTCTGACTAACCCTTTTCATTTGCTATAAAATGTACATCACACATCTCTTCTTACCGGTACTGAAAACCATCTGTGTTTCGTTATTATGTTCCCTGATTGTCTTTTCCATGTTTCCGACTTCTCAAATGCAGAAGTGGGTACAATTTGGTTTTACAGCTGCACTTTCAGATTGATATCTATTGTGAATGAAGCTATCTTTCAGTCTATTACTGTAATGACAGCAATTTACTTCAAACTGGGAAAAATATATCATTGAATTGCACTCTAATCCTCCACTTAGCATATTTACACACAGAGCTCCCACTCTCCTACAGTAGCCTCGGTTTGTTTCAAAGGTGAAGTGGAACACAACTGCTCTTGTTCTCTATCTATGTCTGACACCAGGTGTGGCCGTTCACATGGCACTGAACTCCGAGTGGCCTCCAGGCAGGTGCATGGCCACTCACACAGCCAGCTGCAGCGAAAACCACTCAACCACACCTACTGTACTATACTACAGTATCCTGCACTCCCTCTGATGTGTCATACTGTACAACCCTACTTCACTCAGACCTCATGCTCTATTACTTTCTGCATGTGAGAACCAGGCGTTGAGCTACTATAATGTGCAAATGTCCATAATTATAATGTCCCTAGAGCAGTGTTTCTCAAACTGTGGGGCGGGCCCCACTAGTGGGGCACAGACACTAGACAGGTGGGGCGCGAGACATCTCTTTGCGATCGACCAACAGTCGCACCATGCCCCCTGAATTCAAAGCTATTTGTCAGATATGCGCATATGACAGTAAATGGGGCATTCCAATGGTGTTATTTGCTAGTTTCTGTGATGAGGGGTTCAAGAGAAATTTGGCTTTGAATTAGTTACATGAAAATTCTAACATTGACAAAAATCCTGTACTCACAAAGTATTCCTCACAGAGATACATGTATTGTGCACAAATTGAGCCTTCCAGGTGGGGCGTGAAAATTCTCTGTCTTCCAAAGTGGGGAATGACAGAAAATGTTTGAGAACCACTGCCCTAGTGTTACTGTAACCGAGGGGAAGGGCTACATACAGTACATGGGAATGTATTTTTTTTTTCTTCATTCTAGTATCTAATGAAATCAAGATGATCTTGACATCATCAAATCTGAGGTAATGGTTTGCATAAAACACTGACCTGTAATTTCCTTAAAGACCACAGCAAAGGCTATAAGAAAAGAAAAGATAAAAGAAAAGAAAAGAGTCAGATAATATGATCAGAGGCAGACATTTTTTTTTTCAGTTCCATCTTCCACACAGCACAACACATCTACTCTTGAGAGCATGAAAACATTGCCTAAACTGATGGAGTAAGCAATTACATACATATGCATCGTTGCAGGCTTCCTTTTTGGTATTGTACACTTGTGTAACCTTATCACCGGGCATTAGAGAAATTGTCTTGACGTTTGATAGATATGGAGTGACATAAGCGCCAAATGTCTGCTGAACTCAAATTAGACAGTTAGACCAAAGGAGGGGATAAGAAAGCACCCCTGGAGAGAAAAGACCATGTGGAGGGGTGCTGACACACACACACACACACACACACACACACACACACACACACACACACACACACACACACACACACACACACACTCCTTCTCTGCTTTATGATACAACAATATCTTCTTTTGTGATAAAGACACAAACTCCATATCCTGTAAATACAAACACAAAAGATGTGCAAATTTATACAACAAACACAACACAAGTGCATGACATAGCATGTGGTATGGTATGGTAAACATCACTTCAACCATGCACAAGAAACACACACGTGTGCACACACACACACACACACACACACACACACACACACACACACACACACACAGACTCGTGCAGACTTTTACACACACATGTGCAAGCGCTAACAGTAACACACATCCAAATCCCTCTGGCACATTCCCTGTTTTTTCAGCAGCTGTGTTGCTAAACTCACAGTCAACCCAGACATCTGCACACAAAAGTCTGCACTCCATCCGTCTCTTCTTCCATCGCCCGTTATTCCATTCTTTTCATTTAATATTAAAGAGCTTCATTACTAAAGCAATGATTTTTTTAAGAGGCTCCACTCAATTTGGAAATTCCCCATCTAAAAGCATTTCCAAGTCATTTCAATCGCTCTCAGGAAATCAGTTATGATCTTTTTTCTCTGCATTGTTCAATCACCATGTGTGTACTTGCATGCGTACACACACACACACACACACACACACACACACACACACACACACATACACACACACATTCACATAGAACTGTACAAACACACACACACACACACACACACACACACACACACACACACACACACACACACACACACACACACACACTGGACAGGATGACTCCTTTTATTCTTTGTGTAACCTGACAGCATGGGCCATGAATTCAACTGAGCCTGAGTAACTAAGACAGGTCATTTGAAGTACATAAATGCAATTTCACACATTTCAGTTTTTTTTTCACCTGTGTGAAAGCCTTAGGGATAGTTACCCAACTTCCATAATTATGGGAAAGTGAAACACTTTTATTCACAGTGATGCAATTTCATGGCTTATACACAAATAACCAAATGAATGAATATTTCATATTGGCATATACAGTGCACAATGTGGTGGAAAGTGTACTAGACATAAACAAATAAATAAATGAAAATCTTTTGAGCCACTGAAATAGAATCCCACAGCCTGTCCTTGATGGAACTTTAGAGTTTCGTTTTTGCTTGGGTGCACCATCAGATGGTTTGCAATCACAATACTTAGGTAGGTTTAGTTTGTTTGTATTAGGCTATAGAGTTTTAGCCTGACATAGCCCACCCATAATACTGCTGTTCATCCGTATTCATGGTCTGGAGGTTCTTTACAGTAACCTGACACGATTCTAGGGCGGGGGGGGGGGCATTCAGTTCTGGTTTGAAACGATTGGACAGCTCATCTAATCAGCTTCGCTTATTGGCCGGTTGTCTGTTAACCGATGTAAACCCTCCCCAGAAGACCGTCTCCAGACCATGAATACGGATGAACAGCCGTATTATGGGCGGGCTATGTCAGGCTAATATAGTTTAGGAAGTGGGCAGTTGTTTCTTTGGACACCATACAATGAGGCCAGCTTACACCATTGCCATTGAGAATAGATAGAAAACAGTAGTTTGTTATTGGCCTCCTTTTAACAACACTGAGCAAATTAATGTTGGAAAATGGGGAGTTTTCACAAGGCCTTTCCCCTCTACTAATGCTACTTGAGGCATTTTGCATTGGATTCCATTGTAAAAAAGGCAACACAATGGCGGCAATTTTAGGAGTGATGTCAGGTTCTCAAGCTCTATATGCTCTATTTATTGGTCCTCGCTTTGAGTTTTAATTTTACATTTATGCCACTATTCATATTTTCACTGGTTTGACACATACCTGAAACACAGCCAGACGTAGGCTACTGTATGAAGCAATTCACATGATCAGCACGCCCTCAAAATGACATAATATCAGAAAAAGAAAAGCGGAAGGCATGTGCATGGACTCTAATGAGATCTTGCATCTTGTAAGCATTCACATGCCAGCACACCAACCAATTTAAACAGTCAGTGTGTGTCTTGGGGGAAACAAAGTCAACCCGTAACAAGAGCTCATCTTAAGAGGGAAGCTGGAATGCTCTGATCTTCGATAGCTCCACTTGCCCCTGCTGATTGCCACTCCAAGTGGGGAAAAACGCGCCTTATATGTTCATACATACATATGTTCATATATGTAGGTCATATGTGCAGTATAGGAGCCTTCAGTGTGAGCATATCTACAGTAACAGCGAGCTGTGACTGCAGCTGTCAACATTTCATTCAGATAACAGACTTACATCAATGAATCATTGTGTTTAATAGAAGTTACATTTCCCATATTGAGATTAATCTGTCACGACAGACGAAGAGAGTGTATATATGTGTATGTGTGTACATAATATGGTTGTTGGGGAAGAGTGAGTTTATGTATGTGCATGTATGTGTGTGTGTGTGTGTGTGTGTGTGTGTGTGTGTGTGTGTGTGCGTGTATACTGCATGAACACACTAATGAGAAATAGGTCAGTAAGGCTCTAGGGAGTGAGATCGATGAGAGCAAGTAAGAGAAGGATGAAGCGAGAGAGAGAAGAGAGAGAGAGAGAGAGAGAGAGAGAGAGAGAGAGAGAGAGAGAGAGAGAGAGAGAGATGCAGACTCCCTAACAGCCAGCCAGACCAACAGACAAACGACTTGACGGTAAATTGACAGCAGAGGTGAGAAAAACATGGAAAGCTAAGAGTGCTGAGAGAGAAAATGATGACAGATGGCGATGGCGATGGCTCGACTTTGACCCCTCTCTAGGTGGGGATGACTTTCTGGGATTAACCATGGAAAAAGAATGCAGCTAATGACAACAAGGAAGAATTCACTCAAACATCCATTAGTACTTCCTAGTATGCATTACCCTAGAATAAACAGAAATATTATATAAATATTTATATATAACATAAATACTGCTTAAGCCCTTCACCATGTCTAAACTGTGTAGGAACATGTTTTGGTTCCATTACGTTGTATGTCAGCCTCGGTATGGCTATTTTATTTGACATGCAGACCTGGATCCAGAGAAGCCGTGAGGTATTCAGGGCCATCGTGGGATTTCGCTTCAAATGAAAATCTGTTGCTGAAATGTGACATGCTACCATATGTCAAAAAGTGGAATATCTGCAGCATTGCATTTCATGCATGAGAAAGATTCATGAGAGAGAGTTTATGTTTGTGTATTTTAGTGATAGCAGATGTTAGCTGATCCTAAACAGAACTCAAAAACAGAAAGCGTAAATGTAAGATGACATAAAGTAAATGAAGTAAAGTATATTACAATATTAAATGAATAACTGAAATTTCTTCACGCTATCTACCAGTGGTTACAAAGATTTCATCTGAATTTAACAGTGGTAGATCTAAAACCAGAGGAAACAGTACGTAGCTCTCTCTTATTCTTATCTCTCTCTGTCTCTCTCTCTCTCTCTCTCTCTCTCTCTCTCTCTCTCTCTCTCTCTCTCTGTCTGACTATTTTGTATTTTATCCTCCTCTCCATAATAAAGATGAATGATAATGTGTGGACTATGATGGTTGGATGACTGTCTGACTGACTGACTGACAGACCCGGCACCCCCTCTGGGGGCACGGAGATGAGCCGATGAGGGTTCTAAAACACACAGCACCAGGCTGGCACCCCGGGCACTCCAGGCCCACTTCTCATCAGACACTCCCATGGGTGGTCCTCTCTCCTCTCCTCTTCTCTCCGCTCCCTCCAACACAGAGACACACACTGACGCATAGAAACAGTCACACACCTACGCGCACACGCACACACACACACACACACACACACACAGACACACACAAAGCTGTCTTCAGAGGAGCACTAAAACACAAACTCTACAAACTAATTATTAACTCAGCTCTAGCTATTAAATCACTCTCCCACAGTCCTGAAACAGTTGGATACAGGGGGTGAGATAGAGAGAGAGAGAGAGAGAGAGAGAGAGAGAGAGAGAGAGAGAGAGAGAGAGAGAGAGAGAGAGAGAGAGAGAGAGAGAGAGAGAAGGGAAAAAAGACTCAAGAGACTTCAGCTCAAAGATTAAATGTGAAAGCCCAATATGGTTGATGAGGCCTTTAAGTGCCAAAAGCAGTGGACTGCAGCACTCCGCTCGGTTCAAGGCCTCTTCAGTGGGTCTGCCCTCTCAAGAGAAGCACTGTGGGCAGGGAGGGAAGACAAACGCTGAAATGAAAACGACAAGCAACAATTGCAGCAAGTTAATCACGAGGAGAAGATACAGAGGGGAAGACAGAGAGACTGAAGGAAATTGAAAGACAGATGGATGGAGAGAGAGAGAGAGAGAGAGAGAGAGAGAGAGAGAGAGAGAGAGAGAGAGAGAGAGAGAGTAAAAGAGAAAGCGCAGGAGAAAAGAGACTAGCTGAGCATGGCACATGTGAAATATTCAGAAGTGAAATCCTCTCTCTGGAGAAGAAGAGGTTTGAGAGATTGAGGAAGAGATAATGTTCTGCAAGCTGCAACACAGAGCACTGTTCACCTCTCTCTCCGTTATAACCACAGATGTGCACTACCAGAGGGCAAAGACATTATGGAAACGGATACCGTACATTTTCCCTCTCTTTAAATGGTTTTGCCTGGATGACAAATTCAATAGAGAGTTCAAGGTCTTTGTGTATGACGCGAGACAATTGACATGAAACAAATTACCTTGGGCGAGGGAGGCTGACAGGTTGATGGACCTGATGCATCTTTATTGAAGCAGTTCGCAGTTTGCCTAAAACGTCTTCCCTCGGCAGTGAAACCACACAAAATCTAATGCTCTATTTCTCTGGCAATGGTAAAACGTACCCAGCTGGCTTCTTAGTCTGTCATTTGGAAGACGTGTAATTTTGCCTGCGCCTCCCCAAATCTGAGCCAAACTTGACTAAAAAAAAGAGCCTGGGTTGCCCAAGATATCGTTTTGCAGGGAGGACGGACGTACATAACCGCCCAGTGATCAACTTGCCATTTTGGCATCAGCCACAGTGGACAGTGACATGCCCGATGCCCATAATATGGCTCCGCGGTCGGAGGGTGAGAACAGCTTTAACACCCCTACTGGGTCAGTGCCAGGCATGCCAGTACATGCCAGGCAGCACACAAGAGCAAGCCAAACATGTCCCCTTGTTTTCTTACCAGAACTTACAGTACATGCCTCAGCTGTTCCTCTCAGCTGATTGGTAAAAATCCTATTTCAGGGGCTGACATATTTAGAATGTGATCCAGATGTGATCTATTACTGTAATTACCAACCAAGTAATCTTAATTAGAGCAAACGGTCACCGCTAGTTAGCTAAGCAGCGACTAACAATATTGTAAGGTCAAGATTTAAAGGAAGAAACAGGGATGTAGGATCAGTAAATAAAAACTTGAAGCTGGAAATACATCATGGAGATTGAGCTGGTGATACTCCAACAGCTTGTTCTGTCTTGTGCACAACCACTTTTGATTTATAAAACTGCATGTTTAACACCCTGAAGTAATCATTTCCCCAATATTGCTAAATTTTATCTGTGGCCATGTTAAAATCTGTGTATATGGCAATCCATTCTTTTTTCCCTCCTCCCCGTGTTGTGAGATATGTTTTTGGCGACAGAAATAGATAGTGGTAATGAAATGGTGAGCTGCTCTGGGACGCATTCAGGTGACGCTGGCGGCTCAAATTAATGGTGGCCACGGCTCCACCTGGCTCTGCCTCTCGGTGTGACAGGTGAAATGGAACAGCGGAAAATAGACTGTTTTCACACACACACACACACACACACACACACACACACACACACACACACACACACACACACACACATGTGGAAACACATATGCGCGCACACAACACAAGTGCACACGGGCTGGTTTCTGGCAGGATGATACATCAGGCTACTCTGACGTTCATCTTCAGAGCCCACAGACATGAGAGAGATATACGAGAAACAATGCAGCTAAATATAGGAAATTTGAGGTGACGTTCCACCATCTTAAGTAGGTGGATTATCTAAAACCAGGTCATGATAAGGCATGGCAGGCTCCGTCTATTTTCTGTGGACTCTTCAGTATTCTGTTGTGTAACCGTGACTCCTGTTCTTTACGGGTTATGTTGTAGAGTTTCCAGTCCGTCGCCTTGCCTTTCTCTCTCTTTTTCTGATACACCACCATGGCAATGAAAGGCTTTAGTGCTAATATTGGCTGGGAACAGTAAGTCTAGTTCTAAGTTCTATTTTTTTTTTCTTCTTTTTCTTCCCTGTCTCTTTTGGTAACTGTCTCTTTTTCTGCTTTTCAGTTTCTGACTCCCTCTCTTTCTCTCTTACCTCTCTGCCTTTTTCTTCTCCTTTTTCATTTCTCTCTCCTTATCTCTCTGCCTCTCTCTCTCTCTCACCACACATACAAACACAGACACAGACACAGACACACACACAGACACACACACACACACACACACACATCTGTGTATTTGATGAACGTCCATGGACGGGTTAATGCCTGTGTCCTCTTAATGCTCTCAAAGGAAGAGATTTGGTGATCCGGGGCGGACAGAGAGAGAGAGAGAGAGGGAGAGAGAGAGAGAGAGAGAGAGAGAGAGAGAGAGAGAGAGAGAGAGAGAGAGAGAGAGAGAGAGAGAGAGAGAGAGAGAGAGAGAGAGAGAGAGAGAGAGAGAGAGAACTGATGAGTGCAAGTGTGGAGACGAAGAGAGGCCAGAGGGCAGTGAGTGAAGGAGCAGTGGGAGGAAGAAAAGAAAGAGAGAGAGAGAGAGAGAGAGAGCAAGAGAGCGAAAGAGAAAAAGAAGAAACACATGACTCAGAATCAGCAAACACCACTACAACGAGCAACATGTTCGACCAGACACCACTATATTAAAACCATCAATCATTTCCAGAGGGAGAAAAAGCATTAAAGTGGAATCAGTATGGTTTGCACAGTTGGAACATCGCGCCGCCAATATTCCTCCAGCCTGTCTCTTCTGTAATTGCATGCTGAATACTCTTTGAGAGAAAAAAAAAGTGTTTGTAGCTACTCTGGTGCTCCACGTGAAAAGCATTACGTGACCGCAGCTTCAGCCTCTGAAGTTGGCAAACTGCTGAGTGAACTCGCTGCGATCAAGAAAACACTCGTCTATGTCGGGTTACCTCCTGATCAAACAAATTGAGGTCTGGACTACACCTGCTGTTGTCGAACAGGTACACAGTGTCAACAGAACCTAGTCTAAACTAAGGGCATCAGGGAGAGATAAAAGAGGGAGAAAGAGACAAAAAGAAAGCAGGCCTAGGAGGAGGTAAAAGAAAGTAAAGTGAGAAGCGGAGATGCAGTTAGGGAATGATGAACTGATCAGCCTAAGGAGTTCTGAGAGAGGCGATAAAAATAATAGGCCTAGATGAAAGGTCTTTAATCCAATGCGCTTCACCACTTACATTCATTTTCCTGTTCTCTCTCTCTCTCGCTCTCTTTCTCTCTCACTCTGTCTGTCTCTCAAACACATACACACCCACAATAAAGACAGCAACACACTCAGCTGGCACAGAGATAGAGAGAGAGAGAGAGAGAGAGAGAAAGAGAGAGAGAGAGTGTGTAGGGCTGTGGTTAGGAAAGGCTTCATCACTAATTCATGCAGTTCCTCTCTCTTCCACTTGCACGTTTATTTACTATGCTTTT
Organism: Sardinella longiceps; assembly: GCA_027497455.2. Taxonomy (NCBI): domain Eukaryota; kingdom Metazoa; phylum Chordata; class Actinopteri; order Clupeiformes; family Clupeidae; genus Sardinella; species Sardinella longiceps. The sequence goes on from JAODXP020000018.1 coordinate 7,256,979, forward strand.
TGTATCAGATGACAAGCCCTCCACTGTTACACAAAACGCACGCACGCCGCAGCTCGCGTCCACCATTGTGATGCTAAGAGACCCGCTTCAATCGCACACACTCACACTCCCCCACAAAGCCTGTTTCGTGCGTCTGCGTCGCTTTGTTTTGCAAAGTGCCAATGTCACCATCTCCGCTCCCGCGCCATCAACAGAGAAACGCAGGTGAGAGCGCAACTAGATTGGCATGCTGGGAGTGATTCATTAAAAGCCCATATACACACAATAGCCTCAAAAACTCAAGAGTCACTGTAAAATAATACACACGGCCTACTACTAATGGGTGTAATCGCTGAAACAGAGATCGCCTTGTTTGCCTGCTTAATATGCATATTTGAGTGAGTGAGTGAGTGAGTGTGTGTATGTACTGTACGTGAGTGTGTATGACCAAAAGTTTGTGTGTGTGTGTGTGTGTGTGTTGGGGGTGTGTAGGAGAGTGATTCAGCACTTGTGTGCTTATTGTGTTTTCGTGCACGAGTTGAGCATTTGTTTGTGTGTGTGTGTGTGTGTGTGTGTGTGTGTGTGTCCATTAATGGCACAGTGCAGCTTGCTAAGCCCCATAATAGGAGATGCTCTCATGTGTTCCCAATTACACAATAATTACTACCTAGCCTTGGTCCTAGTTCCTGTTAAGGGTGGCTGTGTGTGTGTGTGTGTGTGTGTGTGTGTGTGTGTGTGTGTGTGTGTGTGTGTGTGTGTGTGTGTGCAGGGGAACTCAGATATCCAACATCCAGAGTGCACTAGTTTTATGTGGTAGGCTATAGACTTGAAGCACAAGTGATTCAGATTTAGTGTCTGGCATTTTGCCATTGGTGGATCACAGACTGAGTTAAATTTGGTTCCAGAGTTTGTTCTTTCTCTCTCTCTCTCTCTCTCTCTCTCTCTCTGTATGGCAAGGTGTTTTCTCAAAAATCCTATACTCTCATCATATGTCCTAAAGATTTAGTCGACACATTTTATCAACCATTCCCATTTACAGTATGCAATAATGATATGTATTAAGTGGAGGCACAACTAGGTTCAGTACCCGTGCTCCTATCATAAACAGCCAGCTGCCCAAGAGGACCCTGGTTCAAATCTCGCCTGTGGTCAGATTTCCTGATCTATTCCTTCTTTCTCCCTTCTACACACTTCCTGTATTATGCCCACTATCCTATCTGAATGAAGTACAGTAAAAAGGCAAATATAGTATATAGTATATAGTAGTATGCTATATAGTAGGATATAGTATATACTATAGTAGGCTATATACACATGATCATCATTAGCCCTTTCAGGCAGGTAGCCATAGGCAATTTCAGATGCACACACACATAAAAAAGCCCTTAGCCTGAAAAGGTACCGCACGTCTTTCCAAGCAGTGGTCCCCAGTGAGCATTTCCCTGAGTATGAACACACTCCAGAGTCTCCTAAGCTCTTATCTTCCTTCCTGCAAAGGTAGGATAAGTGATCCTAACACCTTTTTTTCTGACAACTGAAGGGAGGGGAGAGGCTTCTGCAAATTTAGTCTGATTTACTGTAAATGGTCTTTCAGTCAAATATAATTGAAGTTGCTTTGGGAAAAAAAGAGTCTGCCAGGAAACATAAATAAAAACACAAATTAAGCTAAATAAAAACTAACTTCACTTAACCTACCTGCAGTGGCCCTGTATGTACAGTATCTTGTTGAGTATCAACAATCAACCTCTAAATTCAGACTAATTTGGCATAGAGGCAAGCTAAATCTCGACTCACCAGTCAAATCTAATATTGAGCATCCACACTTAATGTGAGCTCAGCTCGTCACTGCTAACAGACAGCCTGATGCCTTGAGTAAAAACCCAGTTTCTGAGCTTGATAGGAGTCCCGAAGGGGTATGACTCATAACTGCATGTAACTCATAGGATGTCTGAAGAGAGTCCAGGCAGGCAGGGCTGTGGAGTGATTTGTGTGGTTCTGTGTGTGTGTGCATGTGTTAAGTGATGTGTGTATATGGGTGTGTGTGTGTGTGTGTGTGTGTGTGTGTGTGTGTGTGTGTGTGTGTGTGTGTGTGTGTGTGTGTGTGTGCGTCGTCCACAGGTCTTCTGGTCCCCTGGAGGGAGGGAGGGTCAGTGCAAAGAGTGGCTCAGCTGGCGTACACACAGAGACAGCGTCAGAGGGGAAGAGGGTCCTCAACACACACACACACACACACACACACACACACACACAAATCTCAGAGCAGTCTGAAGGAATCAGGACACACTCAAATGCCTCCTCTGAGGTGAACTGAAGCATATGTACAGTACACACACATGCACATGCAAGTACACACAAACTCAGCAAACAAACAAAAAAAAAAAAAACACAAATGAGCCAACTTATAAAAATACACAAATACACAACCAGGAATGCAGTGAGCCACTCAAATACAACAAGATTGTGCAAACATACACATATTATCTCCATCCTCCTTCCTTCTCTTTCTCTCTCTCTCACAAACACACACGTTTCCTTCACCCCCCGCTTCACTGCACACACACACACACACACACACAGCATAGGTATAGCCAAAGGCAATCCATTACGTAAGTCAGGCTCTGCATCCAGGTGTTGGATGGGTGAGCTGGGAGGGTGTTTCAGCTCTACTGGCCTCCACATCACCCATGGCCGCGGGCAGTGTGTGTGTGCAAACACACACACTCATTAATGGGCCCTAATAGGGCTCCCGTCCGCAGTGTGTGTGTGTGTGTGTGTGTGAGAGGCTTCTGGGGGGAAATCTAACATCCGTGCCATCTCACAGCTCCCATGATCCCTCACTGCACGTCGAGTCAGGGGTGTTCATAATGAGATGAAAAATAATATCAATCCGCATTCACCCTTCATTAAGTAACATAATAAGGCCCAAACCGAGATGTGGAGAGCTTGGGATGTGTGTGTGTGTGTGTGTGTGTGTGTGTGTGTGTGTGTGCGTGCATGCGTGTGTGTGCCTCTCTCTCTCGTTTCACTTAATAGCGGTTCTGTCAGGACCATGGCTGGGATTTTCTGGATGGAAAAGGGAGCGGACAGCTGTTAATCACCACCATTAAATCTGGAGAGTGCCAGGTCCCACAGGGAACGCTGACAGGTCTTGCAGCACACCTCCGAGTCAGCTGGCCTCACTAAGTGTGTTTAAGGCCAAACACCTCAGTCCTGTTTCTAAGAAAAGAACATCACTGTAGGAGATGTACGGGTTAAAGTAACTGTGTACTGTGTAGTGACTATGTGGTTTTGCGAGCCCTTACCAGTTTGCATTATAAATGTACAACAGTGTGGTCCAGTAGGCCAATACAATCAAATAACTAGGTGTATAAAAATAAGAAATATGTCTGTGCTCTTCTACTATGAGTTGGTAAAAACTGGGCTTGTAAACTTGAACTCGAAACCCCACAAAAAAATAACTTTGATAACCAAGTCAATATGCCTGCCTCAATATGTAGACAGATGTCATTGATTTTCATATTTTTTGTCCAGTTTCGATCCTATCCTTGATGCTGGACATTCTCAGGGTCATTCTATTGGGCAGCAGACTTTTTAAATTCTTTCCTATTTCCAGAATATTCCAACCAGAAAAATGGCAAGATACAACTACTCTTGTCATATGCTGAGCTGTGGTCCTTACCTAACACGGGTGCACTTTTAACTGAATCATTTATCATAACACCAATGAGTGTTTTGCTTTATTTCATCACCTCATGTCTCCATCCTGTGACAAAGGCAGCCGCTAATGCATTTCTACCAACACAGTCCTAATCCTACGCTCTCACTAACAACTCTCTTTTTTTTTTACCCCATTTGTTTACTTGTTTTTATTGCTAATCCTACTTGCCCCGTGTGTTGCTTTGCCCAATCTAAGAGCTTTTTTTTCCAATTCAACAAGAAAATATTCTACACCCATGGCATTATTTATTTAATTCCCCTCGGGGAAGGTCTTTTTCGCCACTTGCCAATATTACTAGCAGAGGACGGATATCCTTAAGAAGGGGTTGGTTGTTATCCTGGTGAGAAAGCTTACAGTAGACTTCACACCCCAACCCTGTTTGCGTCTCTCACCCCCGAGTCACACCTTCACTTCTGACTGCAAGTCCTCCATTTTTAATTATGAAGGAAGGAGCATCTCTTGTACTTGTACTTTCAAGCAGAAACACAAAACGCAGGCAGGGCACTCTTTTACTCTGGATGTGACCTGGTCCACTTGATTTAGTCTCCAACACTTTAACATGACACCAACTCACAGTTTACGTTAGATGCTAACTATGTGAACTCTCAGGGACGTATCACACATGGTTAGATGGCAGCATTTGAGCTTTATCCATACATCTTCATAGAGAATATACTGTAGTATATTAAAAATAAGCAAAATATCCTTTATGACCCCCCCACACATTGCAATTAAGAACTAAAGTAACAATAGTATTATAAATTCAGAACAACTCTAGCTTGACGTTCTGGTATGACAAAACTAGCACAACCTATCTCTTGATTAGATGTGGAGTTGGGAATAAATAATTTTGTAAAATCTGTCTGAACAGGGTGGCAGATTTCTTAGAAGTCAACAAGCTCTTCCATGTACTGTAGAGACAAGAGATTAATCTCAATGAGATTTCTGTGCAGTTAAGAGAAGGCTTGTCTGCTGGAGGGCAAAAAGCAGACAAGCAATAGCTGTCAGCGCCTGTTACTAGTGATTAACATGAACATGAGTTGATAAATAGTGTGTACTGACACGTGCTTTAAATTACAATCTGCTCTAAATTTATCTTCTCAGGTGGGGCCTGAGGATGTTTGGCACAGTTACTAAAATGACACAAACTTTACTGAGTGAATTGCTGATCAACACGACAACAGATGTTGTCACACTGGATTTTCACGGCAATGATCATCATATGATGTTCTGCAGGTAATAACCATGCAATAACTGCAGATGTAGCCTATGAATCGATTACGATCCTCCGCCTCTTGCCGTGCGTAAAAGTCAGCAGTATAATTTGGCACGATGAGTTAAACTGATCCAATAGGCTAACGTTCACCTGTGGTTTAAGTTAAATTCAAAACTGGATAACATAGCCAACATTTAAAAGCGGGAAAGATTACATTGATTTTTATTTTATACATTTTGGATCAGACAAGAGAGAAAACTTTACAAATTTAGGAAGTGCTCTGTGGCATCCCGGTACAAGTGAGTATCATATAGCAGAGTAAAACTGACTAAAACAAAGTAACTTATAACTTTGAGGTCAACACAGACTACACTACCCGACCATAATTAAACGAGACTAGAAAATTCGTTGGCCTACTGCACATTGCAAGGGACTCTCGCGCCCCAAGAGCATCTCGTGCCGGCTACGTTTTCGGTGATGCGACAGGTTTCTTGCTGAATTCAAAGCGCATTGATGATAGATCCAAATATAGCACTATGTTAAATTACTTTAAAAATAAGTTAGGCAACAAAAATATGAGGTAAAAAGCGACTCGGCCTACTATTTAACATCTAGCAACTATAACGTTCGCACACCTTAAAATCTTTGCAATCTACATCTCAGCACAGTTGCTATCACACATCATATTAACACATAGCGTATCTAAAAATAACAGCCAAACTTCTTTTACCTCGTTTCTTCGCCGATGTTGAAGGGGCACCAAGTGCACTGAAGATGGAGAGAAATTCCAAGTTTGATGATACGAAAGTGTCTCAACAGTGATGAGGTTATCGGTATTCGGATCAGTTGTGAAATTCACGCACACGCAGCATGGGTTGGCTTGAGTTCTCGTGCACAGAGACGAAGGATGCTACGCCCGCCCTTCTCCCGTCCCTCCCACTCTCCCCACGAGAAAAGAAAATAATCTTTGGTTTCATCCAGTGTAAGTCTTTCGCTCTGTCTGCGTCCAACTTTTGCCACTTCGTTCTCTGTGAACCGTCACCGAACTGAATTTGGCGTGATATGACAAATATAGCCTGTTACTATTCAATTTATTTTATGGTGTTAGCCTACTGTGTAGCATTTAGTCAGATTTTGTTTTGACCATTTTAGATAAGAACGATTATGATGAATAAAACTGTAGATTGCAGTTTCAGTCGGTGCTTTAGTTGCCAAGTACTTAGCAGTTGTCCAATCGTGGTGGTGAGTTGCGCTGACCAGCAGATTGAGAACGGACAGGATTACTACATCGGATTAAACCTCAACAAACATCATTTCATTATCTGCACATCATCAAAAAAACTGCTGTTACAGACCTCTTCATGACACACACACACACACACACACACACACACACACACACACACACACTTATGGATGTGCACACACAAAAACACACTAATAAACATAGGCTACACTTCAGAGTGTTCAAACACATGCATTTGTTGTGTTAAACAAACACATGCTTATCTCTCATATTTGATTTTTTCTTTTCTTTTATCCTGTTCTGTTACTCATCTTTTTGTTGAAGGCTATATCTTACATTGGAGAGCTGATCTCCCTCCTTGAATAAGTGGTGGGAATGTCTGCTATCTCCCTGCTTGGAAGATAAGGAGGCAAATCCCCAGCGCTGGCTGTGACAATGAGCCTGATCTGTTTTAACTGTGGGAAAAGAGGGGACCAGTTGGTCTGTGTCCCGGCTCCCACACTTAAATCTGATACTGAATTAAGAACTGCAGCACATCTGTTTCTTTTCTTGGGGTTGAGGGTCTGGTATATTAGGCTGCCAACGTCAATCAGCAGCAGTAGCAGTACTAGAGCATTGCTTAGCAGTATTCAGCAGCTACTAACTCAAGCTCTTATGAATGAACCATCCTAAACTGTGATGAGGGCACAAGTGAAGTCCAACACAACACATTGCCAATGGTCCACAGACAGATGGCTGTATAATTACGGCAGGAACTAACCACTGTGTGTGTGTGTGTGTGTGTGTGTGTGTGTGTGTGTGTGTGTGTGTGTGTGTGTGTGTGTGTGTGTGTGTGTGTGTGTGTGTGTGTGACAGAGAGAGACAGAGCTCTGAATTCTTGTTTGGTTATATTAGTGTACTATGCATTGCTATGGGGGCATGGGTGAAACTGGAGTGTAACAGCTAAACAAAGAAAATCCTCACTGCTATTAGGGTTATGTAATATCAGCCATCTCTTAAGAAGATATAGAAAATCAGAGATAGAGCTCTTTAATCACTTGGGCAGTGAAAATATCTTTGATCCCTCAGTCATATTTGCCATGGTCCACAACTTAAAATATCAAAGTGGTACAACAACAACAACAACAACAACAACAAAAACAACAGAAAACAAACAAACAAAAAAACTGGCATGACTGACTGCACTTACAGTGTATACAGTACATTACGTATTAAACAGACTGTACAAACACATGGTTATTATTAATTTTAAGGAAGCCAATAGTGTTAACTCATCCATGGTTTCTGAGATGGCAAAAAAAAGAGTGATTTATTTCACTGTGAATCTATTGCAGAACTCAGTTTTCCCTGTTGTGAGGTCGCCTTGCCAAATGGGTTATAAATAAGCGATTGTGATTAATTAGTGATCCCCTTTTATGAAGGCGGCACAACCCCCCTGGCAATATGATGCATACTTTGGAGGCGCTCTCGTTTTGCGTGCAAAATGAAGTGACATCATCTGTTGTTGTTTCATTGAAATAATTGCTGTGTTGCTACCATCTGAACTCTCCAATGACTGTAAAAACCACGGGAATAATACAGTATGCAAAAGTTTCAAACATTTCGAGTGTTTGGGAAAACGATGCAGTCAGGTTTTTAAACAGCTTTTTGCCTGAAGATGATCTCAACTGGTTTTGGTCAACTTGACCATCATTCGTTCTAATTCACTATCATGTCATATTAATCAATTAATCATTTTAATTCACTATCATATTAATACACTATAATACATAATTTATACACCCGTTTGACTTCATGCCTCCTTTAAAAAACTGATTTTATGACTCATGAAGCACTGTATTATAGTTTGACAATGGCTCTACAAATAGACATTATCGTGATTACATATTTACAGGTGTAAGGACCTGACAAACACTGCTCTTTCCAGCTTACTCCTTTATG
>JAODXP020000018.1:7270078-7302578 GCA_027497455.2 Sardinella longiceps
AGTGTCTGGTGGTAGGAGACAAAGGCGTTCCAGATCTGAGAACAGAAATATCAACATTCTGTTTGAAGATGACTGCAGTGTCCCAGAAAAATGACCCAAAATGTCAAAGGGGAACGTAAGCAGGGGAAAAAGGCCAAGGGCACTATGAGAAATCAGTTGGTTGAGTTCTGTATACAAACATAATTATCACAACCATTTACATGCAAGCAAATCATCTTTACATAATCAATTTTTAAAAAAAAATCAAGAGCCAAGTCAAAAATGGCAGCACACAGAAACCGTATTAATGTAAATGTGAAAGTTTGAGGTTGTTTCTCTCCATTTCCCTGTATAAGCCTAGTTATAATTTGTATTAGCCTACTAAAATACTTCTTGCAGTCCATGCCCCCTTTGTCATACATACTGTAAGCACTCCAATATCAACACAAAACTCAAATTTAAAATTTGGGTAGAAACAGCTTTGGAGGGCGCCATGGCTCAGTGTGCTAAAGCGTCATACCATTACTCCGGGGACCCGGGATCAAGTCCGACCCGAGGTCAGTTCCCAATCCCACCCCATCTCTCTCTCCCACTTACTTCCTGTCCATCTCTACACTGTCCTATCCGATTAAATGCAAAAAGCCCAAAAAATATCTTAAAAAAAAAAAAAAAAGCAGCTTTGAGGCACCGTTCCTCTGCAAATATTCACTTGTTTGATGTGACCTGTACACATCAAAATGTTTCATGAGGAATCAGACAAGCACACATTGAAATGTAAATATAGTTGCATAGCTGTGTAAATTTGAACACAATATCAGTGGCAATATGGATATTTCTAAATTTTCGGACTGCTGCAAAGTAATCCAGAAAATGTGACCACAAAATGTCGATGATGCTTTAGTTCACTTCCTGTACATGGGAAGGTCATAAAAATTATAAGAAATGTTCAGATATGAATAAGGTTTGTCCACAATAGAGTTGAAGGTCACAGTAATCCAAAACCCCCTCCCAAAAAGCCTTGCCATTGTCATTGTCATAATGAATGCCATGTCTGTGTATTTCACTGTTGGGATAGTGAGGAACTGAATTGCCCACTGATGGGATAAATAAAGTCACCTGAATCTGAATCTGAATCTGAGTAATCCACAGATCATGAACTGCAAGAATAAAGTCACTGAATTAATGACTGTCCAATGCAACAAGATGCTCTGCTGTAATGCAGAAATCAATACTCTGTACTGTAACTACACTCCTACTTGCTACGGAAAGTCTAATAATCCAAAAGGACAAATTACATCTGGGACAAGTCTACCTTTAATCCTTCACTTATCTAGGACCCCCAATACCCCCACCCCCAGCTCAACCGTACGCATCTCACCCTACAATACTCGATGTTCACAATCCCCATGACACCGACTTCAATAATGAAAAAGGGAACTTGATAGTTTCAAGTCGGCCACTGTTTCCTGTGTCAGGATTTACTGGCCTAACCGACAGATGGAGATGTTTGCCAGAATTATGTACTCAGTATATCTACTCTACTGTACAAGTCATAACAGCATGCTGTCACATAGAGTACAGTAGAGTTGCCTCCAGTTGACCTCTTAAGGCCTTGGCTTAGGCCTACTCAGCCCTGCAGCAATCTCACACCCTGATGTGCCCAAATCGAACAGATATCCAAACCCTTCAATCACATAACAAAAGAGACTGACAGAGGAAGATGACATCATCGCTGACGAATGAAACAACTTGAGTGGGGCACAGGAGGGAGGGAGGGGATATGACAGGCAGCAGTAGGCAAGCCAGAACAACTTGCCGCCCCCCACATCTGCCACTAGGGGCAGCAGGAGTAAAAGTGGCTACTGCTTGCAGTACAGCCGCTAGGAGGCACCACCAGTAGCTTTCCGCTTGCTGCTGCAGCCTCCTCAGTTCTTTTTTTCCCCTCCCCCTCCCTCTCTCTCTCTCCCTCCCTCCCTCCCTTTCACACACACTCTCTCACTCGCTTTTCTCTTTCTCTTCCTCTCCCCTCCACTTCTCCCCCACTCCCCTCCACCCCCATCCCCCACTCTTCTAGAAGCTCAGAGAACATGACTACAACCCTCCCTCAGAGTGAGTCGGGCCTCCTCAGCCTCCCTCCTCCTCCTCCTCAGCTAGCACTCCCTCCCTCCCTCCCTCCCTCCTCCCCCGCCTCCTCTCTCTTTTCTCTCTCTCTCTCTCCCTTTTTTCCTCCTCGCACCAGCACAGCAAGAAGAGTGAGCCAATGGGGGGGTGGGTGGAGGGGTAGGAGAAAGGGAGTAAGGGAGGGTGCTCTCATGGAGGGGTAGTTTCCCTCCATTTTGTAGCCTCCTTCCCTGAAAGGAAAAAAAAAAGAGAGAGAGAGACTCTGAGGCCTCATGTAGACACACACAACGCATTTCTATACGCCCTTATAGTAAATGTAATCTGCCCGTTACATCAACACTCTCACCATGTACACATACATATCCCCCCCCCCAATGAAGAGAGTAACACAGCACAAGTGATTTGGGCCTCTGGAAGATGGCTCCGGGCTGGGAAGGCATTCCTTCATCTTTCCATACATCTACTATACCAACCACAACAATATACCAATGCTCCCCATAGCGTAATGGCTAACTATGGAATCTCAAGTCCTAGCATAGAGGGTTTCTTCTGCGAGATCAAACATACTGTACAATGTACAGTGTACATGCTCATTTGAATATATTTCTCCCGAGGTTATTAATACACAAGTCTAAACAAAAACTGTCAGATGCTATTTGTCTTACATGTACACTGTGCTGTCCACGGCTGATAACATTGTGCTGGTGCTGGAATGGGAAGAGCCAGAGACGCACAGATACTGCAAACATGGCAGGATTCGAACCAGTGTGAGAAGCACAATACAGCACTTTATTGTTCAGAAATGCTTAAGTGACAAAATAAAAACAACAACAAAAACAAAAAAAATCAAAAAAATATATATATATACGAACAGAAATTGCAGGTCACAAATTAAACAGGTACACACAGCAAAGTTAGGTCAACAGCCAATGATCTTCGGGCAAAAAAAAAAAAATTAAATAAAATAAAATAAAAAAAACAAAAACAAAACAAGAGCTCAGTCTTAAGGGGTGTGAAAGAAAAATAAAAAATTTAAACCATCCAAAGAAAACTGGGGGGTGTGGAAAGGGAGCAAGTACTGTTCAGCAGAGAGCTGAATTTACCACAGTCTAGCCTACATACACAGAGCTACAGCCATCAGTGAACCAGCCCCACAACTCTGACCCAAAGGGCAGACAATAAGCCAGACAGGGAAATAAAAACTGTTCATACAGTAGAATCAAAATTATAATTACTACCAATAAAAAAATATAATAATAATAATAATAATAGTTATAGTAGTAGTAACCAGCCAAAAAAGCATGAGAATATGTCCATTTTAATGTGCATTTAATATATAGATATATTATTTTTTTTGCTAAAGGTTTCTTTCATCAAAATGAAGAGAGCCCGTTAAAAAAAGCCACCAAAGCCACATCCATTGTCTAAGTGAACCAATGTAGAACATATGACAATCTAATCTGTGCACAAAAAAATGAATAGCATTTTTATTTAATGAATACACCTACACCGACATCTGTTTAGATGTGTCTAAAAGACTGTACAAATATACAATAGCTCTTCAGTATGCCTATGTGAAACACCTAACTTGCAATTATTAAAATCTAAATAACCAACTCATCTTTGCCACGACTCAAGTTAGTGGCTAAACCAATAAGTACTTGTTTTTTAACTCGAAAGCCATTGACATTTGAAGGCAAAAAGCTGTCTTCTATTGTTTGGTGCATTTTTCAGTGTGTTCCATTTCCCTGCCCTGGAGGTCATGTAAAATAATTTCTCCCCAGTTTTTTTTTTTTTTTTTTTTTCCATTTTAATTGTTTTTTTTCTCTTAAACTCTGGATTTGAATAAAGTACATTGTAAATAAACTTCACTTCTAACCCCAAAACAACAATGGCTTTTGGTGGTGGGAGGTAGCCTCTCCTGCAGGCCCTGTTCTCCCCTACTTGTTCCTCTCATCAGAGCCCCAAAATATGGCTCGCATGAGTTTGGGTGAGGCAGAGTTGTTGGCATGTGTCAGTTGTAACAAATGTCAAAGTGTGTGAGAGTGTGTGCGTCGGTGTGTGTGTGTGTGTGGTTACAGGTGTGTGAGCATGTACTGTACGTATGTCTTGTCTTGTTTGTGCGTGCGCTGTCCTTGTGCCAGTTAGACCTGCTGCTTGCCCAGCTGGCTTCCTGGTCCTGTCTGTCTGAGTTTTGACTTGGCGTCTCGCCGGGACCCTGACTTTCGCTTAACGCCTCTCGCAGGCTCTTCACTGAGTCCGTAGCCGTTCTCCCCGTGGGCCTCGGCAGAGTCCAAGACACCTTGCTCCCCCTCCGCCTTCTCCTCCCCCTTCTTGTCCTCCCCCTTCTTGTCCCCCCTCTTCTTCTCCTCCCCCTTCTTCTCCCCCTTTTTCCCTGCTGCGTTTGCGTCCACAGTCACTCCGTCGACGGCATTGTGGTCCTTTTCAGGGGAATCCCCCCCGACTTTCACGAACATCGAATTCTCATCTGGCTCACTATCAGAGTCGAGCGTGATGGGCTCTGAGGTCAACACCTTTGCAGGGGTCAAGCTCCTCTTGATTGTCTTGTTTTGGTCACTGGTTGGCTTTTGCTTGGCACTGTTTGGCCGGGCCAAACTTGGGCGTGGCCGAGTGATGGCCCCGTTCGTGGTGCCGGTGTTGGTGTTGGCGCTGGCGCTGGTGCCGCCGCCTTCCTTCAGCCACCGCTTGTTGGCCTCCTCGGACCGGCCAATGGACTGGGGGGACGTCCGGCTCTCGGCTGGCTCGTGGGGTTGAAACTTAAGCTTGGTGGGGAAGCCCATGCTGTGCTGCACCAGGTGGGCGTCGCGCATCTTGAAGCCCAGGAGAACCTGGAAGCGCCGCGTCTCGCAGTCGTGCACACACTTCCGCCGGCGGTTGCTGAAGTGGCTGCCTACGTCGGACTTCCAGAGCCACAGACTAGCCGCCAGCTTCTCCACCTCGCGGCGCGTTGGGTACGGCTGCCGGTTGAAGTATTTGGTGAGGAAGGCTTTGCGGGCCTCGTACGACTCGTCTTCGTGGCCCTTCGGGTCCAGCGCCAGAGTCACGGGTTCCTCCGACTTTTCCCCTGCAGAACCGGGCCCTGAAGCCTGTTCTGCTCCTGCTGATGCTTTCCGCCGTTTGGGGTCGGACGGATCGACGTTCTCTGCGCTGGCTCGCTTGAGCGAGGAGCTCTGGGATTGGCTGGACTTGGAGGACGGGGTGGGCCGACTGCTTTCCTTGCCGTTCTGCGTCTTGCCCACGCCGCGGCAGTGCACCAGGTGCAGGGTGATGGTGGAGGCGGTCATGTTGCTGGTGTACACCCCCAGGCAGTGGATGCACTTGTACGTCAGCTTCTTCTCCACCGGATGGACCGTCTGAATGACCTGGTGGCGCTCGCGCAGGTGGTGCGCCAGCGCGTCTGAGATGGGGCCCTTGAGGATGGAGAAGCACAGCGGGCACAGCGTCTTGCCCACGTCCCTCTTGTAGGGCACTGCCGCCTGCGGGGGACTTTTCACGGCCGCCGGCGTGCTGTCCTGGGCGTCAGCGGCGTCCGCTTTCGGAGGAGTTGCCGGCGGGGGTTTCTTCACGTTTTGTGAGGAAGAGGCACTGCTTTTCTGGGCGATGAAGGCCACCGACTCCTCCGGGGCGTCCCGCATGTTGTAGGTGGTGACGATCAGCTGGACATTCTTGGGGTTGCCCTGTTGGAGGGTGAGGTCAAAGGTCAAGGGTGAGTCAGTGCGGGGTCCCATGGGCTCGTTGGGGTGCGCGCTGCGCATGTGCGCCACCATCTTCTCCACGTCGTTGAAGGTGGCGCGGCAGTGCGGGCACGACAGGCCGTGGATGAGCATGTGGTTGAGCAGCGTGTCGCTGGGCAGGTAGCGGTTGCAGTACAAGCACTTGCTGGTGAAGTTGTGGATCTTCATGATGTAGGCGGCGACGGCGGGCACCTTCTCCGCCTTGTGCTCCTTCTCGAAGTGCGAGCTGTAGACGTTCTCGGGAAAGAGCTCGTTGCAGATGGTGCAGATCTTCCACTTCTGCGTGTAGGACGTGCCGATCACCGACGAGGAGCCCTTCTTGGCCACCACTGAGGAGACGGTGGTCGCGGCGGCTTGCACTCGAGGGGTTAGTGGTGGGGATTTCAGTGCGGAGGAGCCAGGTGAGCCAGGGCTACGAATGCCAGCCAGGTGAGGTTTGGCTGCGTGGGACTGCTGTGGCACCGATACCTGAGCGTTGCCAGGTAGTGTAATGCGCACTTGTTGCCCTCCTATGGACACAGACTGTGTGGTCCCTGGTTTCAGCCCGAAGGTAGCCTGCTTGAGGCCTGATAGCAGCCCTGAGGCGTTGAGGCCCCCTTTGGGGATCACGATCCGACTCAACTGCTGGGTGGAGAGCGGACGCACCCCAGCAGTTACCACCGCACCCTTGGGGGTGACCCCGATGACGCCCTTACTGTCCCCTGGGTTTTTGGGCGAGACCATGATCACCGGCTTGGCACGGGGCACCACCACGTTAGTGTGGCCGATCATGGCTGTGACTTGGTACCCGATCCGCTCGTGGTCCTCGATGACGTGCTGCACCAGCGCCTCGTACGTGCGCGGCACAAACAGGCAGCGCTTACAGTGGATGGCTGAGCTGTTGCTGTTACTGGCTCCAGTGTTTGCTTCACTGCTACCCCCGCTAGCACCTGCGCCGCCAGAGGCCGCAGCAGCAGCCCCCGTCGCCCCATTGGGTGGCGTGACCTTCTCACCTGGCTTCACCATGTAAGGTGCAGCCACGTGCTGGAAATGTTCCCGGTAGATGTGCTTGCGCACAACGTTGTAGAGTGGGTCCCTATAAGTACATTTCTTACAGTAGTAAACGGGCTGCTCCACCGTGTCCCCGAGGCGGCCCTTGTCCAGGCCTTTGTTGAGTACTCCCATGGCGCCTTGCGGGCCCTGCCGCATCATGTTGTTGGGCATGTGGAAGAGCTTGATGTGGGTCTCCAGGGTCTTCTTGTTGCCATTGTACGTGCAGTACGGGCAGTTGAGGAGGATGCGGTTCTCGAAGTCTTCGCTGTGGACATTGCGGAAGTGGCTCTTGTAGGCTGAGAAAAATTTGGAGGAGAATGGACAACCCGAGCAGCAGAATGGCTTTGAACGATAGTCCTGTGGGGGGGAAAAAAATCCCAAATGAGTGTATCAAATATCAAGCTTAAAGTGAAGGATTTAGTTTTCAATTAGGAGAGCAATTTAAAGTGCAAACACCCAACACTTACTTGAGATTTGGTCATAGAAGGATCCCACATGCCCACATCATCCCACGTAGTGTGTTTAAGGTAGAAGTCATTTGGACCAAAGTCTTTGAAATCCTGTGGAGGTGAAAAAAAACTAGTTACTACCTGTGGCACTTCAGTGTCAGTACAACATGCTGAGAGACTTAGCTACGGGTCCTAATCAATACAACTCTTTAAGTACTAAAAGTCATTTGATTAATTCCGACACAGATAATTCCAAATGCACACACTCCATCCCGCTCAAGAAGCGATAGAATTAACTGCAAGCTGAAAAGCAACTTTATCATCACAACTTTCCAAACTTATAAGCTTAAAGACCATGTGAGATAAGTGACTCGCACAAAGGAAACAAGTGATAAATCTATTGATTTGTTTACAACTGTTTAAGTGGGTGAGGAAGCGCCTTCTGTGGACCCAATCGTACTCACGTCAATATGCTTCTTGCAAAACTCCAAGCCGATGTCTCCGAGCACCTTCTTGACATTTTTCCTGGCTTTGCGTAAACTGCCAAGGTTGTTGACTGGGAGCTGGAACATGCTGCCCACTTGGAAAGATAGAAAAGAAGAGAAATCAGAGGAGAGTACATTGTAAGGTATGTAAGTATTATTCAGACAGCTAACAAACCAAAGCCCTGCCTAAAATCCTTTGTCTAGAGACTAATGCTCCATTCCATTGTGCTCGGTAGTCAGGGGGAAAACAACCTTTGCCTCTGGAAAATGCAATGCAACGGTCAATCAAGTCAGGATTACAAATCATGAACTCGGGGTAGGTTGATGTTGACCGAGTTGGTTGGCTTAACATCATGCGAACACTATTGATACACATTAGCCAAATATTAGCTAATATACCTTCAAGCTGAGCATTTAATGAGTGAGATCCTTCATGTGCCATTCTCTCCTCTCTGATGGATATACAGTAGATCAAGTAAGTCCTCATTAACTGCTTGTGGTGTTCATTGGCGTGCCAATCAAATAAATGAAATTAGTTTTTTGGGGGGTTTCCATATTTTTCCAATTAATGACACACTGACAGGCATTTAGAATAAAACTTGGGAAATCTGGCTCATATTCACTGACTGCTACCAACTTGCAATGAAATGCAGCATAATACAGTAGCCTGGCCTTTGACAATCTCACACCTAGATTGGCATACAATCTCTAGCAGCCATTGACATGAGTTGCACATCAACAAAGCCCAAGAGAAAAAAATAGTCTGGGCAATCACATGACTGCTGTGATGCACAACAAACAAAACCTAACGTTTTCTAAAGGTTGACAGGACTCATCATGACTCTTGCTTAAGAGACTGTTTGGGGTTTACAGGCCATATTGCAATCACTTCAAACTTCTCTGCCTGCTTAGCAAGCAAGACTTGGGTAGTAGGCAAGACTTAGTGAGTGAGTAAGTAAATAAATAAAGAAATAAACAAAAGTGCAAAGGTCATCATGTAGGTCAAAGGTCAGGTGATGGCCACATGGCCACTATTGATTGTCATTGATGTGGACCACCCCCCAGCTCCATCCCCCTGCAGACAGTCAAAACAAGAGGTTGTGAGGTTCCTCCACTGAGGCATTCTGGGTAGGGTGTTCTAAAGCTCAGTGCCTGCCAGCTTGTTCCAGCTTCTGCAAAGGGTTGGGCTAACTCCTGTCAATGCCTTGCTTTCTCCCATCATTTGTAGATGGCGCTAGAGAACACTTCTACCTCCCTGTTATATAAGCCTCTCCCTTCATGCTTGCCCTTTTTTCCCCCCCTTTCTTTTTTTTCTCCTCTCTGCTTGCCTCCCTGCCTGCAATCACAGGATGGCGCCTCCTACTGAAACAGCAGCAGAGCCCAACCTATACAACATGTCTGCAGAGGAGGATTTTTTTTGGGTGGGGGCAGAACTCAAGATTCCCAGACTGGAGGCCAGCTGGAACACAAGCACCACCATTCCCCTGTTTTCCCACAACAGACAATGATAATGGAAATCTACACAGATCTGATCAGCACTGAGAGAAGCACAAGGAAGAGTTTCAAAGGCACCGGTAACACCTTTGCTGACCTCAAGTAACGTTAAGTGAGTTTCTCCCTCAGTAGTTGCTGGTAACAAAAACAAACAAACAAACAAAAACAAACAAATTAATAAAAAGTATGCTCAGTTGCTTAACAAGACGAGCCACAACACCCCTCAAAGGATGACTTCAGACGGGAAATATTGTCTAGAAACGTCCTTATTTATTTTAACTGACAGATGATGTCTGCTTGCACTTCCTAATCTAACGTTACCACTGTCTGAGAATGGAACGGAAAACTAATCTATGGGGAGGTAACTAAGAGGCGGGGTAAATGGGAAACATAATCTGTCATCTAACTTTGACATCTGTACCACCTAATTGCAATCCATTGATGTCAATACGCTCAATCTGTACAGCAAAGCTTTACTATATTTACAGAAATAAGTATCCGAATGTAGCCTACACCGTACACAGCTGTGACCGAGTCACTATCTTGGCATCATTTGTCAAAATTCACGTTCACCGCGGAGGAAGACCATCACAACCACAGAAATGTGTCACCTTACGTTAGCTAAAGGACCTATTAACATCTAATAAATGCACGTGTTAATGACCATCAGAGACACATCCACTTTTGTTATTGTACAGAAGACTGACTTGATATCACGTCAGCATATTTTATTCCCGCACGGGGAGCGATGAGATCAAATGATGGCATCACTTGATCCGGTAAGTTATGACTTAATGCTTGCTCACAACAAACGGAACCCACTTAAAAACATAAAGACCCAGGTGGCTAACGTTAGCAGGGTATGCTACAGACATGAAAGGTTTCTCAATCTGGATGGAATGCAGCTCTAGAATAAAAATGACATCGGAATCAATCCGTCGGTTCACCTGGAGTAGCTAGTCAACCAGTCGTCAACACAACATAAAAAGTCAACATAGAAACCACACGAATAGACAGGATAGCAAACACTGGTTCCAGTCTCAGTAAGAACTGTTTGTCAGTGGGGGTGACGACAGGCTGTAGCTAGGCTGCTGACTGATGTATGCTACTAGCTGACATATCTTGGAAAGCTAGCTATCCTTCGCTAACAGGCAAGGCGACGGGCTGTGAAAGCGAGATTCCTTGGCTGATGCCAACTGAGGGGCCACGATGTATTTTCACACAGGTCATCACGATTCCTGTCAAAGAGTGTCTTCATAGGTGTAGCTAGTTTTCACTACTTCCAAACAGACTCAAGCTCGATCCTTGCGCCAATGTTAGCACTTAGCAGGGAAACGACATTAAGCTAATGTTAGCCATCGTAGCGTCCAAGGTATTTTTCAGGCTATTCAGTGTTCCCCGTTGTTAGCATTGATGCTATCATAGCTAAACAACCAAGTAGCGAGCTAGCCTCTTGTTTAAGTAGAAGTTAGTTACCTGGCTCCGAGTCTCTCTCCCACAAAGGTAATTCTTATTCCAGCACAACCGCAGACTCAAAAACGTGACCGGCACTCTCACTTTCCCTCCTCTTCCTCCAATGGGGCAGGCACAATGCACCGTCTCGCAGAAACCATTCGAAACGGACACACCACACCAAAAGAGGGAGCTCGACTTCTACAACTAGCGGAGTCAGAGCTGTCCGTCTCCCTCTGTTCGGTTACCGGGGATGATGTGCTGAAACTCATCTAGTTGGTAATCCTTCAGAAAACAGGAATTACAGAAGGGTGGCTGGCTATTTGGACGCTTCAACATTGACTGTGAAAGGGGTTAACCCAGACACCGGCAGTCAAACAAACTATTCACAATTAGTCTATTCCCTCATCTCTCACAGACAATACAACCCCATTCACTGCCTACTCTGTTCAAAATGGCGTGTCTAAAAGGGCGGAAGTGACATATGTGTTTGATTAGCATAAAAAACTCATTGTGCCTACAGAGTGAGCCGTTGAGTCCAGAAAATCAGAGATGGGTCTTTCAGACGATCATTAATCATATCACTACCTGATTAAGGACTAGTCCTCTTCCTCTGGATATTCTCCACGACAGCAGGACCACTGATGGAGATTGCTGAAGCGATTTTCTCCTTCTGCTCTGGCGTTGGGGTAAACAAACCCAATCTGCACTTATCATTTATGAAACACAGGGGGCGCCCTTCTGAGAGGCGCAATTGACAATGAACGCATGCGTTGAGACTACATCTGGTGCCTTCCCCTCTGCTTCCCCCACAGAGACTCGGATGTACACAGTGCCTGAGTACTTACCCAGCGTCGGAGTACTATCGTTTCAGGTGGTGGCGCTGTACTGTTCACCGGCACTACTTTTCAGTGCCAGGGACGGGGAGTGACTATGAGCATCTATGCATTTGCACTGTTGGTCTAGGATCCACTTGTGTTTTTCTGTCATTCTTTCTCTTTTTACATAGAGGGGTTACATGCTGGGAATAATGTAGACTACATCTTTGCCCATTACTCTCATCAATGACAGCTTTATGGTTGTGTTGCTTATGCAGTTTGACAACTCAACTGGCCCAGCATCAGGGCCAGGACCTCCTTGTGAACAGATCTGGTTTTACAGGGCCATAATTTACATCAAGCAGCACAATTGCAAATGCAATTCATACCAACACCACTAACATGGTTAGGCCCCATTTGGTGTACAAGACATTAGGCTCAGTGATTGTAATAAGTCTTAGGCTATTATCATCACAATAAGATAAGATAGATTCAGTAATAAACTCCTCTGTATTGTGATGACTTGTTTGGAGTTGATGTGTTGCAATCTCTTCACATGGTCTCAAGGAATGTTTGATATTAAAGATGATGGTAATTAACAAATACTTCTATCTGTACACAGAAGCGGCCCTGTACACAAGGTACAGTAGCCTATTCCTTTTTATCTCAGCATTTTGACAAAGCAAAACTAGTTTAAACAATAACAGGATGGGTTCAGAGATGTCCTGGACACCAAAAACCTCACCATTCCTTATTTAAAGAATTATTTTTGTAGCCTGTCAGTTATGATGGATTAAAGCTACACATTCATAATATAAACCAGCTCAGATGCACACCGTGTCACAAAAGCCATTAATAACCTTTGCTCAAAAGCCAATCTGACATTAGGAGATGCCCAGACGTAGATATTAGTCAGATCTTGACACACAATCAATAACAGGACATCAAACTGAGTCTGTGCCACTTTCCCTGAAGATCAGATCCAACAATGGCAGTCTTAAAAATAAATAATTAGAGAAGAATGCCTGAGGAAATCTATATCCCATTTCCCATGACCTTGGTTATTTTTTAGGACCTCAGCATATACAGGTATAAACATTTCGTAGAAGGCTGTTGCTCACTGACAGATGAACACACTCCACATAGATCTGTTAAATCACACTGATTGCAAAGAAAGATTAATGCTACAAGCTTATTCCCATGATTGTCCAAAATTAGACCTCATCATGCTGCTATGGTTACATTGACATATAAACTACTTTTTTTGACCTCACATTATTATAAATACTTATTAATTGAATGTTTTGTCATTCAAAATGTGCTTATTCCACTTGTTACCCTCCACCATGGAGGTTATGTTTTCGCCGGCGTGTGTCTGTCTGTCTGTCCGTCTGTGTGTGTGTCTGTCTGTCTGAACAACATAACTCGAAAAGTACTGCACGGATTTGAATGAAATTTTTGGAGAATATGTGTATTGGGATGAATAAGAAGTGATTGGTGGCATTCGGTGATCCAGAACACGATCTGTGACCACACTGGCTTGGCGGAGGTCTGCGCTCTCTGAGCGCTTTTCTAGTCGTCATTGTGTCTGTTGTTATTTGGCTCTTATAACGCTAACCAGGCGTCTGTTTCACAAAAGCAAAGTTGCTAACTTAGTTGCAACTTAGTTAGTTGGCAATGGGAAATTGCATTGCAACCAATTAAGAAACAGACACCAGAGTGGTAGGGAAAACTCTGTGGTAGGTTGCTTACTACTTCAATCACAATTTAATATAACTTTACATCAACAATACATTAATATTTGGTCACATCAGCCTATCGATTGCCTTCGTAACTTCAGTAAGGCTCAAAAAAATATGAAGCAAGTAATTGCATTTCACATTTTTGTAACATTTTTTTCCCCCATCTTTAATTTTTACAGTGTACAGCAAATTTTGTTGATTAGCCTACTGTAGTGTTCAACTTACATCTCACAGGAGAACAATTCTCTAAGACACATATAAAAATCTAAACTTCTCATATACAATATAAATTCATCATTGACACTATGCAAAACCAGCCTCTTTTTACAGTGATGACTATCGGTACTTTACGTTGTTGCAAAAAGGGTCAGAAGTCCTTTCAGAAAAGAGACAATTTCATTTCCACCCAGTTTGGACTCCCCATAAACACGGTCCACAAATGAGATGGGAACCTAACAAAAAGTGTTTGACAAAAAAATAGATCACAATCAGATTATTGCATATAAGAACAGGTGTAAGTAGGGATGGGTATCGGTATTTTACTGATACTGGCTCATGCCTTGTCAATTACAGCGTGTCGATAAGCTCCACTACAAATGGTGCCGTCATCGGTATTTAATGCCATGTCATTCTACTGCGTCTAAAATATCACTTGTTTGTGGGAAGGAGGAGTGATCTGCTTCATGATAAAATCGATGACATTGTCTGAATTTGATTTTGAAAGCCACAGAGCTGGGGACTTGACAGACAGCACATAAAACAAAGGAGAGAGTGCAATGTTTAAAGGAGTGTCTGCGACTCTTTTAACAACTGTTGACTTCACTTTAGTAAAATATCAGAAAAAGGTTGTTGCAAGTCATGGTCTGTGAAGGGAGAGACATGAGCCTAATGAAAGACCTACAAATTGTCACTGTACTGCAATTTCACATGAAGCACTGTCTTTACGGCTTCATTCAAACTTTTTCAGAGCACAGAATACGCCAATGATTCCCATGCATTGATTTGTCATTATGTAATCATTTCTTGCAGGCCATTAACATTGGATAAATTCCTTTCCCATGAATAGATTAAAAAAAAAAAAAGATTCCTGAAACTGGAATTACATTTGCCGTAAAGGCGCATTCACATCTCTCTCTCTCTCTCTCTCTCTCTCTCTCTCTCTCTCTCTCTCATGCACATAAAAAGAATTAAATATCTTCCATTGATTGGGGTCATAATCAATACAGTATGACTGCCAATAGCTATTCAATTTGGCTAGCGTCAGATCAAACTGCTAAAGGTATAACAATAATAGTTTATTAGGCTCTCTCTCCTCATCTTTTACTTATTTTCCAAAATGTTCTTGCAAGATTGGGCTACAATGTGGTTCACCAGCCAGCTTGAATGTCTTAAAATGATGGGAAATAAAACAGTGGTTACCACAATTACATGTGGTGCCACAGCACAACAGGTTTATTTGAGAGTGAAAGCAATAAATTTGTGCATGGATGTGTGACTTCCCGAAGAACAGGAACAATTGTTTGATTCACACAGTCACCTGGTGTATATCACTTACTGACAAACCTGAATATAGGCCTAATATATGGAAATTGGCTATGCACCTCTAATGCAACATCAGAATCTTCAAACCTGTCTGAAAGTATTGATTCTAATGTTATTGATTTGACCTGATATTATTCATTTTCTATATACAGCTCCAACTGCATAATTCTCTGATTTTAATATTTATAGGTACATGGGTAGGTATAATATTTATACTGCAGGTACACGGGTGAGCATCTTTACTACAGAGTGAATCAAAAGAACTGATGAGCAGTATTGGCAGACATGGTTGATGAAACTAAAGAGTTCTACAGTATCTTTGATAATGGTATCTTTGGGTTCTAAAGTATGGTAATGGTTTGGGTAACAATAAAATCCCAATGACACCCATCCCTAGATAGAACATTGTTACATTGATACAGTGTTGATGTAAGGACATGTTTCATTGAGTCTCACCTCCCCAATGCTGAATCCCAGCTGTCTAGCGCGCACAATCATCTCCATTTGAAAGACATAGCCTTTTGACACACACCGCTGTATCAAGCTCTCCAATACCTCCTTTTTGTACAGCCTGAAACACACATAGATATGAGCCTTCAAAGCCTGAATACAACCTTAAAGCTTCTTTGTGCACATTTCATGCAATACTTTTGGTTTCGAGTTCTCTTGAACACACACACTTTTACAATCTGTCTAATTTGCTAACTTCTCTGGATCTCTGGACGATACAGCAGTTATGAAACAATATCAATACATTTGTTTCTTCACATTCTGTTGCTGTTTCTCTGTCATTTTTGGATATTTTAACAGACATAGTTACTCAACACTGCCAGATTATTTATTAAAACACACACACACACACACACACACACACACACACACACACACACACACACACACACACACAGATACAGAGGGTGAGAGATGGAGCGACAGAAGGAGACAGGCGAGTAGGAGGGTATGCACGAGAGACTGAATCCCTTGCGCCACACATTATATGTCAGACACACATACACAGTTGTCTCACCTGAAGCTTCCAGTCAAGTCTGATGCTCCAGGTCTTAAGAGCACCTGTGTGACGAAGTTCGCTCCTCGGCTGAGGAGATGATATTGGAATGAAAAGGAAAGTGAAGATGCAACAAACATTATTCTTACATTATTCCTATGTTATTATTTTTATAATAACATTATAATAGCAAATAAACAATATACATTTCATGCGGGGTGGATGATTGGTTAGGTAGGTACTGTAGGTAACTATCCTACTAACTACCCATCTACCGTAATTTCCCAACTATTAGCCGCGGCTTATACATTGATTTTGCAAAATTTCTTCTGCTATGAGGTTAAAACAGGGGGACAGTTAATATGGTGTTAATATGGTTTTTTTTTTTTCAACTTGCAGAAAACACTGTCCTGCGGCTTATACACAATGCGGCTTATATGCGGGAAATTACTGTATCAACTAAATGTTCAATGGGAGAAGCAAGTCTTGGTCATCACCTGATAAGCTTCCTGCGTAAATCCCATCCATACACACCTCCATCTCCTCTGTACCTTGTGCCAGAGACCACATCATAGCCACCTTCTCTTTGTTTTCTGGAGGAGATATGAACATGCATTTTAACCATTACAGACAACATGTCACGCAGATTCAAACTAATCTTAAAAGACAAAAAATATATTTTGAAAAAAATAAATAAAAGTATGACTTACTCTATGAACTCTGGAATGAATTTAGGCTGCAACAGAAATATAGAACATTTTAACATGCTGTCTATATTAACAGGATTAACAAGTCTAATCAATGTCACCATGTTGTTGTCTAGCTCCTGAATGCTGTGAGGAAGCACTTGTGTAACATTTACATTCATGCATTTAGCAGACACTTTTATCCAAAGCGACTAACATTGGCGAACTATCAATAACTTCAGGGCCATTTCCTCTAGAGCACAATGGTGACAGACAGGTTTTGAATTCACACTTTCCAGACTACCCGCCCAACTAGCCAGAATCTTTAATAGCCAAGCTACTCTACTACCTGTGTACTACTATTAAGTTCAATTGGTGTACCTCTTTTACACTTTTGTATTATACTTTTATATATGGTAATCTTGCACAATTGTAGAGCGTTTAGAACATTTGGCTACATTTAACTAGCCTGACATAGCCCGCCCATAATACTGCTGTTCATCCGTATTCATGGTCTGGAGGTTCTTTAACCTGACGTGATTATAGGAGGGGGGGGGGGCATTCAGTTCTGATTTAAAACTATTGAACAGCTCGTCTAATCAGCTTCGCTTATTGTCCGGTTGTCTCTTTACCGATGTAAACCCTCCCCAGAAGACCGTCCCCAGACCATGAATACGGATGAACATCCGTGTTATGGGCGGGCTATGTCAGGCTAACATTTAACTACAGAATACAGTACATAATGTCCAAATAATCATACGTGATGAGAGAGATCTGCATCCATGATGATGATGAAATTGCCCGTGGCATGCTGGATGCCATGGATATAAGCCGTGCCTGTGTGGAAAAGACGAGGGAGTATTGTTATTGTTGTCAAGTTTCCAGCCATGTAATCAAACATCACTTGGAAAATTTTCTTTAAATAATACTAGTAAAAAAACAATACTGTACCTAAACCAAGTTTCTTTGCTCTTGGTCTGAGTAGCTGCAAAGGTCAAATGTACATGTAGATGTAACATTATTCAAAGGATTAAAATAATTGGAGTAAAACAAAACCTGAACTCTTTCACTCGACTCACTATCTTGTCCTCGCCATAGATTTTCTGCAACTCCTCAGCAACTTGGAGTGTCCCATCAGGGCTTCCATCATCAATGACAATTATCTCGTAGTTGTACCCACTGCACAAAACAAAAATTAAGTGATGACTTGTATATCATAACAGTCCAGCACACAACCACCATCCATATCACAAAGAGATTTTTTAACCTACAACTCAACATTAAGAAACATTAAAGAGTTTTTGTGCAAAATGTGTCCGGATTCACTGACAGGCACATCAAATCTTTTAAACACTTAGAGCCTAGAGCCTTATTAGTACTGCTAGAACTGGAAAGTTTATATTCTGAATGGTTGGTGAGGAAAAAACCCTTCATGGCTGTTTGCCATCCAAATTAATTTGAAAATGATTCCAAAACAATTTGACTGACAAAAAGGATACCTCAGGCTCAAATACTAGTAGTAGGAAATTGTTACAGTGTTGGCTTAAGCTGTCAACCATCTGTCTACTGTTTGAATGTGTTATTGTATCCGGGGATTTCAATCTCCATGTGGATGACCTTAAAAACAACTACAAGGATGTGATTGGCCAGGGGCAAAAAACAGGAAAATATACAGCCCATTGCCAGAATCGGCAAAATCGCAAAAAAGTGTCCCAAATGACCATACTTCACCCTACTGACCCATAACCTGTAGATATAGGCCTAAATACAAAATACAGTTTAACCTGCCTTCCCCTCTGTTTAATTAATCTGCACGATTTATGAGGGTCATATTTTTAGGTCTGAAAATCAGGAAATCCTGATTTTTCAGGAAGAATCGCATCTATGCAACTAGCCTATGCCAAGGAGTTTCTCACACAGACAGAGACACTTAGGCTAATGCACACTTTTAGCACAACATGTGCAGGGCCAACACACTCACATGGTCATACTTTTGACTATATCATTACAAAAGTACTTATCGTCTCCACAACTTTGAAGGCAACTGACCATTTCTCTGTCTTTTCCTGACAATATTCATACAAGGTATGTTACGGTAGTAAATAAACAACAATACTTTTCATAGTCATCAACAATAACGGTTTTCTTTTTGAAAATGCACTCTCACAAGCCCAAATGACCACACTCTGTTGATGACCTGCTGAATAAGTCACAAAAAAAGTCACTTGATGTTGAACTTGCCATCATAATTCCTGATTAACTACTATAAGCCACTCTTGAGAAAACTCTACAGTCTCGGTTCCTCCACATCCAAATTGGACACTTTACCCACTAGACTTATTTTTCAATTATGTTCAGTGTTTACCAGCTTTTCTGACCGTACACAGTTGCTATGAATGATCAGGCCCGTCGCAAGCAAAGCAATGAGTTGCTTGGGGCCCCCAGCACCTCTTTAAATAAGTCAACTGCCAACTGACTGAATGGCACCGACTGGCTTGCTGTCAAAAAAATAAAGAGCTCCAAGTGGCAACTTTGAATTAATAAGTACACCTGTGTTTTTGGGATAATAAGACAAGAGGGTGATTCAATAGGTGGTAGATGCGGTAAAAGCGAATATACGAGTTAAACTGTTTCCATCCACCTTGAATCGCATAATGCTTTAGTCGCATTAACGTTAAACCACCTCTCAAGCGAATTAGATTTATATTCACATTACAATGTGCAAATTTGCAGGCGTCTCCATCCAAAGATTTGTTATTCACATAACTTAAATGCAAATTACAACTTCGATGGAAACCCACCCAGTGTCAAGAACTGGTTACTTTAATTCAGAATTACTGGGAGCTTAATTAACTGAATCATTTAAACCTGTGCTTGCAAAGCATCTCATGTCAAAATGGCTCACTTGAAATTATGCGATGCCACCTTACAAAGACTCACAATCTCTGCAATAACTCAAAGGCCAAATTTTCCAAAGTTAGTTACAAGTTAAAAATGTCTCTTTTAAAGAATAGGCAAGGTTTTTTGCCATTTTGCCTACATTTTTAATATTTTAATATCCAATAACTCGGCAATAGTTCATTTTGGACATGCCAGGCTATTTAAAGGGACCATATTATGCCCTTTCCACAACTTTAAAAAGCTCTCAGAACAGGCGTTCCTCATGAGGGTGGGCACCAGGTACCAGTTTTTTTTTTTTTTTTTCTGAGGATGTAAACTCTCAGAAAATGTATGGTTTATGGGGTCTTATATGCATCCCTTTGTGAACACAGAGGTCGCAGATCAGCCTCGCGCCCGACCATGAGACTCCCGATACTAAAACTGCTAGTCGTTAAATGTGAACACTCGAGAGCTCACAGACGTGTCTTGTTTTGTCGCGTCGTGGCTAAAATCGTGTAATGTGAACTTGGCTTTAAATGCTACAAGCCTTAGCCTAATGTCACCACAAAACAGCCCAATTTACAAAGACCAAATTCCTTACTTATGGGCTTTATTGTTGTGAGAAGGGTGGGGCATGCCTCACTCTCACACCATGCCATGTGATATCACATTCTGAGGGTGTGTGCTTTCAGAAAATATATAGGATAGGCTATATGGTGAAATTAGCTTCCCCTTCATACTTAAAGGAAAATTCCACCTCTTTATGAAAAATGGTTATTCACTCTCTTGCCTGGGGTTACATATGTGGGTACAAGCACTTTGGTCTCAGTGCATGCGTTTTCCCTGTCCAGCAGCCCCAATTTTGGCTTTATTTTAGCTGTAGCTTAGCATAGGCGCTGGATTGTAAAGTTGCCAGATAGCAACTCTTTGGCTACTTTACTTTCCAGTTCCTATGCTAAGCTAAAGGTAAAATTGGGGTTGCCAGAATAGGAAAGCACATGCACTGAGACTAAAATGCTTTCACCCACATATGTAACTCCTGGTAAGAGTGTGAATAACCAACTTTCATAAAGAGGTGGAATATTCCTTTAAGAGACTAAAATGTAGTTGTGCATATTTTCCTGCAAAATCCACAACCAATTCCACTTATTTCGATGGGAATTTTACTTAATTTCCATATTCTGCCGCATAGACAATCTGGGCAAATTTACATAATCTCCAAAAAATTCCCACAAAAATACATCACTAACTGGACTACATGGACAAGTTCGACGTCTGCCACCGAAAACCATCACAGGACACCAAGGGTCAAACAGTATGGTGCCAAAGGATACCCTATTTAAGATTTGCAAACCACTTCTTTCCATAAACACTGATCAACTCAGATGGTCAGTGTTTGAACATGTCCCCGGAATGCCACAATATACCTGCACAGACAACCTTGGAGTTTGCAGCAATACTGAATAGACTTGCACAGCATAGCCTCCTGAAAACTGATCTCAAGCACAGGGGACTAACCCTAACCCTAAGTCCCTTTAAGTCCCTGTAAGTCCCCTTACGACAGCAAGAAAACTCCAAGAGGTAAGAGAACAAAACACACGAAGCAGTGGAACAACAAATTGAAGAAAGACTAAATGACAACAGACATATTGTGGGTAAATGTCAATGAACACCCAGTAAATAATCATGATGGTGATGATGCTGATGATTATACTATTGCAAATTGAAAAGCTGGATCTTTCAAAACAAATGACATGACAACCACCTTCTGTGACTCATCTTAAAAGCCTTTTAAAATGATGCACTAGCTCATAATATTAATGCAAGAAATGTAAAAATTCAGCTCTGTAAATTGACTTAATTACCACGACAAGTTTTGTTATAATCTGTGACGATGATGTCCAAAAGTTTCCTGATTTTACACCGAATCCCCCAAGAGGAAAATGAATAGAGAGAAGAAAAGCCAAGCTAACTAAGATCTGTTAAGTTAGCAACAATAGGCAAGTTATTAAACTAGCACAGTTGTAGGCTGGATCAGTCGGTCTGGTCTAACGTTGGGTAACAATAAAAATCACTTCATACAGGTCCAATGGGAGAATGAGAAATCATAACTGTTAACGTTACCATTCTTAGTTAGACAGTTGCATAGTCGTTTTAACCATTTAAGAAACTGAGCTGAGTCAGAGTTTAGTGTGAGGTCATCATAACTCAGCCACGAAGCCTCTTATGTGTCGTTGAAATGCAAAAAAACTCGAATGACATTTATCTCACCTGTCGCCGAAGTATTTCACCAAAAGCCACACAATAAGAGGTAAATTTTCCCGTTCGTTGTAAGTGGGTAACAACACAGAATATTTGTCTCCACTGTCTTGCTTTTTACTACTCTTTCGACTTGCCATGTTGGAATGTTGAGACCATAAACGATGTGGCACCGACGGATGTAGGCGTAACAAAATATTTAGTCCGCACCACAGCCACCCCTTATTGGTTCCGGAGTTATTTCCACCGCTAGGTGGTGCCATAGTATTAAACGGCACGCACAGCGCAGATCATACCTCACCAATCACTCATCCACACTTCACCCATCAAAAGGAAAGAGGGAGAGGGGGAGAGAGAAAGAGACAGAGAGAGAGAGAGTTTGTGTTTGTACAAGCTTGTGTAAGTAGGCAAGAATTTGTTTTTCCCTTCCACATTTATGAACAAATGTAGCAATACCTTCACAGAACACACTGCAAGAAAAAAAATAAAAATACAAAAGTTTTTATTCAGGCATTACCATAGAAAATATTTTTCAGTCAGTGTTCCTTGTCTGTCTACACACACATATGAATGCTCAGACAGACAGACACACACACACACACACACACACACACACACACACACACACACACACACACACACACACACACACACAGCTGTGGTCAATTGAATATTACAGATAGTTAAGTATACATAATAATAGCCTCAATATTTCAATTGTAGTTTAGTAGGTAGCGACTGTATGTGTTTATGAACAAAAAACACCTCAACACACGAATCAAACTTCTAAAAGAACAATCTTTTCAAAACACAATATATTCCCAAAAGTAACCAAATAATACAACTACTTAGCCACTGTATAAATTCGAAATGCTTAACATATGCACAGGTAACAAAAATGTCTCACAGTTTAGTTTTATAATGACACAAATAATTTTTTTCTTAACTGAATTGAAAAAGAAGCAGATGACAATAGCTTTAAAAAATAATAACTTGTAAAGCACACACAAGACATAAATAAAAACAATATAATACAAACTGATGAGCATTATAAACATAATCAGTGCGCAAATGTGTTACTCTATACAACACACATACAGTATATACTGCTTTCTCCTTTTGAAATAAAGAGACATCTTCCATGCAAAATGTCAATCAGCATTTAAAGGTACAGTAAGTGATTCTGTATTATTGTTTGGGGACAAGCTGCCGATTGTTTCTTCGCAAAGATTCTAGAGGGGAGCACTCTAGACTTTGGTTTGCAGCTAAAGACAGGTGTTATTCAGAGTGAGAATGTGTAAAGGTATTCTGTGTTGTTTGGGGGGCAGGCTGCCCTAACTATTTGTTTTCAGTTTTCAGAGCCTGTGTATCAAAAGGACTGGAATTAGTTTTTACAGTGACCTATGAGAATGAATAGCTAGCAAGTCATGAGGAGATTATTGTTACGTTTATGTGTTTAGAACCCTCATAAAATCACCAACTGCACCTTTAAATCTTCAACATTAGCTGTGATGGCTTTATGAGCATATTTTGTCATAAAACGTGCAGATTTGAACATCATACACAGAGAAGGCACATCTGAATTTCATGCCACTGCTATTCAGAACGCCAAGTCTGCAGCTTCACGCTCAGCTGCTCACTCCATAGCACTTCTGGCATGTCCATCATCCAGCCACTTATCAGTCTTGTCCGCACAGTGCATTGTTTTGACAGCTCCAGTCTCTCTGTTTCACCTTGGACCATATAACAACAGGTGCTGTATCCCTGTTCGTGTCTTGTTTCTTATAACCCTTCCACTCATGGTAGATATCCATAGTATGGATCCTCTGATGAAAAAAAAATAATAAAAAAATACAAAAGATTTTACTGGAATTCAAACATTCTTTATTTACATCACCTTAAGGAAGATACATGCTCTTGTGGACCTGTCTTAAAACACAAAACAAGGTTGTGCCACGACTGACCAGGTAACCATACCATGATCATCTAGACAAAGAACCGTGTGGAATGTGTTTTTCTATAAGGCCTCTCGTAAAATGAAACCACAAACCTGCTATCTCCGGAGAGGGATTGCCACAGCCGCCGCTGCTGTCACAAATCCCCGGGGGACCCATCTCCCCGACCTGACCCAGAGTTCCTGGAATACCTGGGGGGCCTTGCTTCCCATCCTCCCCTCTGGGTCCTGGATCACCAACTCTCGTCTCGCCAGGAGGACCTGATAACCAAACCAACGGATGCAAACGCAGACACATGCACAGTGCACACACACAATAATCAAGCAAATTCTTTATCACACACATATTCATCTATCAAAGCATATTGATTTGGCAAACAGGCTTACATGTGAGAAAGGTGTTATGCACTGACATTGACATACCATCAGATTATATTAAATGCACACTTTAAGTGATGGTCCAGTGTCATTCAATCATAGCTCTGTTGTATGAGCTTGCTAGAGTGGAGTAGATAGAGTGGAAATCGAAGGAATTTGGAACCACATAAACCGAATGCGAACACAAACACAAACAAGCAGTTTAGATTGAGTCAACTGTGCCAAAATCCTTCAACCATTAAAAGCAAAATTAGTGGCGCCGTTGACTCAATCTAAACTGCTCGTGGATTAGCATTCAGTCTACTGTATGTTGTTCCAAATTCTTTCCCTCTCCTCAATTGCACTAGCAGTCAGAAAGCTCATACAACAGGGCTATGATTAAATGACACCAAACTATCACTTTAATATCTGAATGAGACAAAGACAACACGCAGGTTAGTATACATTACCTGCAAAACCTTTGATCCCTGGTGGCCCCTGTGTGTTGGCACCTACGCTGCCCTTATCACCTAGAGAGCCTCGCCGTCCTAGACCAAATACAGTGATTATCAAGCAACCATCATTTACCGTTCTCTCTCCTTTACTCCCCAAACTAATGAAATGGGTGGTTACTTATTGTATGACATTACAATAGAGTGACTATCATGGAGTTGTTTTTACTAGTTATATACAGGACACACTCTGATGCATTTTTTGTCCAAGCAACCATATAACCACATATAGTGTAATTGGTGTTGGAATATACTTATGTAATTGTAAATACACAGTATGCTTATGCACAAAGCAATGCCACTGTAATCAAAGTGTGACCTACTGTAAGTGTTTGACTGAATAGCACTAACAGGAGCTAATCGCTGTTAATTGTCCATAGTGGTTCAGGCCCACCTTGTTCTCCAGGATAGCCAGACTTCCCTGGCCTCCCTCTTGTTCCCTGTCGTCCCTGTGCCCCCCTGAGACCTGGCGGGCCTTTGGACCCTGGGATGCCTGGTTCTCCTGGCGGGCCCGCTGGCTCCTCCATAGGGACAGGCTTCCGACTCATCTCATTTATGAAGGCGTCCAGCTTCAGAACCTCATCTGAAGGGGCACAAACCCATCAGAGCATAATACAGTAAGACGATAAGCAAATAACACAAGACAGACTAAATGTATGCAATGCACCTAGAGACCTTTGGTGTGTGTGTGTGTGTGTGTGTGTGTGTGTGTGTGTGTGTGTTTAAAATTGTACATACTGTGTACTAGTTTTTCACAGGCCTCTGTCACCAGCTGATATATCATAGCGAGTGACTGTGGTTCCCCCTAGAATACGATAAACAACTTTATATATTCACATCCTTTTCATGTGATCATCATACAATACTGTTCAGTGTCCATTCATTTATACTGAGAGAATTACATTAAAAAAATATTTAACAAACAGTTAAAAGCA
The DNA here is from genome assembly GCA_027497455.2 of Sardinella longiceps. Lineage (NCBI taxonomy): Eukaryota > Metazoa > Chordata > Actinopteri > Clupeiformes > Clupeidae > Sardinella > Sardinella longiceps. The sequence continues at coordinate 7,295,537 of JAODXP020000018.1, forward strand.
TCACTTCTGGAGTTACATGAAAACTCACCTTTTCCCCTCTTTCCCCCTTTTTCCCTGGGAGACCCTACAGTATAAATTGGATAAAATAACAAGCCCCAAATATGAAATGATGAAATGAATGTGAAAGATTTGGAGTAAAAATAACTCATCATTAAGCAAAAGATTGGCTTCCTCTAAATGACTTTTGGTCGTCTGTGCTTACCGTAGGTCCCACTGGGCCCAAAGGTCCTCTGTCTCCCACTGGTCCAGGATGGCCTGGCATACCCTGGAAACCCTGAGGATGATGGTACAAACATAGACATTATTACAGAATACTATATGAAGAGTTCAGATGCAAAACCCCTAAACACCATTTTTGTGAAAACTGAGTTAATGATATTGTGTGAATCCTGTATAAATCTAGAATATGTAAATGAAATGTTTTTGTGAAAAAATAAAATAAAACCTGCTCCCCGCCATGTCTAAAATATCTGTTTACAATCAAAACACTCTAAACGCCTGATAAAAAATGGCCTTTTTCTCAAAAAGTGGTCAAGTGGAGTTTTGCATCTGAACTCTTCATGTGTGTATTTATGGGTACAAAGGCATAGTCACCTGTTGGCACTCGCCATTAATGATCAAAATCTCTATTGGCTTTTAAATTGCCTGGAATACAGTACTTACCCTTGGTCCTGTAATGCCTGGGGGTCCCATGTTCCCCTCCACACCTCTGACTCCCTACATTTTCAGTGATTTGAGAGGGAAAGGAACAAAAAGATCTCAAGATGCAGTCATACATTTATGAGACAAAGCTCTTATGTTTCTGTAATCATCTAGGTACAGTAGGTGTGCAGAGTGAGGGATGCACTGCGTCTGAGCGCCTTGTGTTAATGACGTTACCTCAGGACCAGGGTTCCCAAGACCACCCTTTGGACCAGGAGGGCCTGGTGATCCCTGAAAGAGAAAGAGTGTATTGAAAATGTAAAGTAAAATAAAGTTAACTGGTATTTAGCAGATGCTTTATTTAAAGCAGCATAGACTGCAGACTGCAGATTTCTGACTGATGTGGAGAAAGATTCTAGAGTGGGCAGTGAGAGATGGAGTGTTGAGAAGCGCAAAAACAATCAACCCGTGTTCTTTAGATTCCTTGACGAGAACCCCAAAAAGAATGCTACGACCAGTACCCAAATATTAGTATTTATCATGTGAACAGGGACATGAATATCCCAATTTCTCTGCATTCATATAAAATACAAAACTGGGATAAGCCTCATATTCGGGATACGTAAGTGCATGTAAATGCAGTCACTTCTCTTCGTACACTTGAGACAATCTATCCAGTGAATCTCATCAGGTGGGGTGTGTGACATTGGTTATGCTCACCTGATTTCCTGGTTTTCCCTTCTCTCCTTTCTCTCCTCTTGCTCCTGGTGGTCCCTTAAGAGAGACGTGGAAGTAATTAAGAAAAAAAAATTAAAAGACACTTGCATGACTTGTTGCTTGATGCCTGGCTGGCTTTAATACCTCTGTACACATTAACACTAATAGGACTGTTTGGAAAAACAAACTGAGAAAGCAACTTTTACCATTTTCCCTTGGACTGTGATGCCCTGGGGGCCTCGAGCACCTATGGGTCCCAAAACGCCTTCTGATCCTATTCTCCCGGGAGGGCCCATCTCCCCCTGTCCAAAACAAGATGAAAAAATATGGCATATACCTCAATTCCTCACAGTCAGTGTGCAATTGAAATAATTTATCACACTGAGATTATGAACATCTGCATCTATTTTATTTTTCTAAATTTTCATATCTCGACTTCTAAACACAAGTGCCTTATTTTTGTAGACAAGTGGACTGTATTTATATAGCGCTTTTCTACTCCTATGAGCACTCAAAGCGCTTTACAATGTATACCTCACATTCACACACCGGTGGCAGAGGCAACTTACCTTTTGGCCAGGCTCCCCCTTCTCCCCTTTCTCTCCACGTGGCCCAGGCTTACCCTGTCAATCACACACAAGAGACAACAAGGGGACATTTACAGCCATTGTCCATGGTTCATGCTCAAGCTGGGTTTTTATAGCCTGATTGCCATCGACTTTCAAAGCTCTACGATACTTTGGTCTGACCAAGAGACCGTATTACAAAGTTTCTCAAAGCGCATGGTTGACCCGCCTCCCTCAAATGCCTCAGTTTGCTACTGGTCGATCTTAGAAAATGCTGTGCCGAAGCAAAACCAACCACACCACTCTTTTCTCTGACGTATGTGACGCGAAGGGAATTGCTTGAACAGGACTGAGAGCCGTTGGAGCTGCTCAAAGTTGATTGGTTCTCGACCAAGAGGGGGCAGTTCCCCCGTTTAGGGGAATTCAGAAATCCTGCCCGATCAGCAGCTGGCCAGACCAGCGACAGCAATGCCGAAGGTGTTACGTCACTGAGAGGGCGTGCCAGGCTAGGGTTTTTAAATATCTTTAAACTACATTATAATAGTAGCAATAGTAGCTATAGCACTAGTAGTATTGGAGCTTGGAAAGTCATGATCTTTGTTACGGCTTAACTTTGCCGTAAACATTGTTTGCCATCAACAGTGTAGAAGGGAAAGGCCTTGTGACAAAAATCCAATTTAATTTGCTCCATGTTATGAAAAATGAGGCTAATAATAAAGTCCTATTTTCTATGCATTCTGTATGGCAAGTGTATAAGCATGCGCTGTAGTATGGTGTCCACTTCTCAAACTCCACAGCAATACAGCAATAGGCATAGTGCTATATCAACTTCAATAGATTCAGTAGATTGAACAAAACTCCATAGCAATACAGCAATAGTGCCATCAGCCTGCTTCAGTGCAAACTTCAAAGCATTCAGTAGATATGAACATCAACTCCATAGTTCAGATGATCAGCAATAGAGCATAGTGCTCCATCAACATCAATAGATTCAGTAGATTGAACACAAATGACTGTGACTCACAGCGGGTCCTGTATCCCCAGGCCTCCCAGGGGTGTTGGAGGTGCAGGTGCACGCATAAGCCGGGGCAGGGCAGCTCTCCTCATCCCTCTGCAACAGAGAAAATCAGCCAATCACACCAGGGGAAAAGCCTTGGCCTTAGCCTTTCACCAGGGGACAGCTTGTCCATCTGCATTTATATCTGATTTGTGCCTTTTACTGAACACACAGACACACAGACACTGACAGACACAGGCACACACACACACACACACACACACACACAGACACACACACAGACACACACACACACACACACAGACAGACAGACACACACACACACACACACACACACACACACAGCACACACACACACACACACACCTACACACACACACACACACACACACACACACACACACACACACACACACACACACACACACAGAACGCAACACCAGTGTGTTGTACTGTATGTACCTGAGCTGGCAGGTCACAGCAGGTGTCCTCAGAGGGCCAGGAGGTGTTGCACACAATCTCAAACGACTGCAGCTGGAACTACAAAACAAGTAAAACACAGATAGTTATCTTTTCTGAGTTCACCTTCAATCCATCCTGTCGGCCCTGGTGAGGAATTAGAGAAGGCAAGAAGCTGGGTTTCCATCCAAGGATTTTTTTAACTAAATACCAAGCCTAGTTTCTATCTGCTGAATTATATAACTTAAACTTAGTCTCAATATAATTTATGCAAATGTGGAATTCATTCACTCCATTCACAATAAATTACTATCAGATTCAATTTCTTATTTGAGTCGGTCCTTCACTGGAGATTTCAGTCAGGATTCTTCATTCAAATGGTAGAAACTAGAGCAGGACAGAAACAACTGTGTGAAAAATCGGCAGACCTTTTCTTCAGCGGTCAGGAATATGGAACACGATTCAAACTTATTCCACACTTGAATTAGTTCATAAAAGACAAGTTATTGTTCAGGGAACACAAATACTGATAAAAACAAGATGCAAATCTAAACAGTGTTGAATGTCACTTTGGATAAAACCATAAATAGACCTTGGGCTGTCTCAGATTAAGGGTCAATTACGTGTGGTAGTTGAACGTGGTTAAGAAGTGTAGAATGATATTTGTCTAGACTACAGACAGGTGTGGATTTGTTCCATACCGGGGCAGAGCCGCTGTTTGGCCCCCTTGTCTTCATTAGTTTCCCCAGCATCTCAAAGCCATCTGTGGGCAGGGCTCCAAGTGGACGGGCCGGCCTCTCCCCCACATGTTCACAGTCCACAAACAGGGATACGCTCACTTGGCTGACGGACAGGTGAAGCTGCCAATCACAAAGGACGCAATCAAGAATTACTGTCTGAGAAGATCCGCATCTTTCCTGTCCTCTGGATGGGGGTGGGAGAGGATACTGACCTTATGGAAGCTGCCGAAGAAGAGCTTGTGGACCTGAGGCTGGTTGAAGGTGAGCTCCTGCACCTCTCCCCGGTAGTCCAGGCTAAAGTACAGCAACATCTTGTTTTCAGCTAGAAGCAAAGAGAACCGACTCAGCAATGATTACAGATTATTGTTTATTACAGATGTCTGTGTTATGGCTAAGGTGCAAAAGCCAATAGGAGTTAAAATGATCTACTACTCAGGGAGATATTACAGAGAAAACACGCAAAGAAACTATGCATTGCTGTTTTTATGCACGCAAACACAATTAAGATGTTTATAAAGTGGGGGGAACACAGTACCAGCACCTCAGATAAATGAAGAATATCACCCCATTCTTCTCCTATACATTTTTCTTAATTTGAGAACTCCCCCACCTGCCAAATCCCACTTTAACCACTGATGGTATACAGTATATACTTTACATCAATCGATCAAACCTCCATGCCTCCATCTACTCATCCATCCATGCTGCAGTCTGTTCATCCATCTTTGAGTTTATCCATCCATCAATCAATCCAAACTACCAATTAGTGACCCCCCCTCTGGTTTTACACATGCTGAACGTGATATCTGAGCCCATTCCCCTCCCTTGCCCCCCTCTTGACTCACGATCTAGCACCACCCCCATCTTGGGCTGGAAGTCGTTGTCGGTGAGCTGCCACAAGGCGAAGGGCTCCTTGTGGGTGTCCTGAAGCAGCCGGAACACCATGCTGAAGGTGTGCTCAACCGCTATGCCTGCTGGGTGGATGAACCTAGAACAAGAGCACCCAACAGAGAAGTGAGTGTGACAGTGAAAACGTACTTTGTATTTCACTCATGGCACTGACTAGCCTACTGGCTATGTGTTTGCACGGTAAACTATCATTTGTAAGGGGTAAACCTCTTAATCACAAAATTAATTAGATTAGTCAAAGTTATTTTGTGTTTTTACTGGTCTAGTTATGACTAACTCTGGGTGTGGAAATGTGTTTGTGTGGAAAGACAAGAGAGAAAGCATGTAAACTAGCCAGGTCAATCCTGTTTGCATATAAATTGCTTGTTGACTGGATTCATTCTAATGTTTGTGTGTGTGTGTGTGTGTGTGTGTGTGTGTGTGTGTGTGTGTCTGCCTCACCCTGTGCTCTGGGTGAGCTGGACGTCCCTATAGAGTGTGTAACTGGGCAGAGTGGTAAAGATGAAGGGTTCAGCTGCCACTCCCTCCACTAAAGAGTGAGCTGTCTTCGTCAAGCCAAACGCCTCCATCATGTCATAACCTACAATGGACACACACACACACACACACACACACACACACACACACACATAAAATGAACACATAAAATATAGGGTGGTGGTGGCACAAGTTGTAGAGGTGTCATACAGAAAGCTAAGGGTTGCAGGTCTGAGCCCTGCTCCGCCTGACCCCGTCAAAGTTCCCTGAAGTGAACCCGACAAGTAAGATCAGCAGTAGCGCGTCCGCCTCATAGATATGGTACCTACTGCCTCTAGCCTGCTCGCATACAGTATCCATCAGTAGAAGCAGTGGGTAAAGTTAACACATGGGACTACTAGAGGACTAACCCCCCAATGTAAGGGTCAGCCATGTGATCTAGGGTTACAGAAACAGAAATGGGCACCGCCCAATGCTCATGAGTGGAAATGATTTAATTCAAATTTAACACAAAATATGCACACACAGGAAAAAATAACTAACTAAAATAATACTGCAAGGATAAAATGATTCACATGGGTTTGATGGGTTTCAAACAAGAATATCTAACTGATTCATACCTTTTACGATGCTGTTTCTTATGGTCAGTTCAGGACATGCTGTGGGAGAAATAAAACAAGCAGCATTCAGCAAAGAAACAAAAGACAAAAATGAAAAAAAAAAAAAAAAAAAAAAAAAAAAACAATATCTTCTAATAATGTATTGATTGAAGCTGCAAAAGAGTCCTCACCTCCATTGTGAGTAGAGAATGTCTTTGGAGGTATTGGGATCCTGACTGGGGCCGCAGCTGTCAAGACACAAAGTTCTTTATTTGGCTGATAACTAACTACATGCATCATTTGCATATGAGTTACATGAAAAGGACCCAAAAAATGATGAGAGGGCTGCATCTGACCTGTAGAGTGCAGGATGGAGACAGCAGCGCCCTCTACTGTCTCTAGACGGGAGAACACGCTGATGCGATACACGGTTTCAGAATCCAGTTCGGAAAAACAGTGATTGTTAGTGGATGCATCTAACACCTCCTGCTTCATCTGCTTATCTGAGTACACATACACACATACACACACACACACACACACACACACACACACACACACACACACACACAAAAACAAAAAAAACAGGAACTTGTTGAAGACTATACAGACTTTTTTTTTTTTTTTTTTTTAAGACCCATAAGGTTGATGATATTGTATCCCATTCCATTTATGAGCAGAAACCCAACATGATAAACTGTTAGCTGGACAGCTGTTATGCAGCTGATATGAAAGGGGTCGCTGGTAAGGGATTACAACTGCTGATGGGGGCATTAAAACTAAAAGCCTAAATATATGAGACTAAAGTTATTTTAAGGGTCAAAGGGGGCTGATGTGGACTTTTACCTTTCATCTGATTGAGGATGTCAGCACTCTGTCTCATCTCTACACCAGTGTGCGTGTGTGTGTGTGTGT
>JAODXP020000018.1:7307578-7407578 GCA_027497455.2 Sardinella longiceps
AAAACAACATACTTCGATACTTTTACATGAGTAACATGCTAGCAGGTGACTTGAGCTTTTACCAAAGTACTTTTTGCTGGGTATCTATACTTTCAATCAAGTGTGACTTTTGGGTACTTTGTACAACACTGCCAGTCATCACCAAAATTTAATAATTTGTTGTCCCTATGTTGTCTGAAAATCTGTGCAGTAGGTTTGAGTTTATTTTTATTATTAAAAACAAACAAACTAACTCAGACAAAAACACAATCTCCTTGGCGGAGGTAATAAGCAAACTCAGATGGATGAAAACTCTGTGTGTGTGTGTGTGTGTGTGTGTGTGTGTGTGTGTGTGTGTGTGTGTGTGTGTGTGCGCGTGCGTGCATGTGTGATGCAGCTGCAATGCTACGAGACCGATATTATTTCATTAAAATTATATAATTTATGCATGTCATTTCTCACACGGTACTAAGACATCTTCTGTGTGGTTATGGAGACAATTTGAATTACTCACATGTGGTTGCATTGGCCGTGACAGCAGTTGAAAGTCCTTTCTCATAGTGCGACTGCACTGACACAATATATCTGGAGAGAGACGACAGATTCTGCAGCAGCACAGAATTGGCACCTTTCACCTCCACCTTATAATGAGAGAAAGAGAGAGAGAGACAAAAGAGAGAGACAAAAGAGAGAGACGGAGAGAGAGAGAGAGCAAGAGAGAGAGAAAGGGGAGAAAGTGAACAAAGTGACACCAAATGATCTTCACTTTGCTCTGTTTGTCACAGTACAAACATGCATCAACACGTTCAATCTTATCACATATCTGTGACACCCAAGGGAGGGTGGTGGGCTGTCAGAGGGAGGTGTGGTAATGATTAACACCTTGGGTATATGACAGCACTTCTGGTGAGACCTCTCACGGCTCCTCTGTGCTACTGAGTGCAAACACACAGTCATTCTCCTGCTGAGTTTTTGTGTCAAAAATAGTCTATTTCATATCTGATTTCATATCTGATATACTGTAACCGAAATGTTGACACTGTGACTGTGACTCGCACCCTGTTTGTCCATGTCATAGTTTTATTGAAAACACTGATGATTCAATGTCACAGTATGTGTCAGCTTACTTGACGGATGTCGCGACCAACGCTGGCTTTGTAGGTGATGCGGTGCCCAGGCACGTCCGCTGCTCCGGGCACCCAGCTCACCCGTAATGAGCTGTGGGTGACCATTGGGATGGTTACACTCATGGGAGGGGGGAGAGGGACTGTGGGTGCGGGAGAGGAGGAGAGAGAGGGATGAAGAAAAGAAAGAGAGAATGAGAGCTCAAAATAGATCTTACAATACTATAGTGTCTTCTTTTTAACATGTTCAGATCAATACTGGATACAGTAGTTTGTCTGCTTGTAATATGCTTGTTATTAGAGTGTAGTGTTAACTTAATGTTGTTTGTATAATATCAGTGTGTGTGTGTGTGTGTGTGTGTGTGTGTGTGTGTGTGTGTGTGTGTGTGTGTGTGTGTGTGTGTGTGTGTGTGTGTGTGTGTGTGTGTATTGTACCCTACAAAGACTATTTTTATTTTATTATGTGAGTATGACGGTGGGCGTATGCAATGTAACTTCCATAGATATAGATGTAATAAAGTGAACTTTGACTTTAAATTTCCTGTGATAGGTGTGAAAGTCAGTGTTGTGCTACTTGTGTACAATCCGTGTCTGAGGTTGAGTTATTTACAGGTGGTTGCCATGGCAGTCACAGGGTCACTGGGGTCGTCGTCATACAGGGCGTAGAGTGTAACGGAGTATTCCGTGGCTGGCATTAAATCTTCCAACTCCACATCTGTCTGTTCAGCTCCAAACTTGACCTGAGGAGGATGGAACAGACGCTCAGTCCACAAACACCATTTTTCTCATCATATACTGACAGCAAATTAGAGGCACCTATTTTTAGCACCCATGTGTACAGTACACATGATCACCCACTATGCATCCATCATAATAACTGTCATGAAGAGGCGATGGGCTATCTTTACTTTTAATTAGACATTCAAAGGAAAACAAAGCACCATTTTTACGTCCCTATGATGGATAAATTACTTATTACGAGTTGAATGAAGATTCATTCCTATTAGCCTCAGCCTCTCTCGGAACTATTACAGCACATGCAGTATGAAAAAAGGCCACAGTGTCAAACAAAAGCGAAACTTAAAACTGAAATCACAAAAAAAAAAATCCACATGGATTATTATCACTTACTAATTTAGTAAGAAAGTACAATGTTGTTGCATTTTTTTAACATCTGCACCAGTAGAGGGAGCTCTGGAGGTTAAAAACCCCACTAGGCTTCCCTGGTACTGCCTTTATGATAATAGATGATGCAGAAGAGAGATATAGCAGTGTAATTATTGATCTTTCTCCAAAACAACTCCTGCAAAAATGCAGACAGATATAACAAACTGCCACACACTCTAACCAGCAACTATCAATCAATCAATCAATCAATCAATCAATCAATCAATTATTTTTTCCAGACACCAGTACCAGCGTCCATATCTCATAAAATGTACAAACTGTACAGAATAAATAGATAAAAAAAATAAACATAACAAAACAGACATCACATCACAACGTTTAGACATATAAACAGACCCAATGTTTCCTTAGCTTAGATAAATACCTCATGGCACTCCTTGAAGGTTTCACTAAACTTTCAGTTATCACATTTGTTGAATTATCCAGCCGCCACATTAACTTGTACATTAGATTTCTTAGCACAGTCTCACATGATGGCACATTGGAGAATGCAAACAGGTAGCTGGCACTGAACCATCTAGGTATCCTCAACAACAGCCTCGTAGTGTCACTGTAAGCAACTGTTAGCTTTTGCAGGCTACTTTTCTTGTAATTACATCACAGATGAGCCGTATACATAGGTGTACAGGTGTACTATGTAGCACTATATATTTAGTGGGATATACAGAAGCAAGAAGCATGACAACATGAATATCCTCTAGTTCCTCTGTCTCACCTCCTTAGCATCGTCCGCTTCTCCATCACTGAGGGGGGAGTAGAGGGCCATGTATTGGGTGGCACCAACCACAGGGTCCCAGTGCACCCTCATACTGGTGGGGGAGGAGGGAGTCACCTCCAGGCCCTCTGGTGTGGCCAGCGACACTGCAGGGACAGAGACAGACAGAGAGAGAGAGAGGGGGGTGGAGGGAGGAGAGAGGGGAGGATAGAGGGATAAGAGTAGAGTAAGAGAAGAATGAGATGAGAAGAGAAGAGAAGAGAAGAAAAGAGAAGAGAAGAGAAGAGAAGAGAAGAGAAGAGAAGAGAAGAGAAGAGAAGAGAAGAGAAGAGAAGAGAAGAAAAGAGAAGAGAAGAGAAGAGAAGAGAAGAGAAGAGAAAAAAAGAGAAACAAGGGAAGGAGAGGATAATGAAAAAAATTGAGGAAAAAAGAATCATAAATGATAGATCAAGGATGAGATGAGAGGACAAAAACCACAAAGAATGCAAATTGAGATTGGAAAATAATCTAAATAAGTTACTTTCAGCAACACATTTTTGCAACCTTTCTGTTTGACACAATGCTTCGAGTTCTTATTAAGGTGCGTCTTACAAGTGGTGAAGGTGCCTCTCACGGGTGGCCCCACGTTGTCGTCATAGACGGGGAAGATGGACAGCTGGTACTGTGTCTGGGAGGACAGGCCGGTCAGGCGAACACTGGACTGTGTTCCATTCACAACCACCTACAGAACACAACAAGAATAAGGGAACATGGAGACTTCTGTCTCCATGGGGCGATGGTGGCATAGTTGGTAGAGGTGCCGTTCGGCAACCGGAGGGTTGCAGCTTCGAGCCCCACTCCGCCTGACCCCAGGTGTCCTTAAGCAAGATGCTTAACCCCAGATTGCTCCCGGTGAGCAGGTTGGTGCCTTGAATGGTTGCCTCTGCCACCGGTGTGTGAATGGGTGAATGTGAGGTATACATTGTAAAGCGCTTTGAGTGCTCGTAGGAGTAGAAAAGCGCTATATAAATACAGTCCATTTACCATTTACATTCTGTTACATGAGCACCAAGGCCCTTCAGGGTCTAATATAAATTAGAAACGCCTGTGGTCACGTGACAATTTTCTCCTCTCAGTGAACAAGAGGTGCAGTGGCAGCACGAAAGCTTTGGCTTTTCTTTCAAAGTTTTGTAGTGAGCTTTTAAAATTAACTTTTTATATTATGAACTTCAAGACTTGCTTGTCATGAAATGAAATGAAATGAAGCTAGGGAGAAACATGGCTTTCATTGGCGGCAGGGGAGCTTTCAGGAACATGTAATTTCACCTAGCAGCAGTGGGTCTTAAAAATATCTGAATTAGGCCATTTAAGCACGATATGGCGCTGGCTGGATCCATTTAACCTAGCTCAACCTATTAATCTGTGAGCTGGATAAATTGGCCGGTTGGCCGGAGCAAGGCTAGGAAAAAATTATTATTATTAACTTCTTTAGCCCTAAAGTCTAACATTGAACTTTAATACACTATGTGAGCATTAAAGTCTTTTAGTCAATACATTGTCCAGCGCAGGGTGCGATTTATGAAAAAATCAGAGGGGGGGATGATTCTGAAACGGCATTGCGTTGGTGACGTCATTCCCCCCCCCCCCCCGCCAAAAAAATAAAAATAAAAATCTGCTATCAGTAGCGGATTACAGCGCAGTGTCTGATGCCTCCTGAAGTCTACTGCAGTTCCTGTGACTGCTGCGTGTCGAGCGCAACATTTTTCACAAAACTTAGAAACTCTCTCGTTCAGACTTAATTCTCCTGCTGCTTACTGTGTGTTAAATAGTTAAATAAAGTGCTGCAGATTACATTGTTTAATGTTGCCGACAATAGCCAAATTACTTTGATATCTCAGAGATGTGTTGACCCAAGTCATTCGTTGGATCCGACGGTATGCGCGGTATAGGGCGCTGGAGACTGTAACCTAAACAATTTGGTTTTTGCAAATGTGAGGAAAGCCAGGGCATTGAGCATAAAAATAGCCAATGCAAATAGGGCCAGCTAGACATTCCTTGGGTATTGTTGAAGCATTTTGCCTAGATTATGCCATTTCTTGGTCATTTTCCACAACTGGCTGAATGACCTAAAAAAAATTGTCACCCCCCGCGATTCAGAAGGATATTTTGCCTGATACGTTGACAATACACGCATTTCATATCAAACTTAAATTATGCCTATGACAAACAGTTCATTTTCCTTTGCACAAAGTTGTTCAAGCAATGTGATAACATCACAGAGTTTCCTTTCGTTTTCCAAGCTTTAGTCTTTCCAGTGAGAAAAAAAAACACCTGCGCATAGGCTGAAGTTCGCGGCAAAGTTCGCCAGTTGTCACGCACGCAATTCAGGACACAGGACGCATTTTTTACATTTTATAATTCGCTTGTTTATGCGCGCTAGATGTTCTTTAGTCACATCACATGGCTTGCATACTGTCATGAGATATCAAGGGGGGATAAATGTTATCCCCACCGGAGATAAAATTATTCAAGCAGAGGGGGGGATACCAAAACCAGAAGTGGGGATTTCTGAGCCATCCCCCCCAACAAATCGCACCCTGGTCCAGCGGTCAATACATTATTCGTTACATACAGTAACATGTAAGGGTGATGTATGTGTATGTGTATGTGAATCCTTGTGTGTGTGTACAAGTATGTGTGTGTGTGTGTGTGTGTGTGTGTGTGTGTGTGTGTGTGTGTGTGTGTGTGTGTGTGTGTGTGTGTGACTAACCTCCTGAGGTGTTAGTCCCTCTGAAGTGTGAAACACCACCCTGTACTGGCCCACGCGCCGTGATGGCGGTGTCCAGCTGAGCCGAACCTCTCGAGACGCCAGATCAGAGAAGCGCAGGTCTGATGGGCTTGGGTATGACACCACGGGCTTCTGTGTAGGCTGTTGCCTTCCTAACAAGGGAATAGAGGGAGAAATTAGACATTTTAATACCCAGGTATACACTTTAAAATGTAACTGTTATCCCTGGTATTATTGGCTGAGTGTTTCACACAGTAGTCAAACATCTCAAAGATTTGAGTATTCATATCCAGTAATGTAGCAAGCAATAACAGTTTCCTTAGAAGGATCAGGTAGTGGAGATGGTCAAGCGCGTCATTTTAGCCGGGGACGCCGGGGATATGTCCCAGGGACTTTTTGTTATGACAGATTTTGTCCCCATCACTATTGACAATTTAAAATAACATGTCATTAACAGAAAATCTCTAATGCCAGGGCTACGATATCCACGCGAATAGCCTACAAGGAAAGTTGTTCGCTTGCGCAATTAATAACGTTGGATCAGCAGCGCTCATATAGAATTCCTCCACTGCCAGAGAATTTTCAAAAATAAAGCCAATCTCACTTAAGGCAAAAAAAAAAAAAAAAAAAAAAAGGTCAGGCAAGGTCTAAACAACAGCTGTGCTCATCTAGACTTGGTGTAAAGTCAGATTTTCCCTAGGCCTTATGCGCAAATTCTAACATTTACTTTGTGGTAGCCTGTCTCAGTTACATACTGTACAAGATCAGAGATAGACTACTTCTGCGTGTTCATGTAGGCTAAAGTCTGAATCGAAGACTAGTGACTTTGGTGAAGTTAGGCCTATAGGAACTTATCGCAAGCTTTTGTTTGAAGACGCATCAGCTGGGGAAGTAGCGTCTTTTAACCGTTCAGCCCGACGTTTGTTGACCAAGAGATTAACGTTTTGTTCGGGACTTAAATTGATATCAAACTGTGTGGTTACAATCATTTACATTGGGACTAATAGAGCAGTTAGTTCATATGAACCATTGAGTTTGTTTTCGAGATGTTTAATGACTTTTAAAAGCATAACTTTCGCAGCGTCATTCTGCATCACTGGCCGGGGCAGCTATTTTTCTATTGAATTAGTCCCGTACATTCCCATATTATTCTTTGGAAAGGTTTGGCAGGTGATGGGAACAAGAGTGAGAGACTTGCAGCACGATCAGTTTTCAGTAAGCCTATTTCAGTGCATTAACGGTAAACATTTTAGCGATTTCCTTGCACATTAGGCAATGCAATGTATACCGACACTTTTGAAACAACGCAAAACGTCCCAAGAATTATTTCACAGCAAGTAAAGTCGCCGTCAACCGTTAAGTCTAGCCTGTTCTAGTTCAAGTGATATGCCTGGTTCAATCGTGAACAAAGATGACATCACCTCAAAGGAAGGAAATCTGCGAAGGGAATTTAATGCAGACGCAAAGCCTAGAGCATAGCCTCTTGTTCCCTTCACCTTCCATTGCGCTCACGTGTGCGCAAGATATGGACAAGTTATGGACCGGATGGTTCAATTGTAGGCCTAAGGGAAGGTGTTATAAATGTATTTTAATTCTCACAAACCGCGCGAATCTAACGCAATGCGGATGATTATTTCCACAATTTTATGAATTTATAAATCACCATTTATTTAAAAAAAAAAACGTTTCCACACTTAAGTTGGTTATTAAATAATTTACCATCGATATGTAGGCTACTCAGACAGACCAGTAGAGCTGATTTATGTCTTATAATAACGAATGTACAATAATTGGCTAATAAAAAGTGGAGATGCAAAGATTTCAGCTGCTGTAGCCTAACCTAAACGACTGCTCCCTGTGGCTAAACTACTGCACCCTGTTGGCCTAAACGATGGCAGGGGGGCCTAAACGACTCTTGCCTAAACGCAAAAGGCCTAATCGCCCTTCTCCCATACACCGTATTTATCCAAATGTATCCACTTTCACTTTCGGTTCCCAGACCAACGAAGCAACATGTTTTTACTGTCAACAAACAAACATTCTGTTTCTATATGCTTTCCACTGGACTGGGATCATGTTAATTATTTTTCCGTCACATTACAAGCTTTATTTTACGTTATAGCCTAGGTCTGAGATCTGCCGAGAGAGCGCAGCAGATTGCAAGCGCTACTCGCGTGCGCAAAGCTGTCCGAAAACATAAATTCCTCACATATCACCTAGATAGGCCTAATAGTTTTTTTTTGTTTTTGTTTTTTTTTGCAAGAAGATAGGCTTACATGTTGCAATTTTGTATAGACAGAAGCATAAAAGAAACATTAAGAAATTTATATCCCCAGCACTTTGGAACCATGCTGTATATCAGTGTTTTTGTCCCCAGCACTTCAGAAACCAAACTGACGCCCTTGGAGATGGTACAGTATGTGGATGAGTTGGAGTGTACGATGAGTGTGAGTACAGTGAGTGTACTGTACAATGTGTTGCCAAAAATTGTACTACAGGCCATTTAGGGTAAGTTATGTTGGCTATGGGATCGATGCCATAAACATGGGGACCAAGGTTTGATTTTGATCCACGTTAATTTCCCAATCCTTTCCCATCTCTCTCTCTCACCTACGTTTTCTGTACTCTGTCCACGTATTGAGCCTCACCATAAAACAGAAAAATAAACACAATAAGAAAAATCTTTCCTATAGGCTTATGACTCTTCTACTGAAGGGCGACATGTACATTACTTGTACATTACTAGTAATTTAATGAAATACATTTTGTAGATTTGTATCTACTGTATGTATTTTATTTTGATACAATTGATGAACATGTGCAAAGTATTTGTAATTTGAAAAGAAAAAAAAAACTTTTTCATGTATTTGTGCCCAGCTTTAAAAACAAAAACAAAAACAAAGTGAGGCATGCATGTAAAACTCACACACTCACACATTTGCACATGTATGTATATTGTTATTCTTGGAAGTATACAGTACATACATGTATGAATGTACTGTATACTTCCAAGAATAACAATATACATACATGTGCAAATGTATGCATACATGTATGAATGTATGTACGTATGTACAGTATGTAGGTAGGTACAGTATGTATGTTCAGATTTAGTGTAGAGGATGCATAGAGTAAAGTTGGTGCATGAGATTTGGTCTATGAATCTACTAATCTATGAGTAAAGACGTTTTTTTGTATGCGTGTGTGTGTGTGTGTATGTGTGTGTGTGATGTGTGATGTGTGATGTGTGTGTGTGTGTGTGTGTGTGTGTGTGTGTGTGTGTGTGTGTGTGTGCGTGTGCGTGTGTGATGTGTGATGTGTGATATGTGTGTAATGTGTGTGTGTGTGTGTGTGTGTGTGTGTGTGTGTGTGTGTGTGTGTGTGTGATCAGTGCCACTCACGCCTGGCTTTGCTGCGTTCTTCCATCTTCCCACAGAGGATTCTCACCAGGCGGCTGACAAGCTTGCTGAGCAGAGGGAAGTCATTCACATTGTAGGCGTTCAGGTCTTCAGGGGGAGAAGCCACTTGCTTTAGTTCAGCTACGTCTGCATTCTTCACACCTTACATAGAGAAAGAGACAAAGAAAGTCAAGATAGCCATGCCAATGAAGCTCCTTTGAATTTTATTTGAATTGAACTGAAAGTGTGTGTGTGTGTGTGTGTGTGTGTGTGAGATGACCCTGATGAAGGCGTAAGCCGAAACGTCGGTATTAATAAATTGCATGAAGTTCGGAGCGTGCCACGACACTTTTTTCTTTTTTACAAGTTTGCTTTGATCGCTGTGTGCACCTCATAAGCTGTGCGTTTACAAAGAAATCATTTTCAAATGTTGACTTCAAGAAAAAAGGAAACCTAATTAGCAATCAGCAATCGACCTTGCACAACCTTGAGTAAACAGCAATAAAAAATGAAAAGGACTGCTTCTAGAAATACTGTAAACATGACCTTCAATCAATTATTAATTGATAAATAGAACTGAAACTTCAATTATTCGTCTGTGCAGGCTGATCATGGCACAAAAGGTACCATTAGAGTAAGTACCATTAGAGAGCTCTCACCAACAGCAATAATCTCCACTCCAACATTCTTCAGCTTGCTGGCTGCAGCCACAGCATCATCCTGAGACTTTCCATCGGTGAGGAGCAACACAAAGCGAGGGACGGTTTCTCGGGCCCCGGCCTCCTCCTTCAGATTCTCATTCAGAACGTGCATAAGAGCCTGACCTACAGAACACACACACACACGCACACACACACACACAGCACAGCACATTGCACAAGCAAGGACATGAACATAAGTACAAGCAAAGCAAGCAAATAATGAGGGAATATCTGAAGGTCATAAGACATTGCTCTATATGTGCTACTTAAAAAACGTGCCACTGCTTGTCACAGGTACCACTATAGAATTGTTAACTGTGCTTGCAAGATCTCAATTTAGTTTGCAAACAGACACCCAGGAATTTGCTTAAAGCATCATGATGCTCACTATTGGTGGAGGTGTGTGGTACCTGTCATGTATTAAACTTTCTGTAATTAAAGAATACGCACACACGCTAGAGCTATGCTGTTAACAGTTTACTTCAGATTCACACAGAAGTGTACAAGCCAAACTGGCCAATAGGGGCAAAGCAATACGGTGGCCTAACTGAGCCAAACTAGAGGGCGAAGCTCAATACCCAACAGTACCTACCAATGATTAAATCTCACCTGTGAAGGTGTTTCCACCCTTGTATCTGAAGTTCCGTACTGCCTCCACCAGCTGGTCTTTGGTGGTGAAGTTGTTGAGCTGCCACTCTGTGCGCGGGTCTCCGCTGTACTGGGACAGAGCTGATGAAACACATCACGTTAGTCAATCTTTTTGCACAAATAAAAAAGGCTGCAAGTGTCACCAGTGTGCTCCTGTCCTTTCCCTAAAAAAGAACCTAAGTCCAGATGAGATGCACCTGATGTTGCAGAACTGGGGTTGATGCGTGGAGTGCCCTACTCTGATGAAACACAGCATGGTAGCAAAGATCAACCCTCTCTCTGATGTATAGTAGCCTATAGTTCATCAACAGTCAGCTCTGATACAACACAGCCGTTTTCTTTTGCTTTTTTGAACCATTTTGGCTTTACTGGTCCTTTTGATGGTTTTACAGCTATGATTATGATTGACAGTTTAACAGTCATGAATTTTGAAAGTTTTACACCTTCTGGTGTTTGTCAGGCTGACACATATGACAGTTTTACCTAAAACTGATGGCCCAGTGGCAAAGGTCAATAAGGCGAACTAATGTGTAGCCAAAGGCATGTGGAGGTGATGATTTAGAGTGGCAACACGAAACTGCAGGGCAAGTATTGAAGGGATGCAATGCTTGAGCACAATAGCACTTGAAAGAGGCAGAAGCAATAAAGGAAAATCTCATACGCTCCTGCTCTATGCAAGAACTGGACCGAAGGGGCAGAGCATGGGTATGAAAAAACAATAAGATAAAATAAGACAGAAAATTACTATTGTGTGAAATACAGTAATTATTATGGGGAGAGGGAATGATGGCACATCTGGGATCTCTTCTCAGTTTTGGGAACAGAATAAATACAGAAATAACATTAACAAATACATTTCTATTTTTATGTTATTATGATATTATTCTTATTTGTTTACTGTTTTATAATTTTCAACACAGCCAAACAGTTTTAAGTCATCAGGTAGCCTACAGTATTGCCTGTATTATGAGAGCAACGGCAACTGAAAGAGTCTGCAAAGACCAATCAGTTGTGCTGTATGGAAGTTCTCCTCACCTATCTGCACCCTGTCTGGACGGATGTGGAAGGGCGTGACCACAGCCTCCAGGAAGTCCCGCACGCGTCTGAAGTTGGTGCGTCCGATGCTCCAGGAGCCATCCACCAGCAACACCAGGTCTGCCTGCGTCGACGGGTCACACTCGAACGTCCCGCTAGTGGCCCCCACTGGAGTATTATCGTAGTCATCGTCATTATCATTATCCTCATCATCTTCATCTTCAAATGTGTTTAACTACATTCCGTTGTATGTATGTACATGTGGCATCTTTTACTTTTACAGGGACAATGAAGTTCATTCGAATCTAATCAGCAGTAGCTAATGTATTACAGTACAGACCAAAGGTTTGAACACACTTCCCATTCAATTGTTTACTATTTCATGACTATTTAGTTTGTAGATTGTCACTGAAGGGAACAAACTTATGAATGAACATGTGGCATTATTTACTTAATAAAAAAATGTGTGAAATAACTGAAAACATACTGTATTTTATATTCTTGTTTCATTAAAGTATCCCTCTTTTGCTCTAACTGCTTTGTACTCTTTTTATTATTTTTGATGAGCTTCAAGAGGTAGTCACCTGAAATGGATTTTCCACCTGTCTTGAAGAGTTATTCATTCCCAGAGATGCTTAGAACTTGTCGGCTATTTTGCCTTCACTCTGCGGACCAGCTCACCCCAAACCAACTTGATTGGGTTCAGGTCCAAAAGTGTTTAACTTTTTTGTTAAGTACATAATTTCATATGTGTTCATTCATAGTTTTGAGGCCTTTATTGAGAATCTACAATGTAAATAGTCATGGAAATAAAAGAATATCATTGAATGAGGGGGTGTGTCCAAACTTTTGGTCTGTACTTTATAAATAACCATAAAACCATAAAACACTGCAGACAAAAGTAAACTCATAAACTCAATGAAATGCACTGAAATAAAAAAGGAAGATGGTGGTATTTTTGAAAAGAAGAGAGGACTGAGAGCCTATTGGTGAACTGTGGCGACATACTTCAACATGTTTGTGTGCATGTTGTTGAGCTCAGAGCTCCCTCTGTGAATTCTGTGTGTGTGTGTGTGTGTGTGTGTGTGTGTGTGTGTGTGTGTGTGTGTGTGTGTGTGTATGTGACATGGTGAGAGGGAGGAAAAATGTGAGAGAGCACACAATATGCCCTTAAGGCATTGTGGGGCCCCATTTTAGAGTTCTTTCTGTGACTCTGTCATTACACTTCCTATGAATGCACACACACACACACACACACACACACACACACACACACACACACACACACACACACACACACACACACACACACTTCCCCCACTTAAAAACCAAGAACACCTTTCTATGATCTGTACTTCACCACAAGAACTATGCAGAGACTAGTCATTACCATCTACTACAGCAGTAAGTCAATATGCCTTTCAACACACACACACACACACACACACACACACACACACACACACACACACACACACACACACACACACACAGCCTACCTGTGAGGTGTGGCACCGAGGAGCAACAGGAAGCCTGCCTAATTCTCTACTTCTAAACACCTGGAACCATCCATTGGCTTCATTTGAAAAGGAAACAGTGTGTGTGTGTGTGTGTGTGTGTGTGTGTGTGTGTGTGTGTGTGTGTGTGTGTGTGTGTGTGTGTGTGTGTGCGTGTGCGGGTTACCTGTGACAGGTGGCGAAGGCATCTTGCGAGGTTTGTCTCTGCTACTGCTCTCCTCTGCTGGTTCGGCCCGACCCGTTGTCTGATCACCACCGCTGTCATTGGTCCTTGAGCGATTCCTATCCTTCTTCTTCTTCTTCTTCTCCCTGGGAGTCTTTTCTGTGGGGGCCACAGTCACAGCCTCTGCCTCGTCCTCTGGCGTAGTGGGGGGCTCTGTCGTGGGTGCCAGGGTCGTTGCTGTGGTGGGATCTGGAGACGTGGCTAAGGATAGAAATGGTCATTGCACATTTCATCTCGTTCATTATACTGTATATTTAGTTTTTTAAGGGGCTAGGATTACAGTTGGACTGGAGGAATCTTCTATGTCCTTAGTTTAAGACCTGAACTCTCCTATCTCTTTCCATCAAGGACATGATCTTAGCATGTCTTACAGTGTGTGTGTATGTGTGTGTGTGTGTGTGTGTGTGTGTGTGTGTGTGTGTGTGTGTGTGTGTGTGTCATCTGCTTTTTCTTTTCACATTCACAGATAATAACAGAGCAGGGGAGAAGTGAGATGAGTAGGAGAGAGAGAGGAAGGAAGAGAGAGAGAGAGGAAGAGAAAGAGAGAAAGGAAGTGCAGAGAGATAGAAGACAAGAGATAAACATAAATAGAGGAACATATTGAGAGGTGGGTATGGAAGCAATGAAATACAGAGAGGAGTGAGATTCTGAGAGACAGAGAGAGAGAGAGAGAGAGAGAGAGAGAGAGAGAGAGAGAGAGAGAGAGAGAGAGAGGAGAGGAGAGAGGAAGAGGAAAAGAGAGAGAGTGTGTGAAAAAAGAGAGAAAGAGAGAGAGAGTTTTTTGTTACCTAAAGTAGTGGGCTCGATGTAGAGTACAGTGGGCAGGGCTGTCAGCACCTCTGTAACATCGTCTATCTCTCCTGAGCCAGAGCCAACAGCCAGGGCCTTCTTCTTCTGCTCACGGTTCCCACTGCGGATCAGCTCGTCCTCTCGCAGCCCATCAACTATGGGAGAGGATATAAGATGGGACAGGGGGATATGGTTGAGAGAAGAGGTGGTGTGTGTGTGTGTGTGTCGGGTGAAGGATGACCGAAAAGAGAAAATAATTTCATCAGACGTGGTCTATGTGCCAGGATTTCATATCATACAACTGTTTGGTTTTTGTAGTTGAAGCATTCATTTGTTTTTAGGCCACTATAGGATGGGCATAAATATTCTATTCACTGTGGGAGAGATTTCATATTGTAACCTTTCATTTATATCCTTTAGAAATGCTCTGAGGGAGTAATATAGGTGGAAATGCTTCCTTTAGGATGTCACATATATTGTAGTTCCATTTGCTTCAGCCTTGTGCTTGAGGCCAAATTACAATCTTGAAAGTGAATGACGGCAGTAAATGTTTGTGTGAAAAGAAATGTAAGGTAATTTCAATTCAATCAGTTATGTTACCATTCATGTTTCCAAGGTGGTTTGTAGAGGATAGACGGTTGATTTCATTTAATTTTGGTGCTTACAGCACACCAAGATTTCTGTTCAGCTCTAGCAACATGAAATTCTCAGTGACAACTCGCTCAAAATGCTCAAGGGTTCTCTTAGCAACTGGCAGCTCTGAGATAATAACGGAAAAAGGTGAACTTTCCATCTGAGCTCTCGCGGGCACATAAGCAGCCAGCCCTCTGACAATGGAACAATCCCTCCAGCCAGAGACGCTCTTCCGGCCAACAGTGAAACAAGTCCAGACAAATGTGTGAGTTAACACAGTAACCTATTCACAACCTCAGACAGACACAATTCTTCACAACAATGTCCGCATTCTTTCAAAAGGTCAAAACACCCATCAGGTGTTTTCAAATATTTTAGTGTTAATCTTACATATACAGATTATTAACCAGAAAACTAATCAGGACCGTGTCTAGGAGTGTGAGAAACTGCTTGATTTTGCCTGACAATGACTTATGTCTGTCTCTTTCTCTAAAGGTGCTGACGTGCATTTCTGACACCTGCAAAGACATTCCGGAACATTCCTCTGGTCTTGTAATGATACAAGACCCTCTCCGGTGTTTCCCTTCTCCACCGACTGTCAGACTAACCCCAAGCCTCGCCTTGTCATTCCTCAGGAATCCGCCCAGCTAATAGAGCTAATTGTCCTAGCCCCACGGGGGGAGAAAGCCAACCAGTCTCCACCAGCACTTTTGACATTTCTATGAAACACTATTTCCCAGTTCTTTTGAAAACCAGAAAACAGAAAGTCATAAAGTCATAAAAAAAGATTTCACAATATCTCATGGATTTCACAACGCCACCCCCCCACTCACTCCATCTCAACTGGGTAATGTTAATTCTCAAATGTGGCAAAAATGTACAAACTAATTCTAAAACTTTATTATTGTTTTTACCAGCTGTGACTCCATTTTCTCTCCTTCTCTAATGTATACAAGCATTTCAATCACATCACAACTAACAGTGAGAGAAAAATATCAATCTTTAACTTAAAAAAAGAGGGGGTCAAACAACTGTGCCATTTTTGTGAGTCCTTTGATTTCCTCTGAATGCTGACTGTTGAAACTTCTGCTAGTGGCTGTTGTCTCTCTCAAGGTCTTATCTCTTCTAAATGATCCCATCTTTCAGCTCCGCTTTGACACAACAAGAACGCAGCCTAGGTAATGTCAGCATTCCAAGGAATCTTTTTTTCCCCCCTGACTTCAAGCGTAGGCTTTCAAAGGAAATCTCGGAAATCTGTCTTCATTGTTTCACACTGTGGAGTAGAACCCTATTACAGACTATTATCTGATTTGTGGAATATGTGTGAGAGATGATAAGAAATGCTGGCTCTGCACGACTGTCCTTTTGGGTCTTTTGTCTTCAGTGCTGCTACTGATTGTAACCGACTGTAGTGGCGCTTGTTCTGTCTCATTTCCCTTATGGTTATTGCCTGGTATTCAGAGCGGCAACTGTTGACCAAACTGTATTTCTAGGCACACCCAATTGCAACACTCCTTTTGTTCCCATCTGTACCATCAGAGCAAGTGTTTCTTCATTTGCAGCACTTCCTCACTGTATTCAGTATCCCCTACCCACCCCCATCCCACAATGCCTTGTGCCTTACTGGTGAAGCGTCTCTTGGCCACCAGTTTCTCCATGGTGCCATTCAGCAAGAGGACCTGCAGGAGGTACTCCTGTCTGGAGTCCAGCCCCGCCACAGTAGCCCGGCCTTTGGTGGTGGTGAGCATCAGCTCCGGTTGTGGATCATCTGCGCACAAAGGGGATAAACACACATAGTTAATTAAAAACATTTTTAAAAGACATCCATTGCTGTAGTTGGTCGTCCGGTAAACAATGATGTTTTGTGAACATAAAAAGGTGACAAAAGCGAATCATTTTTTTTTTTTGTGATCAACTTTTTTATTGACACCATTTATGTCATTCAAACAAGGAAAAGCTAGTAATTAAGACCACTGTATCACAATAATACATTAAGGACATAATCAGCTAGCCAGTACCTCTGTTGCATTTTTGTTGCAGTACCCTACAAGTCAGGTTATGCTCCAAAGGCTTTGGCTTCCCTAAACTAAATTTCTTAGCACCCAATTAGTCATCAGACATTGAAGACAGAACCAAGAAGCTTAAAGTTCTAACAAAGTGCAGCAACTGTTAAAATAAAAGTGTTGCCTTGCAAAGTGAAAGAGTCAGGCCCACCAAACTAATACCTGGTGCAAAAGCAGCTCTCTTTCAGACTACCTTCAATTCAGAGACCTACTGTACTGTATTTTAATAAGGCAGACGCTAAGCTATATGCTTTGTTACCCAAATCCTACTCCAAAAGCACTCTTGACAAAGGAGCTAAGAGAGCGTACTGCAGACCTCCCAGAGAAGTGGGACATGCTTATGCCTTTCCACAAAGCAAAGTGAAATGTACATACAGTCCAGGTGTTCAAGCATGCATCACAAAAAGCTGGAGGTAGAGTCTGAATGAGTATCGATACAAGAACTGGGTATAGAGCCCTCCAGCGCACTTTCTTTTTTTTGTTTTTATAAAACTATTTACTCTGAAAATATAAATGACTGAATGACTGAATGTGTGTCTTGCAATGTTTTCACCAAAACAAATTATTATTGTAATGGCTACGTTGAATTACATGCTCAAACTGGCTGGTGAAAAATCATCAAAACACTAATCAACTCCTGTCAGCCCCCTCATGGATATCCATCCACACTCCTTGCCATCACCTCTTTCCAAATCATTCCATAAAACCACAGTTATGTCTTTCCCTTCCCCCCTTTATCTTGTTCCCCGACCTGAGACCTGCAGGGAAGACCTGCCTCATGTTTGCTTTTCAGTGTGCAATTTCCCAACCCTCCTGCAGGCCTGTCTGGACTGAGCAAAAAGGAAAGACTGGGAGAGAGAGAAAGATGAGGAGAATGTGATAAGAGGGGAAAAAGGGGGGAAGACAATGCACATGGACGAGACAGAGAGAGAGAGAGAGAGAAAGAGGGATGACGGCCACAGAAACAGAGGCAACCGGCCAGAAAGAAATGGATAGAAAGGCACAGAGGAAAAACGAGGAAGACCAGAGGAAAAGGAAATGACAGGTACAAAGAAGAAGACACACAGAGAGAGAGAGAGAGAGAGAGAGAGAGAGAGAGAGAGAGAGAGAGTGTGTGTGTGTGTGTGTGTGTGTGTGTGTGAGTGAGAGAGAGAGAGAGAGAGAGAGAGAGAGAGAGAGAGTGTGTGTCTGTGTGAGTGTGTGAGAGAGAGAGAGAGAGAGAGAGAGAGAGAGAGAGAGAGAGAGAGAGAATAATGGGGGAGGTAGTGAGAAAAAGAGGAACTGAGGATAATCTGAGGATCTAAATAATAGAGACGACAGGCGGTATGAGGTAAGGTGTGTGTCCTTGTGTGTGTGTGTGTGGGGGGGGGGGGGGATGCTGGCTGGATGCCTATCTCTCCCTCATTCCATTATTGTCAGCCTGTAACACCCTCGCTCCCCCCCCCCCCTTCGCTAGCAGAAACCACGCCTGACACCACACAAAAAGAATGCGCTACAAAAGCATAACTCACTAGAGACTTTAGTCAGCTTTTACCAAACCGCTTTCTACCATTCAACTATCAACTATAAAAAGAACATTCAAATTATGATAGACAAGTATACAGTAGATGTTGTTTTTTCTCCCACTACAATCTGCAGCAATCTGCCATTCCTGCTGTCACTACAACTGAATCTTAATTAATTTGTTCACACTTCTTCAACCTTTATTGACACACATGAAGTCAGCTTTTACCAAACTGCTTTCTACCATTCAACTATCCTTATTCTTATGTGGTACATTCAACAGCTTGTAAGCACAGGTGGCTGCAGATAATTACTCAATTGAATTGTTATGTGATTGTTCATCATAGTTACAAAGTGGATTTAGAAGTATAAAAAGAACATTCAAATTATGATAGACAAGTATAGTTGTTGTTTTTTCTCCCACTACAATCTGCAGCATGATCTTGATCTCTACAATCTGCCATTCCTGCTGTCGCTACAACTGATTCTTAATTAATTTGTTCACATTTCTTCAACCTTTATTGCCACACATGAAAAGGTTGTATATACAAACACAGGAATAATTCTCCATCCAAGCCTCACAACCTGTGCTGAATCTCCTGTCAAGATCAGGTGTTATGGAGCTATGAGATGATACAACAGCAAGTTAGGTTAACCCTCCAGCAGATATGCTGTAACTTTCTGTGTGATAGAAAGGGGTACTATGACTGTGTATGGGGCAATGGCTGAGGTAATATATTGCAGGATAATTTCCAATCTCTATGTCATACCTTCTCTATGCCTAGGCTACCTCCTAACCTCCCACACATTTGACAAGACAACTCTGGCATTCACAAACTTAGTCAATGCGAACACTGGAAGCCTTTAATCAGATGGAACACAGCCGAACCTCCCCAATAAATCAGCAAGTTCACTTGAGGCTAAGAAAACATAATAACATAAGCAAGGAACAGGTTTAGAAGGTTTTAAATCAGATATTCCACACGAGGTACGAAAAAGGCAGTAAAAAGGTGAGGGCTGGGTCAAGCATCACAGAAAGGTGTAGCAGATTCATCTTGGAGTCAATGATTCCAACCAGGTCATAAACATTCCACAGATGACCTACTGCCCTTCTCCCATGACTGACTGATCGGGAAGGTGTGGACGTATGCAATTGACTGTCAATCAACAACTGACCCACCAAAACCAGGTGCGGAGAAGGATGAGCAGTCAATAGTTTTCCAATGAGCAGGTATTCATCATGAAAGCCTTCCATTAGGAGTAGTGGTTGTATGGCTCAAACAGAGGTCCAAAGGCCACACATTGGTAGCCTGGCAGGCCATCCTATATCACTGAAATGTATAGTCCGGCATCGAGAGATGAACAATGCTGCTATCTTTCAAACTACTTCTGGACGCAAGAGGACAGCCAATGACCAATCGCAGGAACGAACAAGATTGGCTAAGCCCGCCCTAAACACATAGAGCGTTGTGATTACCGTACTTTCCCGACTATAAGCCGCGGCTTATAAATTGATTTTGCAAAATTTCTTCCACTATGAGGTTAAAACAGGCGGGCAGTTAATATGGTCTTAATATTTTATTTTTTTTTTACTTGCATAAAACACTGCCCTGCGTCTTATACACAATGCGGCTTATATGCGGGAAATTACTGTAGATGTTGCGGCGTCATCCAATAAAATTCCCTATGGCTTGCTAATAGAAGTACAGGTAGGTAGATTTCTAGACTAACACATTGGCGCATCTCACCTGAAATGGGACGCACTCGGACCTTATAGCCCTGGACTGGTCCGTCCGCCTCCTTCCACTTCATCTGCAATCGGTCTTCAGAGAGTACCGTTAGCTTTAGCCGGCCTGTGACACACGTTAACACACAACACAATGTCAAGAATAGTGCTGTGTGTAGTGTTGTTTTTCTGTGGTTCTGTTTGTTTGTGTTTCAGTGTGTGAGAAAGAGAGAGGGGGAGCATGTTGATGATATATGAGTGCATGACCAACTAGCATTGTCTGCGGAGTGCATGGCATGTAGATCTTTTAATCTGAACATGTATTTGTGGTTGTGGTTATATTTCTCTCAGTCATTGTGGGATTTGAGGCTGCTGGATTCAACTTGCCAACCAGGCACCACAGTTATGAGTTCGGTGTTCTTATTATTTACAAGACTGGGATTTCATAGAGAAGAACATTAGGATATTCTGATTTAGACATTGATAACAACACACTAGGCTCATCCAGACAAAAAACAAAGACGCACACCATTTAGAGACACACACACACACACACACACACACACAGAGAGAGAGAGAGAGAGAGAGAGAGAGAGAGAGAGAGAGAGAGAGAGAGAGAGAGAGAGAGACAACAAGTACAAAAAAAATAATAATAATTCAATCAAAATTGCAGCAAGTATGATAGGAGTTTTTTTTGCACCCTGATTACAATTTTGACTAAATGACATTGTCTGTGGTCTGTGGTCAGTGCATACTGTACAAATCAATGAGTCGTAGACACAGTAGATAAGAGCTAAACTAGGCCAGAGAAACGGGGACTCTGATGGCAAGAATGAATGAGTGGTGTGTCTGTATCCTAAAGACTTGTGGTGGATGATAATAAACTGACAGGGAAATCCAGAGAGAGTGAGGTCACTGTGCTGAGGCCAAGTGCAGGGGTTGGGTTGGGGGGGGTGTGGTGGGGGGGGGGTCAGCATGCTTGTCTTGGAGATCAAAGCCATCCACCAAGAATATCTCAAAGCCCTTACGCCACCGCCCTCCTCCCCTCCATCCGTCCAGAAGTTGTAAAAAAAAAAAAAAAATCTCAAGCCTCTGTTTTTTGCCGCTCCCCTTGTCTCCTCCTCTCTCTATTCTCTCCCTCAACCCTTCCCTTGTCTGCGGACGATCTGCATAATTTCCACATGGCATTCCCCAACAATCTCCCTTTTCATGCCTGCCCTGTACCGCGGCCTCCTCTTCTCTCCAGCTGTCGTGCATGGCTCAAAGCAGGCCTTATGCCATCCCCCGGGGTTACGAGGGGGCACTGTCACGGGCACAGGACATCCGTTTTTGACCGGGGGGCCCTGGAGTGGGGCAACAGTGGGGGTTTGCAGGGTTATAGTGACAGGAGGGTTAGATTTAAGGCACCGCCTGTGGCGTAGCGTCAGGGTCCAGGCAGGGCAAGGGGGGAGTGGGGGTGGTGAGGGGGGTGGGGGGCATGCAGGATGTTGTCTGCCAGTATAGAGTGAAGGCACCTTTGTCTAGACTCAAGTGCAGTCTTTCAAGTCCTATCCTCATTTAGACAGTCTGTGTGTGTTTGGACTGGTGAGGGGGGAGTATGGGCGGGTATGTCTACATGTACAGTATGTATGTATGTGTGTGTGTGTGTGTGTGTGTGTGTGTGTGTGTGTGTGTGTGTGTGTGTGTGTGTGTGTGTGTGTGTGTGTGTGTGTGTGTGTGTATGGTTGTAGTTTAGAGGGGGTGTTCTTGCTTGCTCTTTTGAGGGTTAAAAGCTGTGTCCATGGCAACTCTGAAGCGCCTGCACATTCTCTGGAATGGTGGCAGAGGATCAGAGGCGATGGTTTCCGCAAACCCAGACAACAATGTCTGATAATTACAAAACTAAAACCATGCGTTTCATCACTCTTACAGAGAAAAGTGGCATAAAGAGTCTTACATCAATGGATGCTCCAAAAACAAAACCACCTGACATTTCCTTTAGAGATAAAATAGGGCCCATTGGGAATAATGTTAATGTTCGACAGGGAATAAGCCATGCAATAACTGTTAGTCTTGCATGCATAGTTAAACATACATGGCTTACATATCTTCACTGTTTTTCCATGACCAAAAAAAGTGAGTGTCTGTATGTGTGTGTGTGTGTGTGTGTGTGTGTGTGTGTGTGTGTGTGTGTGTGTGTGTGTGTGTGTGTGTGTGTGTGTGAATGTGCGTGCCTTTGAGCTTGTTTGTTTGTGTATGTGTACAGAACAGCAGAACATGTGTGCCACAATCTCACAGGTTCTATCCTGATAAAGCTGCTGTGTTTATGTTTGCTCTGGCAGGTACTCAAAGATAACAGTGATGCTTAGAGTGTCTGGGTGTGATTCATTCCATAAAATTACAGGACCGAAGCCAGACACTGTGACAGACATCACAGACATCTCTCTCCCTCTCTCTCTCTCTCTCTCTCTCTCTCTCTCTCTCTGTGTTTATTTGTGAATTTGAGAGAGAGACTGACCATTTAGGAGGTCAGGGTTAGACTTAAGATTGTAAAGTCTTTAAAGGTAAACTGCCCAGTAAGTGGACTATGATGTACTAAAGTGGTCTGTAATAGACAAATGGGGCATGTAATGACAGACTGGTCAACAGTAAGACAGCATAACATGGTCATTGACAGGGTAATGGTAGGCCTACCTTGTGAGTCAACCCTGTTGATCAGCAGTAGGACTGTCCCAAGGACAGGTAGCAGTAGCCATGACAGATGTCTACACATGATGTCACTTGACCGCAGATCATATACACCTATTGGAAAAAAAGGTTTGAGAAGTTAAGGAAGTTACATTGTGATGTCAACTTAAAATGTGTCAAAACAAATCATGTACAATGTGTCTCTTATGGTAGAAAATAACCTTATCAGTTACTCTGTCAGATCCACACTTTGGATATAACTGATTTACAACCAGACTTAGTTAGTGGATACAGTATATTCATACATGACATTGAGGAGGGGTATAAAAATCTTTTTTGAAAGCATTGTGTTCAATTCCTTGAAAACTTCATACTGCAACCACACATAGGCTAATCAAATAATTAAGAAATTAAGAAAACAAAACAAAACAACTCTGCCAAGGAGGTGCAAACCCAATCCAAAAATCCTGACTAATCCAAAACAAACCTATGGACAGAGACAGATCTAGCAAACTCTAAACAATATATTAGGACTAATGTTAGGACAATCAAGATGTAAGCAATCACTTCCATGTGTAAAAATTGTAAATGAAGGTGACAGAATATTTTGTATATTTTCACAAATAAGCTTGCTTGGGTCAGGTGTTTGTGTTTTCAAGGATTTTATGTCTCCTTGCAGCAACATTTAGCTGAATTCACTGACTAGACTATCCAAGGATTCCTGGAACAAGCACATAATAACGTGCTTATCCTACACACTTGTAGATGCATGCACAGCCAACATCAGAAAGAAATATCTTAAATGAACACTATGTGAGACACATGTAATAGGCTACTAGTACACAATTGCAATGTGTAGATCAAAATTAGGCCTAAATCATATATTAACATGAAACTAACTTTGGTCGCATTTGGACCATCCCTCCCTTGATGAAGTCAAATGAAGAACCAAACTATTTTCCCAAGGGAACCTGTGGGTAAGAGCAATGATCTGAAGCACAGGTGGGATTTTAATGTGGCCACACGAATGTAATTACAGCGCGGACACATAATTTGCCTCCGTGGAGCATGCATTTGCACAGGGTCAAAAGGAGCTTCCCTTCCAAACAGTTGTCATTAGTAAAGTCACTTCATCTAATTACAAGACAAAGAACAGCTGTTTTATGTCTGAATGTATGTGTGAGTCACTGAATAGCCTAACAGGGGTGAACCATGTTTCAGGGGTGTAAAGAGTGGAGTGCAACATCAGACCAAATTCTGCCATCATTCTTTCTGTTCAACTTAAAAGTGAGACATTACGTTTCACTATTTTGAAGACTTAATACATAACTCAGTGTTAAATCATTGAGAGAAATCTATCCAGAATCTATCTAAAGATTGCCAAAACGTGAACTGCTCAACTCAATTTTGTGTCACGCACTGCAAACCCTGATAGCTTCACACTTTTCAATGAAAATTCTGTGAACGCATTCCATTAGACAGCAAGACTTTACAAGATGTTAGGCGCAACATGTTGCCACGCAACAAAGTATAAAATGTTAAATAAAAGTAGCCTTAGCCTAACTGAAATGGCCTATGTTTCCTACCAAATGAGAATTTACCTGAGGCCGTGCGTCTCCTCGTTCAGGTTATTCCAACGGTGCGGGCCAAGTCGAGAGCATTCCAAAATCCTGGATGTCAACAGGCGTTCCAACCTTACTGTGCCCGTCGATTTCTTATCAACTGCTGTCTCTTGAGGGACTAGGTGTGAAATTTGATATGGGTCCTCAGGGTTCCCAACACGAACATGGGCGGGGAAACTTTTGGGAAGGGTATAAATTCTCCTGGGAAATTATTTCTCTCTCTGTGGACTGTTGTGACTTGTCTGCGAAAGACAAAGCATACGCCCGGCTCTGCCATGCATTTGGAAATTCTTTCATGTAGGCCCTACGTATTCGTAGTCATATTTGATTCTGTGCAGTGTGTCAGTTAGGTGAGATGCTTCGCATTTTAAGTTTAAAGCAGATAAATGGCCGGGGGGGGAACAAGCCCAATAGTCTAATGTTATATTGCAGTGGTTAGTGGACTGCGCTCTCCAGGACAACGCTTTGACCTCTCCAAAAAACCTCCTGGAGTCATAAATGTTACAAATGAATGGCAGCGTGGGAAGAAACTACAAAGAAAGTTTGAGATTGTATGCATGACAATTTTTAAATGTCTTCTGGAATTTTTGTGCAGCCCAGTGTTTTCAGAGATTACACAAGTCATACCACGCACGTCGGTCTTTTTGTGAGGCCTTGCCCACACAGACAGTAATGCAAGCAAGCATAGCAACTACCCTTTGTCATCATCTACTTTACCCCCACTGCCCACCCCCAACATTGTTTTTGTAAGACTTTGAGTAAAAGATTTGATATACTCCCATCAGCCGAGTTGAATTCCTCTATGTATGTCCTAGTTCAACTCATCATGGGTGATTTGCAATTTGAATACTTTCTTCTTTGAAAACTTGCCAAATAGCAATTTGTTTGTCCTTTTAACCCACACTTGGAAAACTCTAATCTCAAAAGGGAGTCTTTGGGTTTAACCAGCATGGTCTGAACCAGCAAGTTCAGCTTACTTGACAGCATAAAAGGCATCCATATAAGCATTGCGTAGTGGTCATAACTCCCCTTTGAACCATTGTTATGCTTTAAAAAACATTTAAAAATAGTTTAAACAGAGTGAACACATTGTGCTACCACTTTGAAAATTACCCATCAGCTTAATGCCTTGCTCTCCCCTTCTGTAATGTTCCTGTCCTGGTGGCAGCCTTGAGTAAACCCATCTGTACGTAGGTTAATGGTCAACACAAACTACTAAACTTTGTGTCAAGATCTAAATGCAGTTAGATTAATATGGCACCGCTGCAAACTCCCTTTCATCTAAAATATCTTCGCTCACTCTTCCCCTCTTTTGTGCTCACCACAATGAAGCTAATTTAATTGAATCTATCTCCTCAGTAGGTACAAGACTTCCTCTCTTCTATGAATTTTAGAAATCTAATTGCATGGTGAGAAGATCATATCAGTAGTCTGACCAAAGATGAATGGTTAGGAAGATGGTGTGGTGTGGTGTGTAGAGACTGTGGTCTGGATCACAAAATGCAAACAGCCCGTTTATAAATTCAAACAGGAACAAATGTGTGAATGAAATGTAATTAATCTATTAAGTTAATGGTTTGGACATAGCTTTAGCAAATAATCACAGCTGTTCATAAATTAACATGTCCATCCAAACAAAGCCGTTGATTATTCTAGTAAACTATTTGTGAAGGCCACACAAAACTTGGTTCTAATACCACATTGGGATGTAGCAAACAACCCCAACCCCCTCCCATCCAGTCCTCCCATTGGCAAACAACTGTCATATCAGTTGTTAAGTCAGTCATGTGAGTTATGCGTTTTAACTCTCCTCATGTTCCTCATCTGGTTACATTTTCTGTTGGTGTGGTTTTTTTCCCCCCTAACAGAATGTGCCATCTTTTATGAGGTACAGCACTGTTTCATAGTCTCTGTGGTCAATGTGACCATTTCAGGGATGAGAAAGATCCCGCATAATATTCTCCTCCACTGTGGAGATTTTCTTTATGTGGGGCTTAAACACGAGCGGACCAAACGACGCACTGAACAGCGTTGGCTCGCCCCTCAGTGCATGATCTCCTGCTCTTCGTCTTCGTCGTACGCCTCCTCTTCCTCTCGTCGCAGGAGAGGGAGCTCGATCTCTGGGCCTTCTTTAGAGGGCAGCTGCCTCACTGCGTGCGTCTTAGCTAAGAAATATAGACACACAAATAGAAAAAAAAAAAAAATTAAAAAATAAAATAAATAAAAAATTAAATCGTTATATATTGTTTTGCTTCCACCAGTCCTTACTTTTTAAAGTAATTCCTGTTGTGAAATCACTTGGTCTTTCAATGGTGCATAGGCCATCCTACCTTTGGAGTAGTACGTCTTAAGGCCAACATGAAGAGAGATGCCTGAGAGACACACAAAAAAGCCCAGCCAGTTGATCAGTGTCATCCGATCGCCCATGAACACTGCTGCCAGCATCAACGTGCAGACTTCCTAAACCGTGGAGAGAGAGAGAGAGAGAGAGAGAGAGAGAGAGAGAGAGAGAGAGAGAGAGAGAGAGAGAGAGAGAGAGAGAGAGAGAGTTAAATTAAGGTTAAAGGAGAATGCCGGTGTGATAAGGACCGCAAACAACATGAAAAGTTCGAACGTTGGCCAGGGAGCCGACGATAGGTGTAAGTGGCCAAATCAAATCTGTTTTAAACCATAGAAAGCCTCAAAGTAGCCCCACACTTTGTTGATAGTATAATGAGAACATAGTAATTGTACAGATGGCAACTTAGCACAAAGCGATATGCAGCTGGAAGCTACAACAAGCTAGCGGTCTTCTCTGCAGTCTGCACGAACTTATCAAAAAATTATGCTCCCGGCAAATGTTCAAACACTTCAGGATGTTGCAATATACTTGTCCTTATCACATTGGCATTCTGCTTCAATGCACTTATGCACTTTCTGAGTAATAACCTTATCCTACAAAAGGGACATCCTATGGAAAAAAAGTCTCCTACTACACCTCCCAGTTCTGGGTACATCCTTTAAGTGAAAATGACAACATAACAAGTAGAAACTTTATTCAGGAATCCACCTTGAATATCCCAGCGATGGAGAGTGTGAGGCTTGAGGTTCGCGAGACCAGCAGGAACTCGGAGAAGCCCAGCCCGAAGGCCAGCGCACCTCCCACAGCCAGGGTAGACAGGCAGTACAGCAGAGGGGCCAGCTCACTCACACGGAACAGTTTATCTGATGTGCACAAACTTAACCCTACCAGAAGACAGAAACACACACACACACACACACACACACCATTTTTAATCAAGAGAGAAGATGAATCAGAATCCCCCCCAAGGCTCTAAGCTCTGAACTCTCAAAGACTTGACGAGAATAATTAAGCCTATCACAAAGTCTATTCGTGCTGGTTAGATCTCTAATGGCTGAAAATTGTGTTCCCGACAGGCAAGTAAAACCTGCTTGTACTAAGCAAACTGTGGCATGAGTGAACGTCACCCAAGTTAACTTGGGGTCAACATGGAAAATAAACAAACCAAGAAAATGTGAGGGTGAAAAATGATCAAGAAGCAGGTGAAAAGGAAATTGTGCAGTGATCGACGGAGAAGACTATTACTTTTACACTCTGTGTCAATAATGCATCATGGGCTCGCATAGTCAAGCACTTCAGCAACGACACTAGGCTTGTCATGCTCAGAGCTAAGGGCTTATATAGGAATTCCGCTAACGGCAACAGCAGCAGCAACAACAAGAACAACAACAACAATGGTTGACCAATATAATGTCAGTGGATGGGATCTCATCTCCCCAAATTATAAACAAGAGCAAAAAGATCACCACTTTAATAATAATAATAAAAAAAAAAAGAATCAGTTCTTGCTTGTCCCAATATACACATTGTCCGAAAATTTCATCCAAATCCATGCAGTACTTTTTAAGTTTAAAATCCATTCAGAACTTTTCAAGAATAAAAGCGGTCCAAGAACCAACCTTCATTGTAAAGGAAGAGAGGGAAAAGCCCCACGAACATAAGAGGCTGTAGGTGATACATGGTGTCAATTGGATTTTGGAGACCTGGTGGAAGAAGAAGAACAATCAATCATTCTGGTTGAATATTTAACATGGCAATAGAGGGAAAATGCAAGAATGCACTCTGTACTAATAACCACAGCACACTGTGCACCATGTTTGAATGACTAGGGGAAAAAAACCCTGCAAAACCTGCTTTGCTGCAATGTGCTAATCTCAGCCATCGACTGCAGTCATATACTAACCAGTTTCTTACATATTACTTTATAGTTTAAACAATATCCATGTAATTACTGGTCACAAGCTGCCTGTCCATTTGCAGTCCCCTGACCATTCTGATCAAAACTAACTTTTTAAAATGTGAATGTCTACCAGCTGCTGAAAAATAAATTGGTTAAATTCACTAGGCACTCAAAGGTAAAATCAAATTTTCCCCAAGTCATGTGAAACTAGCCTCCGCAGTCACTGTGCATACATAGTACACATAGCTAAGGAAACAGGCAAAACAGCTACTGTATCTACCGCCTCCACTTTCCTACTGCATATCTGTACTTTGCACACATAGGCTGACACCAGCTACAATTTCACTGCATTTTTTTACACAGTAATCACATGCATGTGGACAAATAAAATTCTTTGTATCCTTTTATCCCTCTTGCTTATAAGAGTAATACCAGTGAAAGAGCAGGTTAAACTGGAATCTTCTATAGCCTTTTCTTAATGTGACGAGTGGATAAGGAAGTGAAAGTTAGTGACCATGTCCTGCCCACACAGATTGTGAACCAGGGGGAGTGGGATTTGAGTCTTCCCTGGTTAAAGCTTGCTAATGCCAAGTAGTATCATGGCGCTGGTGTATGGCGACACGCTATGAGCCTCTCTCATATGGTTTCCTTTTATTTTATATGGTTTCCTTTTATTTTATTTATAGTTTTCTTAATGCTATTTATTATTGCGGAGAGAGTGCCAAGGCACACTATATTTCATTGCTGTGGTACTGTACCTGTACTAATATGCATATGACAAACAAACCTGAACTGAACTGAACACACCACACCACACCACATGCCAGTTACTGACCCAGCTCTGCTTTCTGCATGAGGACTTGGGTGAGGGTCCAACGGATGCCCCCAATGAAGGAGGCAAGTAGGACCATGATGAAGCCCTCCAGGTTAAACTGGGTTGACTCATACGTGAACATAAACAGACCACCGGAAATGAGCAGGACCACAACAATAAGGAATGGATTCTGTCAAA
Source organism: Sardinella longiceps (assembly GCA_027497455.2). Lineage (NCBI taxonomy): Eukaryota > Metazoa > Chordata > Actinopteri > Clupeiformes > Clupeidae > Sardinella > Sardinella longiceps. Next base: position 7,337,130 of record JAODXP020000018.1, read on the forward strand.
GGAGTAAACGCAGAAAAACAAAAACTCATCAGATGTTTATTTTTTACTTTCAAGGCAAGGGGGACACATACTGTACACACATAGTTTTATATGCTTTCTGTCTAAAACAGGGGTGCGTTTCCAAAAGCCACAGTTACAACTAAGTTAGCAACTTAGTTGGTTGCCAATGGAAAAGTGCATTGCAACCAACGCAGTAGCTGACTGAAGGAATTGGGATCAGAATGTATTATTTTCATAACCTTATGCATTTCATGTCTTTATGTTTGCCTGACTCAACTGTTTTCTTAGGACTGTTTTTATGTCATTATGTTCCTGCTGTTCCCATCATTACAGATAAGGCAGAATATTATGGTCTTGCTGTTGTTTTTGTGCTTGCACTGTCTACAGTTATCCCCTGTGTCTGTGGCTATCTGCTCTAGGTTACCACGCTAGCACTATGGTATGACTCTGTGTGGTCCACATCAACTGGAATGACCAACGCCATCTTCCGTCAACCTGGAACTGTACTTATAGTCAATTTCCTGTCTAGTTAGAGCAGCTGATGCATTTTGCATGTACAGTACATGTAACATGCTGTCTCTCAAACAAGATTTTTGTTTCACTTTTTGCAAATAATCTCTGTTCCGGATTTTACTAAAGCATTGTCCGACTTGGTCTTTGCTACAACTTTTGGTAACCCTAAAAAAAATTATCATCATGACTTTGTAATAACTATGGTTTTGGGAAACACACCACTGATGCAATAGCACATGTTGGCAATATGAGATCACAAAATACACTCATACAACAATGGCATACTGTATCTTACCGGCTCCTCAAGTTTGAAGACGAGCGAGAAGAGCAAGATGAAGAGAACAGCGGAAGACTTGGTCATTGTGTATCTAAGGAACATTGTAAAACAAAGACAGACATTTTATGTCACACCTGATTTACATGATAAATGGAATTTTGAAAAACTTTTGAAACAGGTTTCTTTGCACTACAGTATAGTCTTCAATCACACACACACACACACACACACACACACACACACACACACACACACACACACACACACTCTTACTTACAAACTGATGGTGATGAAGAGAAAGCTCCAGTTTGATAACCCAATGTCCAGGACAGTTGCCAAAGCTACAGCAGAAAAGAACAGGCAGCATAAAGAATAGCGCATGTTTGTTTAGAGATTACACAACTCGAAGCTATCATTTGTAGAAGGAAAAAAGACATTTTTTTTCCAAAAGCATTTTGACATCAGTTGAGGATATTGATTTTACACTTTGAGTATAAACAGATGAAGCATTGAGAGCCATTTTATTTCATCTTTAAACACTCAATTCTGACACTGAACCAAGTGATGGGCACAGGTTAGAGAACTTGTGCACATAATGTAGACTGCTGAAACTGATTAGTCCTACATATGCTGGATCACTTCAGACAGCAATTTATCTTCATTCAGGGTCTGCCCTTCAGTTTGTGAAAACTAAAGCAATCACTGATAAGGCCTTTCAGCGAGGCAAAAAAAGGTAAACAGACTGGACTTTGGGCTCATTTCAAACAGGCCCAGAGAACGATAAAACACACAGTGCAACAGAGTATTCTGAATTACTACTTTACTCTAATCCTTACTTGCGTGTTACGGTGTTTCCTATGCATTTCAATTGTGTTTCACAACTGTTTTGAATGCAGGTGCATCTAAATGAGATTAATAACAGGTTGTGTACATGCAGACTCACCAGTTGGTGCCACTTTATAGAGGTAGTCTGACCAGCCAAGCATAACCCTTGGTTTACCTGTCCAACATTGCAAGGCAGACCGAGTCAAGGCAGAGAGGCAAAATATTATGGTCAGGTGCACTAGGGTCATGAAGAGAGGAAAATGGAAGCCCTGAAAAACAAGGAAAACGTTAGAGGGTTCAGAGAGAAAGAGAGGACTCCCTATGAGAGGACAAATTAAAACTGGCATTGTGTCTTAATGACTATTCCTCAACCATTTGAGGATAACAAAACGTGTGCCTAAGCCAGAAACACATGTACACAAGGCTTACCTTCATGAGCCATTTGTTGTAGAATGTAATCCCAATGGAGAAGACATAATAGAAAAGCACCAATCCAATGGTGCGAAGCGCACGACACAGGAATTGCACGGGGAACGCCATCGCGGCCCTCCTGTCAGCCCTCTCGAGGAGGGCTTCACTCAACAGGTATCATGGCTGGAGTTCAATCTCTCACAGTGATCACACCTGGGAAAGGACAGCCACGTCAACTAAGGCAGTGTTTCAATTTGTAGAATGCGATAACTGTGTTGATAAGGTATAGCCTCCTCGTCTGCGGCGTTATGCAATCGTGTTACAAAGTGGCTTGTTTATGTATCCACATCTGTTTAATGCAACCAATTACAACATGGCTACAGATCGTATCTGGGTTAGCAACACGTTCACAACTGATGCACCAGTGAAGTTTGACAGTTCAAGCATCTGGTTCAAGCGAGAAACCTTGACCAACCATAGACAGTGTGACCAACCAACCCATAGGACGTATCAAACTTGACAAAGTTGAGACTGAAAATGCACACCCAGTGCAGCGTTAACAACAGCGGCAAAACCAGAAGACAGCACTAAGGATTTCAAATGATAACCTTAATTAAGGTTATATAGAGAGAGTGCACTTTGAGGAACCTGCATCACCACCATCTCGTCCCTGCAAAGGCTAACTTATCAAAAGACAAGTTGCCTTGCTCAGATAACGTTAGCCTACACGAGGAAATTATCTTACGAAACAAACAACATTATCATGATGCCATGATTATTGTGATCATTTCGAAATAAATGACTACAATAACACGCCCAATTTAACAACAAAGGAACTGAATATGAAATCCAGTGGCGAAACAACTGACCACACTTCTCTGACGTGTAATGTGCGATTGCTAAAATGCTAGCTACCTAGCCATCATATGAACTGGAAGCTGTTTTTTTACTTACTCATGCCACTGTCTTGAAGTTGGCAAGGCTATGCAAAACAACAAAAGTCAATGATAAGATTAATTAAATTAAGGAAAGCAATATACCCTAAGATATTTTCATGGCACCAACTGGGTTGGTTTTCTTACCTTGTTCCAACCCTTGTTTGTCATATCCGCACGCCAGAACGGTAGGTGGCAGAGATGTGCGCTTATACGATGTTAGAATACAGAAGAATTTGAGGATATGACGTATGAAATTTCGCTTTTGCTGCTGCCTCTGAAAGAAAACACACCGATTGTGGGCTGCTAAAAAGAACAATCTCTGAAGAAACTGTTGACGTGTAAATACAAACTACATTTTGCAATACAACGTCAGGCAATAGAGTATTTGACATCTGTATTTAATTTGGTTTTGCTGCCGTAACTACAAACACCGTTTTCATAACGTCTAGAATGGCGGAAGAAGAGGATGACCCTACATTTGACGAAGATTTCGACGATGCAGGCAACGGCGCTGAATCAGGTCACGGCAAAAGGAAGAGATTGTTTTCCAAAGAACTCCGATGCATGATGTACGGATTTGGAGATGACCAGAATCCGTATACCGAATCTGTGGACATTTTAGAGGACCTTGTTATCGAATTCATCACTGAAATGACCCACAAAGCCATGTCAATCGGGCGCCAAGGCCGTGTCCAGGTTGAAGACATTGTGTTTCTCATTCGAAAGGACCCAAGGAAGTTTGCTAGAGTGAAAGATCTTCTCACTATGAATGAAGAGCTAAAGAGAGCACGCAAAGCATTTGATGAAGCCAACTACGGCTCTTAAAATGTGCTACCTGTGACTGATTGGATATAAAGTTTGGATGGCTCATAGGCCTAGGCCACCTTGTGATGTTCTAAGATGCTCAGTTTCATGGAGCTTTGAAGAAACTTCAGAAAGATGGAGATGGATTTTTATCATTTGACATTATTTTGACTAAACAAGTTAACCATCTGGATTGGTGTTTGCAATAGCCTACCATACCACCATGCCTGTTGTTAACCATAATATTTACCGTGAACACTTTTGTTTTGAAGAAAATAAATTTTGTATTGTCAACTAAGAACTCTTATGTCCTACATCTTCCATCTACTTAATTTCATTAGGCTACAGTTGCAGTAGGCTATGTATTATATTTTTTAATGTGTTATGATTCAGTGATCAAGAATGAATGAATGAAGCCAATGAAATTAGGTTTTTCATGAGTAAAGCAAATGAATGAATGAATCTATGAAGAACTACATTGAAATTATAGTGAAAAAGTAAATGACTGGAGTGGCTCTTTAATTGTCATCCAGCTACGTCACACTGGCCTATATGAAATTAATAATGTGCCTGTATATTGCCTGAACTTTCTCTTTCTTGCTTAAGAAAACCTAATGAAATTACCAAAAAATAATTAGTAAGGGTCATTTGAATTCTCAGAAAGGGTGCTTTGATCCTTCTTTTCAGACCTCCTTCTACATAGAACACACTGGTCCATGTCTCTTAAATCCACTGTTGCATTTTCCTAAAGCCTGATGCATTCATTGGTGTGTCGTCCCTTGATCCCTGATGTTTTCCAATTAGGTCAAGGTAAAGTAGATTTTCCAAAGCCAAATAAGAGAGTGTCACAGCACTTGAAGCACTGAAAATAGACATTAAAAAAACAAGCCTCGGTGGTGACACACCACAAGAAGTCTTATATCAGTGTTTCTCAAACTGTGGGGTGGGCCCCACTAGTGGGGCGCGAGACATCTCTTTGTGATCGACCAACGGCTACTGTATTTGTAAGATATGCGCCTATGACAGTAAATTGAGCTTTCCAATGGTGTTATTTGGTAGTTGCTGTGATGAGGGTTCAAGAGAAATTTGGCTTTAAATTAGTATCATGAAAGTTCTAACATTGACAAAAATCCTGTACTTGCAAAGAATTCCTCACGGAGATAGCTTACATGTATTGTGCGCAAATTGAGCCTTCCAGGTGGGGCGTGAAAATTCTCTGCCTTCCAAAGTGGGGAATGACAGAAAAAGTTTGAGAACCACTGTCTTATATCAACAGAATAAAGCCTAAAGACTACCATCAGGAAGAAATGTCACAAAAGCCAACAGGCAATACCACTGGAGATCAATGAAACTTTTGGAGAGAAAAAAAGAAAAAATATATATAATGTTTATTGATATTCCTCAAAAACAAAACCATACAGACCATCAAACATTAGACCAACTAAACATGAGCATGTTTTATTTATTTATTTTGTACTGTCAAGCATTTATTAGTCACGATGAAATGATGAGGCCCTGGCATTGGTCTAAGCAGCGATAACAAGCTGCCGATCTAGTCTATGTCTAGACTAAATGCATGCCCAGCGGTGTGGGGGCATTTTTCGATGGTATGTGCTCATGATGTATACTGAGCATTCTCCCGTGGGGCTGTCACAACCTGGCTCCTTGGCTCTTTGGAACATGTAATCACTGACGCAACTTCATGAACACCTGTGGCACAAACAAAAGAAGTGGCCCCCAGGAGAGTTGGATAGCCCCATCCGGATGTCAATCTGTCTGTTGAGGACTAGCTGAGTCAAGATGAAGGGGGAGGAGGCAAAATGGACCAGAACATAAGGGCAGTAAGGGACATGAGTGGATGTGAGGGTACTAGTTTATTGGCAGGGGGGTAACGGGGAAGAGGAATGTCCGTGAGTCTGCTTTACTGCACGTTCTCCATCATCTTGAGGAATTCTGAAGAGAGAGAGAGAGAGAGAGAGGGAGAGATGGACCACAGTCTTAAACAACCTTGCACCTTAATGCGTAATCTGAAAATAAATCAAAAGCATCCAAAGTATGTAAAAAGGGTGAATTACCGTCAAAGTCCAACATGCCATCAGCATTTTTGTCACCATCCTTCAGCAGCTCATCAATCTCCTCTTCTGTAACGGCCTCGCCAGTGCTGCGGATGATCTCGGCGAACTCATCTCTGTCGATGTATCCATCACCATTGCTATAAAGACAACAGGTGTTAAGAGCCTGATCCCATAAAGCAAAACACATAGAGACACACTGTAAATGAAAAGAAGTGTGTGACATACTTGTCAAACACACGGAAGCACTCTGCCAACTCTTCCTCGCTCTTGCCGGCCTGGTCCTCCTTTAGGAGCCTCACCATCATGACCAAGAACTCCTCGAAGTCGATGGAACCGCTGCCTGAAGGTCACACAATCATCCATTAACAATCAAGGCCTACACTGTGGGCCCAACATACAAACTCCGTAAATGTTGACGTTGGATAAGCCTAAATCGTCAATAATCATTATCAAATAGTTCCAATGTTTTATCAACGAAATGTGTGGCTTCTCACCATCCTCATCGACCTCCTCGATGATTTCTTCCAACTCCTCTCTGGTTGGGTTCTGCCCCAACATTCTCATGACAGTACCCAACTCCTTGGTGCTGATATCACCGCCACCATCGGTGTCGAACATGTCGAAGGCAGCCTTGAACTCTACGAGGATCCACAGCAAAGAGTTAAAAAAAATGAAATAATATCATAACAAACCTGCCTTCAAGACAGGAGTATTATATACACGTATATATATTTTTGTATGTTTATTCACACTCACCAGCAAGCATCTCCTCGCTCAGGTAGGAGCGAGCCTCCTGTTGTGCGTCAGTCTAAAACATGGCATATGTATGTCATTAGCCATTTCTGTTTGATTAAATTGCTTACCTATATCTCCGTAAATTGGCTACATAAATATCTACACTTATGGCACCATTTTTTCCAGTACTATCATAATGCATAGTGCAGGTACCCGGGCCTTTCATTGGGCTAATTCTCGTAACATCCTTTGGTGAGCCTGCTGGTTCATCCGACACCTAGCGTTGAAAGTAGCGCTATTTTAAGGCAAGGCAAATTAACCCCGCTCTCAGTGACTGTACATGGCAATTCAGAAATACAATCCTTGGAATGTGTCGCCTAAGCAAGTAATCCGCATGGCCCACACAAATGACTCTAACAGACTTCCTTTTAGGTCGGCACCATCTCTCCATAATCACAGGAGTATGACCCTTGCCCCTAGTATAGACACCAATTCGTCAAACTCAAATGTCCACAAAGATCTAGACTAAATGTATGTAATTAAATCCAGAAAGCCAACTAAAAGTAAACAGTCAATTAGGCTATAATACAGGGGGAAATAATTTATAGCAGATCTGTAGCCTATCAGAACTTTGAAAAAAACCCAAACAAAGCTAAACAAAATCCAAGCAGCTTAACCTAATTGAAAAAAAGTCCTAATGTAGCCTAATACTTCCGTGGGTATTCCACATGACCTCTGTACAGTTTCCTTTAATGTTTCATAGGTTTTCCACAGGCCCATTGAATTAATAAGGTGCCAACACCTGTTAATTTCCTCAGGAACACTTCCACATAGCCACCTGCATTCAAGGCTGTTTTTCATGCTTTAACAAACAAAATCCAGGATGATTTGCCTACTTACCATGGTAGGCAAGTGGATTAGTTTTCCCCCTTAATATCCACGAAATAAGCCCAAAGGAGTGGTCAATCCGCGTGCACCTCAACAGAAAGACTAGACGTCAAGTGACAGTTCAGACACACTTAAAACCGAGCACTTAAGACACGCCCCCTGGCGTACCCGGGCCTCCAGATTTAGAATCTTGAACTTTTAGGGTTCTTAGGTGCCCACAAGCCAATCGAAATTTCGAGTTTGTACAACAGAAGTTGCTATTGCTCTATAACGTTTTGAGATTTGGTTTACGGCTTCAATATAAACATTTAGCATATGGAGGAGAGAGTAGTGGTTTTAAATATAGCCTCATTGGGCACATGAATAAACTAGTCATGGGCAAATGTGCAAAGCACACTTTGCCAGTAGTCTACATGCCCACTTTGCCAACATAGTTGTATCTGTTACATTTATGACCTAATGTTTATTTTGTATGTCCAAGACAAGTTTCATCGCCACCAAAGTGTTTAGTACCGTATTTGTGATATTGCATTAGAGGCTGCCAAAATTACAACTATCTGGTCCATGATGCCGATGATTTGGTGTTTGAAATGGCATTTGTTACGTTCAGTAGACTGTGAGGAGCTGTCTCTTGAGCTAGGCTCTTGAGTGGGTAAGTAGTTATCTTGGGACTCCTCAGGGGTAGAGTGAAACCCTAGATGCCCAGGAAAAATTGCAGTGGTGCAGAAATTTCACCGCGCCCCGAATAGCAAATGATTGAAGGCTAAAAGGGGACAGAGTGGCCCCCTCCCCTGAAAACACACATACAACATCAAACTAGTTAATTTGCACACACTGCGGCCTCGAATCTGGCTCACCATGTATGGAGGTTGTTTCCTGAACCAGTTCAAGAAGGCGGGCAAAAAGACAATCATTAGGGGTTCAGGAACTCTTGACTGACTGGGGCTACAGACATGGGGGAGGGCAATAAGCCCTATATACTATGAGGTCGTGGGGCTATGTTTTTAAAGAGAGAATTTGTGGAGTGATGCGCACAGGCACTGCAATGGTATTCGAACACTTTTAGAAGCACCACTCGGGGGACAGTCCAGAATCAATTATCTGGCTTTCGGAGGCTTGACCCTGTAGCATTCCACTCCTGGGAGATGGTATGGGCATTTACAACAAACGCAGTTGGTGAATGGTGACTGTATCTTTTTCTGGGAGACAAAAACATCTCAGTGGAGGATGTAGCCTACAGTAGGCTGAGCAGCATGAGAAGATCCTACTGAGTGACTGAGAGATTAGATCTTTTTTTCAGACCCTTTTTCTTCATGGATATTATGTTTTGTTATGAAAGACATTACACCTTGCATCCTGACGCTTGGTTAGAAAAGTTTTTTGTGTGTGCTTTTGTCTTCTTCTTTATCCAAACATGTAACTTAAATGTTTAAGTGTTAAAACAAAAGGCACTAAGATGTAAACATCCAAATGGTATTGCAAGTAAAACGATAAGGTAAGTATTGTGGATATGTGAATATTTGGAATCAGTGCTTTATGGAGATCAGTGTGAAGAACAGAAACGAAATGAAAAGCTGAAACAGATATTTGGTCTCTCTGCCTATGGACTGCCACACGGATGTTCAATGCATTTGTGGGGAGAGAAGATTTCTCATGACGTGGAAACATGATCTGTGATCCAAATGAAGCCCATGGAAGGTGGGAGGGGAGGGTGGTTTAGTCTTGTGAGAAAATGCAATGACACACTTCTTTTACATGCAATATTTGAATGTGCAATGTGGACAATGACAACACAACAGAAAACATGATGTGTAAACTTGTAATAATGGCATGATTTTTTTTTTTTTTTACTGGAAACGATGGTGAATAATACATCAAGAACATGCTGTAAACATCCCGGTAATAGCTGTCAAGTAAAGAGAAGCTCAGCTGAATCTTTTTTTTTCTTGTCAGGTCATTTCTCAAACAAGAAGAAATAATAACCTGAACAAGCACACACTTCCTTAATGACATGGTCTAGTTTTAAAGTGTTTTACATAATTCTTAGTGTCCTTAACTTCAACATAGAACATGGAGGTGGGATCTGAGGCAAAGATGGAAGCTGGTTTATTTTGAAACATTTCATAGAGGGAGGGGCACGCAATAAGGGTGCAAGAAGAGACTCAGAAAGGGGGGGGGACTAGTCTCCAGAAGTAGCAGGTGTGGAAGGAAACAGCTGAAGGGGGAGGCAAAGGGGGGAGGGAAAGTGTCTGCAGGGAGTAGTATGAGGAGGGGGAAGGACTATGGGGCTTGGGTGGTGTTTGGCTGTCCACTTCAAGGATTCCTTATGGCTATTTATAGATGCCCGATAGCGGTCGTCTCAAGAAAAGTGTCGGCAGCTGAATATGTGGTCAATTTATCACCTCAGTTTTTCTTTGAATTCATTAAGAGTCCTCCTCAGACTTTGCAAAATGATGGATGCCATCCTTCATTCTTTTCTCATTGGTATCCAAGGTGTTAGTTGCCTGTTTGTTTCACCCCTAAAGGCAGGCTGGCAACGGCACAGCAGCCTCGCCTAAAACATGGGGCATGAAGGAATGTGGTTTGTCTCTTACTGGACGTTCTCCATCATTTTCAAAAACTCTGAGAAAGAGAGGAAGAGTTTGAAATTAGTATCACCATGGAGACCATGGAGAGCAATGTTGTGAGCAATTATAATGAACCACATCGACATAATAATGATTATTTGAACAGTCAGAAACACAGGATTATTCATTGTGTGTGTGTTTGTGCAAGTATGCGTGTGTGTGTGTGTGTGTGTGTATGAGTGTATATTTGTACATGTTTGTATTATAAAATGAAACGTAAAAGTGAAAGGCAAAAGAAAGTAGCCTGGGCCTGCCTATACTTCCTGTCACTGCATGAAATTTCACAGTCAAGTCAGTATGGCCAGGGAGGCAATTTCCACAACTCTTGAGCCACAAAATTCAGGCTGACGGAGGTGAGCTTATGATGACTCCAGCTCTGTCCCATAACATTGATAGATGTTTAGCATTTGACAGAACTATTAATCCCGCCCTGAATTCCTGGGCAATGCTAGCTTTGCCAGACCACAGTTCAATTTCTAAACGTGGTCGCGTAAGCCAGTCTAAAAAGGAAAGTCCTTGCAAATAAAATGTCCTCACCATCGAAATCTATCTTGTTGTCTTTGTTGGTATCTGAATCAGCCATCAATTCATCGATCTCGTCTTCTGTCACTGGTTCTCCAGTGCGATGCATAATCTCACCAAACTCCTCGCGGTCGATCCACCCATCCCCGTTCCTGCTCCCACCATCATCAAAGACAAAACCAGTTAGTAATAGAAAGAATCCCCTTATTTCAGTGGTTAAAGTGGGATTTGGCAGGAGGGGGAGCTCTCATATTTTGTGTCGGCACAAACAAGAAAAAATGTATAGAAGAAGAATGGGATGATATTATTCATTTATCTGAGGTGCCGGTACTGTGTTCCCCCGTGTTCCCCCCCACACCCTGCCTTAATTTTTAGAAATGACAACATGTAGGGCCTATGAAACCAGAAAGGCATTTGCCACTGAGAATGCGGTGGATAAATACAACCCAAAAAAGGGGATTTTTGTGGCAGTGCGGCCTGAATGAAATGCAATTGGGCTGGTTACTGCTCAGACAAGGAGATGGCATACACCTGACACTGGTCAACACCATGTGGCTTGGGGCTGATGCTTAGTTATGTAATTAGCTAATGAACAAGAATGAACACGAAATCATAAATCACTGAATATGTATGATCAAAATAATTAGTAAAATAAAATCAATAAAATGTCATTGAATTAATTTCAGTAATGAATCATTTCTTGTGTAGAAGTGTATCCAGGGCCGTTTCAAGGTACTTAGGGGGCCCCAAGCAAACAGGACATGGGGGCCCTTCACCCCCCATAAACTCCTACATGAACCACATTGTTATAATCTTCAAGCATCTTCAATATAATTATTTGTATTGAAAAGTTGTCTAACTCCAGTCTAAAGTCTTTTTTTTTAATTGGAAAAACACCACCAAACTAAACTACTAAAATGGTTAAACAGTCAATCTTGGGGGCCCCTTTCAACCTGGGGACCCAGGCAATTGCCTGGTTTGCCTGTCCTGTTGCAACGGCCCTGGGTGTATCAGGGAAATATTTAGTCATCATTGGTTAAAGCTTACAGACACACACTTATCAAACACCCGGAAGATCTCTGACAGTTCCTCTTCTGACTTTCCAGCCTGGTCCTCTTTCAGCTGCTGTACCATCATGACTAAAAACTCTTCAAAGTCAATGGTTCCACTGCCTACAGAAGATTTATAAAATTATGATCTATAGTTAATTATGTGATGATATTGTTAGTTCAGTTGTGTGCATATTCAATTTGTTAGGAAGGCGACAAAGATAATGCACGCAAAATTAAATTAATTAAGGCAACATTTTAACCACTTAAGATCAAAGTCCTCAAATCTTCCAAAAATCCGATGATACCTGCAACTTCAGTATAGCTAGTTGTCTTGGGGTTTAGTTTTGTGTTTACTTGTACTAAAATTTTAATCTGAAACCGTTTATATACGTTAGTTTTATACCTGACAGACTGATAATTTTGACAATTTTGTAGAAAAGAAAAAAGGCGTAAGCCGAAACGTTGGTATTACAGTAAAATATTGCATTAAGTTCTGAGTGTGCCACGACACCTTTTTTCTTTTCTACAAGTTTGCTTTGATCGCCGTGTGCACCTCATAAGCTGTGCGTTTACAAAGAAATCAATTTTGACAATTTACCATCCTCATCAACCTCCACAATAATGGCATCCAGTTCCTCTCTGGTTGGGTTCTGGCCCAACATTCTCATGACAGTACCCAACTCCTTGGTGCTGATGTCACCGCCACCATCGCTGTCAAACATGTCAAATGCAGCCTTGAACTCTGACAAAAAAAAAAAAAAAAAAAACAAGGCAGACATTAAAGCAGTACTTTTAAATACTTTGAATTCCAAAACACTTTTAAAATGCAACCTTCAATAGCCCTTTTATACAGCAAGGCACATTAAGGCACTGTAATAACCCTGCTGTTATAGCTGGGGGGAAAATCTATTATTGGCTGATACTGTGTCCTGCTTGTGAGCTGTTGGAACAGCAGGAGGCAGAGTTGGCTCTGTGTGAGTCCGCAGGCAGTGGAGCATGGGAGTTACGGTAGGTTCACACTGTACAGGTTCGTTGACGGACGACGGGAGACAGGTCTGACGGAGGGGGAGTCAATTCTCTCAATTCTGATTGGTTGGACGGATCCGTCGCCAGCTAAAAAGTTGAACATTTTTCAACTTTTCGACGGACGCTGTTGGGACGGACGGACCCACAATGCATTTCGCGAAAGCTCCATTCGAAGTCAAGGAGATCAGTCGACGGACGTATGCAGTGTGAAACAGACGTTAATGGACTAGCTGTATGAGGCTGGGCTCAACAGAGATGCATTTCTTTCCCAGTAAAGCCCTGACTGTACTTCACCACAATCTGTGTGAATAAGTTACTACAAATTGAAATGAATGGGATGCCAATGGAATGTTATCCTGAATGAATCAACCCATAGGCCTGCTGTTTCATCCAGGTGGGTGCTACACATTGGTGATGGTCAGTGAGGTCCCCCTTCCACGGTAAAGCGCTTCGGGTATCTAGAAAAGCGCTATAGAAATCAAATGTGTTGTTGTTGTGAGTGGTGGTGGTGAGTACTGTTGATGGCTGTGAGAACAACCAAATTTCGTGCAACACGATTTGCATTTGCATTAGCATTTGCTGCCATTTTCGCTATTTCAGCCTGCGTTGCACGAAATTCAGACATTCTCATAGACAGCACTTAGCAATGTGAAGCAACAGGGCTACTGACTGGTTAATTCCTTTAATGCATATTTCTCTCTCTCTCTCTCTCTCTCTCTCTCTCTCTCTCTCTCTCAATTCAATTCAATTCAATCAAGCTTTATTGGCATGACAAATATAAATAGCATTGTCTCTTTCTCTCTCTCCATGTCTCCAACCAATTCAGTAAATTAAATTAGTAGATTTTTCTGATCTTGGCCTCTGTTGGTCACCATGCCAACAACATTGTATGCATAGCACACACACACACACACACACACACACACACACACACAACACCACACACACACACACACACACACACACACACACAAAGATACCTGCAATCATTTCCTCGCTCAAGAAAGAGCGAGCATCACTTTGGGCGTCAGTTGGCTGAAAAGACAGAAGAAGGAATGAGAAGAAATATTTTGACAGGTAGTCTACACCATACACTCAGACACACACAAAGACAGAAAGCCCTTTGAGTTAATAGTCACTAAAAAGTTCAAATTATGAGAGCTGAACTAGCTTGGTCATATCTGGCCCCTCAGTCTAGGCTTCTCTTGATGAGGGTTGCTGGAGATGTTTAAAAGTTGCTGGATGTTGCTGGAGGTGTTTAAATTAAAAAAAGATTGGATAGGCCCTTGACAGATAGCCTATCATATTCTCTCGCTGCATTCTTAAAGTTTGGATGGGATTGGACAGGATGTGAAGGGGCAAATGGCCGGAATCCAAGATGGAGTACTGGAGGGAGGTGAAAATTGAGCGGAATTATGCAAGAAGGCAATGGCCAAGCTAGCCTGACATAGCCCGCCCACAATACTGCTGTTCATCCGTATTCATGGTCTGGAGGTTCTTTAACCTGACGCGATTATAGGGCGGGGGGAGGGCATTCAGTTCTGGTTTGAAACGATTGGACAGCTCGTCTAATCAGCTTTGCTTATTGGCCGGTTGTCTTTTTACCGATGTAAACCTGCCCCAGACCATGAATACGGACATCAGTGTTATGGGCAGGCTACAGCTAAACCAATCTGGATTGGGTGACATAAAAAAACTATTCTGGTATACCAAGACCACATCATTTTCACTCTGTGCAAAGCATCTGGGACCTATCAATTGGCCACCTTTAAAACATCAACTTTCAAAGCACTTGGAATGAGGTTGTGGATATAATACATGTACCATATACAGTGTATATTGTACTTGTATGTTTTCATATTTCTGACTCAGATCATTTCATGTTTATCATATATTTAAAAAAAATCTAATTGAAATCATCTATTTCTTGTTTTTATGATATCCAGGCCGTTGGGTATCTATCTATTCTTAAATAAACATGAGACGTTTAAGAGCAAGAAATGTAATTCTTTGCTTATACATGGAAGACAATTAGTCTGCTACTCTGTTACTGTTTGCAAATGCAATAACAAGTAACAATGGACCCTAACATATCTTCACTCTATGCAAAATGTTCAATGAATCACTGCAGGTGACTGCGTGCTTTGTTCCACCGACAAATTGACAAATCATTCATTTAAGGATGGAAATCTAAAGATAAATAAAACAAAAACATTGCCAATAGCATTCCTGATGTCATTACTGTCACAAATGTGTCTCTTTTGGCCACTAGATGTCGCCAAAATTGACTCTTATAGCTATGTATCTCTGGCTAGCCATTTGCCATGCCTGTCTCACCTGTGTCAAACCCATCATGCCTCTTTGTGTGTACCTATGCAAAGTCTTAGTGAACCCCATTGTTTTCAAGCCCCAAGCCCTTATACTTGTTTACTTGTCGTTACATGTTTACTCTTCTTAGTTTTTGGAAATTCTCTCTGGAATGTTTTTTTTTTCCTGTTCTAATTTCCTCTTTGGAATGCTTGTGAGATTTTTACCTTTCTAAATTCAATCTACTTAAGACTTTATCCTCTGAGCTTTGAAACTTATGTTTTTTTGCATTGAACTAAATTCCTGTTTTGTCTGCACTTGCGGCAATGCACTCGAGTCATTTCCAATCCTTAGCAGCTCAGTGGGCTAAACTCCAGTTTGCCACTCCAATGGTCGGGGTTCAAAGACACAAAAAAAGAAAGTGGAAAAAGTCCTTAATTTCCTGCCACCTTTACCCCCATCACCATAAATCATGTAACCAGTTCAACAATTTAAGACAAAAATCTTTTTTTAAATAATTGCCACTGGATAGTTTTCATTACAATATATTATAGCAAGAAAAAATAAATTAATAACTGTGAAATATATGCTGGTTTGACAATTAAGGTACTATACTCCATTCCCTCTGCTACAGCTGGTGTCTCAGATGGGATGGTCAGTGTGGCTTGTCCTGAGCAAGTGCCTTCTATAACTCTGTCACAGTGAAGCACTGTGTGGAGCACCATGGGATGGGAGTCTCTCTCTCTCTCTCTCTCTCTCTCTCTCTCTCTCTCTCTCTCTCTCTCTGTCTCTCTCTCACACACACACACACACACACACACACACACACACACACACACACACACACACACACACACACACACACACACACACACACACACACACACACACACACACACACTTTCAATATGTGTAACATTTCCCTGTTCATTGGATGATTGCCCTCTACCTCCACCACCACCACACCTAGGTCTAGAGATAGCTGAATCTTTTCAACTGCTGCTTTTTAGCATAAAACTGCATGAGGCTGAGTCATTTACTATAGCCCTCCTTGTTTTTACACCTGTCATCAGGAGCAGAAATAGCACCCCATCCATACAAATGCATACTTATAGGCTACACTAAGCCCTAAATGTTCTGATGTCAGCTACACTACATTAGCTCCTGTGAATGTGACATTGCTGTGACTGAGTGCACTCTTTACACAGTGCAGACATGTCACAGCATAAAAGGAAAAGGAAAACAAGCTGTCTTCAATAATGTCTCCAACAATTTATATGTGTGTGACATAGTAGCCTATATGTAAGATGATCTACCAATTTTAACTGTGAAATAAAAGTGTAGTTTAGAATAGTGTAAAATATACAACAATGAAGTTCGGAACTAAATAACTGCAGGACGTCATTTACAAAGACAGCTGTTCTTTCTACATGCCAAGCATGCCCATACATCCAGTGGTGCTGTGGTCATTGTTTCCTTCAGGTCACAGAAGATACTAGCCCATATAGGGTGAATGTCCAACATCCATAATATTTACCAGCAGTCAAGTCTTCTTCCAGAACAATATTTTAGAAAAACAAACAAACAAACAAACAAACAAACAAACAAAAAACCATCCCAACAAGTGAAGAACCAGTATCATCCTCAATAACTGTTCTCAGGTCAGTCAATGTCCAGTCCCTACACATCTCAACCTCCAATAGGTAGGTAGCATTGAGAAAATCTTACCATATTGGCTGGCTTTGCTGATGGACAGAGAAAAGCAAAGATCTGTGTACAGTAGTATCCCAACGTGGACCCAACAGAACTTTCCCAATAAGTACCTGTATATCACCTCTCAGTTAAGCTGTAATTGCTTGGGATAGGGTGAGATGCACTCGAGAGGGTTAACTTCAGCCAATCACAAGGAAACCCCACCCCAGTCTGAACTGCTCCAGAACCCCTGTACACTCTTGTCTTCCCCATATTTAGCTAGACGGTGAGACAGGCAGCCATGATGACATTTAATGGAAGAAGAGAGAGAGAGAGAGAGAGAGAGAAAAAAAAAACAAGTGAGACATTGAGGAGTTATTTTGGCGGGGGATTAACAAAGAATCCCTGGACAAATGGATCCTCTTTTGCTCTCTCTCTCTCTGTCTTGTTGACGTACACACACACACACCAAGAGAGAGAGAGAGAGAGAGAGAGAGAGAGAGAGAGGGGAAGAAAGATGTGTGTCATTGCTTGCATACTTGTGTCTTCTCTCCTCCTCATTTGTCAATGTGTCCATCACTGTGGCTGGCTCGCTCCTCCTGCTTCACTAACACTATGTGGACATGTCTTGTTGGATTTCTGCAAAATAGGTGACAAGTAATTAATCTTCATCTGGAGTCAATGATTTCTATTCATTTAAATTGAATTACTAAGACAAAACTATCAACAAAAGTTCACATGTAGTTGTAAGATTACATTATTAGCCCTTTTAACATGAATATATAACCTAACTGAAGAGAGAATGTAATGTAACTGTGCATGTATTTATGAACAGAAAAAATGAAATATAGCCACCCTGACTTCTGTATTTCTATTTTTCTAATGGTTGAATCCCTTTGATGAGTTATTACTGCGAATGTCATAATGACACATAAAAATTTGTATTTTATTCTGTACCACATTTTCTGTAACATTTTTTGATAACGTTCATCTGAGAAGGTTCCACTTCAAGTCACCTTTTTTTAAGAGGGCAGAATTAAAAAGGACTGTTTAGGTTTGTTTAAAAGTATCCAAAATGTCAATACCTTTCCTTGTTTTCTTTTCCTCCTCCACACTTCATCTCCACCTCTCACCCTCTCTTTCTCTCTCTCTCGCTCTCTCTTTCTTGGCTTGTTGAGGGTTGCTTTGACATCTGCTGCACAAGGAGTGACCTTGTCCACTAATCCGCATCTACACATCATTTGCAGCCCAGGGCTGCTCCTATTTCTTGTAGTAATCCTTGACCTGCTAGAGTTTCATTGGCTTTGCAAATATATCCCCAAGGTCCAACTTCTTTGCTGTATGGGTAACCACATATTTTTTTGAATGGTAAATCACGTGTACAAATTAAAACATTTCCCTCTGTTTTAGGAATATTAAACTACTGTCGTTCACACACACACACAGAGAGAGAGAGAGAGAGAGAGAGAGAGAGAGAGAGAGAGAGAGAGAGAGAGAGATACTACAGACAGACGCGCGTGTCTGCTCATGTTAAGCAAACATAAATGTCACAGCATGTGTGTATATGCGTACATTAACATACTCATATCATTCACCACCCAGCAGTTACTAGCTAATGAGTTACCAGGAGGCATGGCCTATATTCAATACTCAATTCCTGATGTCTGAAAGAGGAAAACAAGCAGTCAAATCTGTCACATCCTGTACACATTAAAAAGTTATAAAGGTTTCTGTGTCTTGTATGCCTCGATGACCACCTGCAAACATGGGCATTTTTTTTAAAAAAAAAAAGAAAGAATAAAACTGGTGCTGCTCCACCATACAGTACCCTAGTTACTAAGCAACTAGGTGACTGAGTAAACAGTGATGGTTGGGCTCAAATATCAGGCTAGGGACTTACAGACAAAGTGATTGGCAGGCAGGGCTTCCTTCCTGGCAGTGTGTCTTTCTCACAACCATAGTTCAGCAGTAAGCAGTCAGTCACCTAATAAATTATATGTTTGGCTGATTCTGTTTGTCCTTAGCTTTAAAAGTCACACATAGTAAACAAAGTCTTATTGATTTTCTTTATTACAGTGGGTGAAGTTACATTATGTGAAAGGCACACTGGTCTCTGGAGGAAACACATGAGCTAAATCTCATGATCTAAATCTGTCTCAGGGATGTGGACAAGTCACAATAGATACTTGTTTTCTCTTCAATGTCGATACAAGGCGGGTTTACATGGACACTTCTCATCTGATTAGAAAGATTTCATGTGCATTCTACTGTATACACATCATCAAAATAACAGATTTTTCCTGACAGACTAAATGAGAAGGATAAGTTACATTTAAAGCTTTTTGTGTTGCGAGTTCATATAGTATTCATATGTATCATGTAAATTAAGGTAAATTCTTCACATCTGCCCAGACAACTGTTAGTTAAAATAAATGCAGGGTTGAACAGAGTTTCAGGGACCTCTGAATTTTTGTTGTCATTATTAACCTAAATGTGAATGCTGCATGTACAGTATAATAAAATGTATAGTATTTGTCCTGAATAATATAGCCTACGATTTATTACCTCCGCCATGGAGGTTATGTTTTCGCTGGTGTGTGTGTGTGTGTGTGTGTGTGTGTGTGTGTGTGTGTGTGTGTGTGTGTGTGTGTGTGTGTGTCTGTCTGTCTGTCTGAGTACAACATCAAAAAGTACTGCATGGATTGGGATGGAATTTTTCGGGAAAATGCGTGTGTTGGGACAAGTAAGAACTGACTCTATTTTGGTGGCGATCAGCGATCCAGAACACCATCTGGAATTTATTTTGTGTCTGTGACCACATTGCCTTGGCGGAAGTCTGAACTCTCGGAACTCTCTGAACTCTCTAGTTGTACATGCAACATATTTTAGTTATTATTGATGACTCACAAAGAGAGAGAGAGAGAGAGAGAGAGAGAGAGAGAGAGAGAGAGAGAGAGAGAGAGAGAGAGAGAGAAGGCTGATTCTATGTGGCTGTGAATTAGAAGATGGAGACATTACAAAGGAATATTTACAGCTTCATACATGGCAGATTTTCTAAGGGGGGTGGGGGTGTCTAAAGGGCTTTGGGCAAAAGGTCAATTCAATTCACTTTTACAGTTTTGTGACAATTACCTCTTAAACGTTAATTTAAAAATACACCGTCTCTCAGTTTTTGTGTCGAAATCCCACCACAGGAGGGCCAATCTTTTTCATGTTGAATCATTTTGATAGGGACACTCAAAATGATAGGATGCCATTTTCCCGCCTTGTTCAATACCTCATTATCTTTTCACTTGTTTATCTTTGTCGTGCTTAGAGGAGTGTAGCCATAACTACAGCTTCAAGCTGTATTTATGTAAGCTGAATGTAGCCTATCAGAAATAATTGCCAGAGATGGCAAGAGGCACTGCTGAGTAGGAAACTGTCAATGACCTAGCTGTCAAAACCATTAGGCTCCATAATTGTCTTTAAACTCTATCTGAAATACTCCATAATGAACAATTTTGTCTAACTTACATAATTCCACATATGTATAACAACAAAAAATAATCATTCTCAAATCAAGCAGCCAGGGAAGTTTCATGGTGATATAGCAAACCTATCTAGCCTGATGACTGGCTAGGCTGTGCCGTCGGGCTGTTCTTCGCCATTATTTTCTTATATCGGGACACCTCGGCGGCCGTTATCCCTTACATATCCCACCACTTTTCAGTTCCACCATGTCCCAGTATTCTGATGCAAGGCCCATGATGACATCACAGTGATTCTTATCAAATTGGCGCACGTTTACCCAGAGCCATAGAAAGAAAAATCTAAATAAAAATAAAAATAAAAATCTTTCTATGGCTCTGCGTTTACCAATCCGGGAGAGATTTACAGTCACAAGACAACACCATATCAAACACATAAATGATTCTGATGTCCTCCTGAACGTTTTAGGGAATCATCGAAGTACAATTAATTATTGTGTATACTAAAAACTCTGAGTATGATTATGTAAGATTTATGTGTAGCACCCACCTGGGTGATGCAAGGTAGCTATTACGGCAGGTGCCAGAATGCTCACGGCACCCCACCAGCTTGAGGTACTGTACATAAGGTGAATAAGGGACAAAGAGAGGTCTAAGAATGTACTCATACTACTATGTTGCTTAGTCAAAAGCATGGACCATCACCACAAATACAGGTATTTCACTGGGCCCCATGTATTTTGGTTGATCCCATGAGCCGTGGTTCTGCCCAAGGTTTATAGGCTACTACAAGTAGAAGGGAGTTTTTCCTTAGTGCTCCTTGTACTCTCTGTAAAGTGCAAGTCAATGATACTGTATTTGCCACTCAAATAAAATGAAATTGAATTGAACTCAGTCATCTGATCAGCCAATCAGACAACGAAATTTAATTTCTTACACCCTCTATTCCCTTGGATGAGATGAACACGACCCCAGAGAATAACCAACCATAGTAGGCTCCATCACTTCACAGGCTATTTAGCATGAGTTGACTCTGTCATCACTGCCCGGATGCTGGCTTTGCCTCATTTGCAGACATACAGTATATGTCAGACATGTTTACACAGACGAGAGCATGTTCCCACACAATCACAATAATCTATTAGAAAGGCTTGTGTTCCTTCAGATGATATAACACAAAATTATTTTTATAAGATTATTACCTCAGATTTTTTTTCCATAGCAGTCATATACATTAGGCTATGCACAGATGCTTAGTATAAGAGTGTTAGAGAGAGAGAGAGAGAGAGAGAGAGAGAGAGAGAGAGAGAGAGAGAGAGAGAGAGAGAGAGAAAAAGATATTCCCCATCAGCTGGTTCAGGTTCTGGACATTGGTTTAATATTGGGCTGCTGATGTAATTTGTACTTATCCATACTGTTAATCCAAAGTGATGGAAAGTAACAGGTGGTTGTTTCTTTCTCTCTCTCTTTCACATGCTCCCTCACTCCCTCGCTTTCTCTCAGAGTTCTCTGTCTCCTTCACAATCTCTATCTATTCCTTCAGGGTCCCGCCCCTTTTCAGCACTTTATTCTTAGACATTCTACAGACACAGCTGCAACCTGGACAGCAAGCCTCTCACTAAATAAGGAGAGCGGTAGAATAAAGCTCTATCTTTATTATGATCTCATTGTGAGATGAGATCACACAGACACACACACACACACACACACACACACACACACACACACACACACACACACACACACACACATACTTGAAAAGCAATGTTTTCTAGCACTGGAGCAATATCACAATAGGCCTGCCTACATGCATAAACACAAGATCCATGCTGTAGGATCAGCTGCAAGATCAGCTGCAGGGCCTGAGAAAGTCATCCTGCAACCTTTGTTCCCGCAAGCTGGCAGAGACCTAGGCTAATTGTCCTTTGCATGCTATTAATTATATAACATTACAATTTCATTTTAAAAATCACATTGAAGACATTTTCTCAGAGATAAATAAAACAACATCTGGAAACATAAAAAAGGTTATCAAGTGTTTGAATCCATCTTAATTTATAGTGAAACTCTGAAACATCTGAATTGCATTTAATCTGAGCTGGATAGTCCACTAACTTTTCAAATCTGTACTTCGCCTCCTCTTAACAGTAAATGTGTTTCAGGTTACAAATACATCATGAATTATTCCGGCCATGGGCCTGCCTGTCACTGCCGTCTGTTGGTCTGTCTCCCTTTCTGTGGGGTTCTAAAGTGGAGCTATATGGCATATGTGAGGCTGCTCATCACTAGGCAACAAGCTACAGTATAAGGTAGACCCACATGCTGTGAGGCACTATATACTTCTGATACGTTGGCTACCACTCTGTTAGCGACTTTCACCTGATCTATAGCATGACTGTTAGTTTAACATTCAACAATTCAAAATGAAAATGTGCATCATATAGACAAACCTTCCCGACATCACCTCATTTTATGGTATATAGGCTTACTCTCGTTCTCCAAATTCTCCAAGTAAACTCACCACGTATAACAAAAGCAATTTATGGCGTTATTGATTTTTAAGACTATTTTAATATTATCTGTTGTGCACATTTGCCAAACCTCTTCAGTGTCACACACTGTTACCCCATATCATTCTCCTCTAATGTATCTTTTCATAGTTTTTAAATAATTATTTGAATTAATTACTTGCCCCCAACAGCACCTTCCAGGCAGCACAGCCTAAAAGGCACTACCTGAGCCCTAACGCCCTCAACCCTAACCCTATGGAGTAGTAGCCTGACATAGCCCGCCCATAATACGAATGTTCATCCGTATCCATGGTCTGGGAACGGTCCTCTGGGGCGTGTTTACATCGGTAGAGAGTCTACCGGCCAATAAGCGAAGCTGATTAGACGAGCTGTCCAATCGTTTCAAATCAGAAGTGAATGCCCTCCCCTCCGCAGTATAATCGCGTAAGGTTTAAGAACCTCCAGACCATGAATACGGATGAACAGCAGTATTATGGTCGGGCTATGTCAGGCTAATGGAGTAGTGCCTTGAAAATCAAATACCTAAAATTCTGCTATAGTAATGAGTGGACCATGCAGTTTGTATTATAAATGATGAGAAATAATAAGTCAATTGTTAAATAGGAGAGCAAAGCTTTGTGGCATCTGTGAGAGAAAAGTGTGTATGATCCAAATGTTGGTGGTTATGCACAACACACCAAAACAGTAAAACAGGTTATTGATACATGTAGGACAAACTTGTAACTCAAGATATAATCTTTACAATGAATTAAATTTGAAAAATCAACTACTTGCAAATAACTTAAAACATAATCTTTAACTAGCATAGCTAGAAAAGCAAACTTCCCATTGCAATGAATGGAATTCAGGTGGATTTTGGAGGAACAACTAGTAGGTTTGACGCATGAGGGGGAAACTGATGCATGAGTCCCATAATATATTTTCTGAAAGCATATGCCCTCAGATTGTGATATTAGATTCCATGGTACGACACTGAGGCATGCCCTGACCCCCTGATTACAATAAAAGTCACAAAGAAATTTGGTGTTAGCAACTGGGCTTTGTTTGGTGACATATAGGCCAGTAGAATTTTGGGTAAATATATTATCGGTATATCCCATAACCCTTTTATTTTTTTGCCTTTAGTTCGTTTTCAGCCTTTAAGTCACAAGCTTTATTTGTTAGTTAAGGCAGGTTGTGCCTACATGATGCTACAATGAACTTTATTCTTTAGGCTACTTCATAACCCCCACCCCACTTCTCCGTACTGCCACCACTGCCATCTACTGAGCAAAGATGATACATGCAGGAGAACATACACCAAGAAACTAAACTTCAACTGCATACACATACACGTAGGTTTAAAGAGTATATTTGTAATCTACATTCATTTTCTTTGGATACAGTCGTATACCAAACAGGTTTGAAAGGTGCTTATAATTATAAAAAGCATAAATAATATAAGATAGTGTTCATACACATGCGCTCACACACACTCACACATAGCAGCTGTTTAAAGTGCATTTAAAGTTCTGATTGCCCATGGAAAGAAGCTGTTTTTGAATCTGTTGGTTTTGCATCTGAATGAACTGAACCTTTTGCCTGAGGGTAGCATGGTAAACAGGTGATGGTTGGGGTGGTGATTGTCTTTTATGATCGCCTTGGCTCTAGTGAGGCACCTAGAGTTGGCGATTTCATCCAGGGAGGGGAGGGGACTGCCAGTCACCTTCTCTGCAGTTCTGATGACCCTCTGCATCCTCTTTCTCTCGGCCACTGTGCAGCCAGCATACCACACTGGGATGGCATGCACCAGCACGCTCTCGATTGTGGCACGGTAAAAAGAGATCAGCAGGTTGGTTTGTAGCCTGTTCCATGCCAGGATCCTCAGAAAGTGGAGGCGCTGATGGGCTCTCTTTACAAGGGCAGTTGTATTGGCCGCCCAGGACAGGTCCCGAGAGATGTGGGTTCTTAGGAACTCTCTCCACTGTGTCGCCTTTTATGCAGAGGGGAGGGGGGTCGTTTTTCCTCTTTCGGAAGTCCATGACCACCTCCTTGGTCTTTCTGGTGTTCAGAGTGAGGTTTGTCACACCACTCTGTCAGTCTCTGAACCTCATCTCTGTAGGCGGAGTCATCATCGCCTGTGATGAGTCCTACCAGTGTGGTGTCATCAGCAAATTTTATGATAGTGTTACAGGTGTGTGAGAGCATTTGCTATTTTTGTGTATGTACATAAATACAGTACTTATATGAGAGCTTTTGCTCTTTTTTTCCTGCAGAAGTTACATTGTGTGAAACCACACACAAAAATTAGACTTGGTGATAAGCCATTAACATTTACGTCAAAGTACAGAAAAAGCCTGTATATAGGCCTACAGTAATTAGCTGCCAGTGCCACTCAAGCTTTCCCTCAACAATTAAAGGAATGTACCGGAGTGAATTCAAGCATAGCCCTGTTGAAAGAGCTTGCTAAAAGCGCACACATTTGCTCAGTGTAAAGTGTTTTGAGTTGGCGTTAGGTCTATGCTGTTCGAAATATTTTCATTTCATGCGAGATATACTTGCCATTAGAAGGCTGCAGATACTAGTAGGCCCATACTTAAAGCTTACTCCGGACTTAGACTTTAATGAAGCCAAGACAGAGTTCTTTGACGATGGGTTCTGTCAGTGTCGCATCAGTGCCTGCTGCATCTACTGAACAGAGACTATCAGGTCTACAATACCAATTTCGACTTATGCCGCTCTGAGTGACACATCACATTATTTGACAATGCAAGATCAATTCTTTCGCTCATTGAGGGTGACCATGCGTGCACTGCACAAAGCTTGTGCCAAACAATTTTGTCACGTTTAAAGAAGGAATAGGCTATAGTGTGAATCAATGGTTCGGTGTAGGGTCCAGAAAAATGGTTTAAATTAGCCTAAATGATCAAAGAAACACAAATTTTAAGGTTTTACATTTTATTTTGCAGATTCTAACACCTGACTTATCTTGCACCTGTAGCCTCCGATTTGAAAACCAACATGCATAGTATGTAATTGCCACTGACACTGCCACTTTTTTACCGGTCTGCATTCTGAATAGATCTAACAACGGGGTCACTTCTGAAGATTCGAAGATGCTTTTTTTTTCAGCACCGTCTCCAACAGTGTTCCTTGGGGAAGTTTTAGATCCTATTACCACCCTACTCACTATGTGGGGAAAGATAAGAATGGGTCGATATACAGGCAAGTTTGTAAAAGTTTCAGTAGTCTGAAGTTTTTGTTTTATTAGCCTAACATAAAACAAAGCATTTTCAAGCATGTGCCATTTTTTTTAACCAATTCTCTGTCTTATGGAGGTAAACACACTCTCTTTAAAGCATTCAAAATATGTATTCTCTTGTCATGATGAAAAATGACTAAGACATTTGACCCATGTTTCGTTTAAATTTTTATATTATTGTGAACCATAATGTCATGGAATACTTGAAAGTCCATACTTCTTGGATAACTTTAAGAAGTAGAGTATGTTGACAAGTCTGTAATTACATAACTAGGCCTATTTGACATATTTCCAAGAGGGTGCCAGTAATTGTGGCACAGGTGTTTTTGTGAAAAATATTTCGGTAACACTTTCTATGCATTGTGTTTTCTCCAGATTAATGTATTTCTGTTGATCTCCATCAATTCCACTGAGACATAAACACAAACAAACATAAATTCTGAAAATATCTGGAATTTTTTAAATTCCACTTTATAGTTATCTTTATCAGGGGTGTCAGTAATTATATTGTGCAAAGGTAGTTTAACTATAGCCTATTCTCAAATGGTTTGGTAATGAATATGGTTTAGGGAGACCATTCTTGTGTCTTGGGCATTAAGAACTCTTGTTATTATGATCCTCTTTTCACTTTTCTTTCTTTTTCATTGTCAAGATCTTTATTAAAATATTTAGACCTATATTGAGTAGCCAATAACATCCTCATTGCTTTGCACATATCAGAGGCTATAGGAAAACGTCAGCTCCACCCATACAAATGTGAATGATTGCCTGAAGTCCTTCTCCAAATGGTCTTCACTGTGGGGTTTGGGGATGGTCTTGAAAATAACTGTATAGGCGTAACTACAGCATAAAATCTATATTAGTCAGTGCGTGAGGTAAAGTTGACAAAGGGATACAGTAGCATCTTATCAGCACTGACAAATGGTTCATGATGCCAACGCAAGGACTTGAGGAATTATCAACCGCGGAGTTTGGGAAGTGTGTCTTCGCTGTGATGCTGCCCTCAAAAATTACAGTACAAGTGTTTTTATGGATCACAGTGACTCTTATTTCAGTCGCTACAGCTATCAATGGTTGCACACTATTTGGACTTAAGCAGTCGGAAGATTTCTCCTGGACACCACGTTTTACTTTATTAAAGAATCTCATTGTATGTGACATCCTTTTCGTCGCCACACAAGGTCCTACAGTAGTCTACTGTCTGTATCACAGGACCACGTTGCCTTTAGGAAACTGGTGTTTTATCCAGTATTTCGTGAACGCAGTCTGCATTTTCTGCTCTCTACTGACTATCACTTGCATGGCCATTGAGCGCTATATATATGTGTGCCAAGCTATTCACTACGTAAGACTACTAACTTACCAGCGTATGTGTGTTGCTGTGAGCATCATTTGGCTGCTCGCTATCTGTGTGTCCTCTGGCAGTATGATCCTTCTACATCTGGAACGACAACAGGACATCCACTCCACAACACGCACTACTTTTGGACTCTGCTGTGAGCCGGATACACTAGAGTCCTCCTTGGGCAATCCTCGAATACCGGCTATTTTCCGGAAGATGTCGGGTTTCACTATCATGTCAATTTGTCTGATAACTTACTTTTTCTCTTACCTGCGTATGTACCAAGAGGCGCGCAACGCGGTGCAACCCTTTCAGCAGGTCAACACTCGGGCACGCAACACCGTACTCTTTTATTGCGGCATGCTGCTATTCCAGTTATCACCCGTCTTCGTCAAAGTAATATCGGACACTATTTGGGAGTTGGAGGGCGCGGTGGACATGGTGCTTGATGTGTGTCCCGAGCCGACTCCGTCGCGAACAGCTGGCACGCTCCATATAGTACTCGTGGTGTGCCTTCTTGTACCACCTTGCATCAACCCCCTTATCTATGCCCTGCGAAACCATGAAGTTTACCGGGGACAGGGTAGGATAGTCTGCTGTGGGGACAAGTGTTCTTGGATAGTATGCATCACTTGGGGACAAAACACTATTGGTGCAGAGTCAGCCTAAATCCAAATGTGTCAATACTATTTACAGGTACGCACAATTTATAGTTGGTTTCAATGTAGCCTAAACGTTTCCAGATTCTATTTGCTTGAGTGCAGTCACAGTGGCACATTTGTAAAAGCTGTCATTTTAAGAAAGAGTAACTTTGGGAATGATAATTGTGAAACACAGCAGTATTTAGCCTATCGAAATGTTAAATTGAAGTTTAGGTACTTAGGCCTACTTATATGAGCTTTGGCTTTTTGTCCTGCACAACATTGTGTGAAACCTCTCTATACACAAAGTAGTCTTGGCTAAATTTGACTGGTGATAAGTAAGCTATTCACATTTAGATCAAAGTAGATTTTTTCCCCAAAAACCTAGCTATCCATTTTTCAAAGTATAATACCAGTAACAGACTGTTGCAGACCATTCCAGTAAAGTATTTCAGATGCCTTTTGCAGCTTTTTAATCTCTTAATCTACTTCTGTTTTATTTATTCATCTATTTATTTCTTATTTTTTAACCATGACTCATGATGTGATGGTTTTTATTTATCTATTTTATTTTATTCTTTCTTATTTTTTTAAATGTATTTTATTAATATATATATTATATATATATAGGCCTATTCATTGTTATATTTATATACATATATATATTTATTTATTACATTGCCAAGTCCATGACAATCTATCAGTTACCAGCCTGGCATGCACCCCCAGTGACTTAACACCTTCAGCATTGCTGTTGCTGGTCTGGTTTCTGAGTTCCATAAAAATCTGGAACTCCACCCCCTTGGTCGGGAACCAATGAACTTTGAGCAGCTCCAACGACTCAGTCTTGTTAGCTGAAGCTGTTCCCTTCGTGTCACATGATACGTCATAGGAAAGAGTGTATGATTGGTTTTGCTTTTTTGAGGGAGGTGTTGTTTGTCTAACTGCTTGTTTTTATCATGTTCTTTTGCCATGGTTTCTGTTTTTGACCTGTGAAGCGCATTGAGTTGCCGCTGTGAAATACGATATAGATATAAACTGCCTTACCTTGCCTTGTTTTTCAAGAGGTGTGCAAAAGCTTATTGTAGGTCTATTGAATTCTTACTTGTTACATTTTAATTTAATTTTTTACATGTTACATTTTAGTAAATCGAAAAAAAGAACAATGTGTTTAGTTTTGTCATAGTTTCGAACAAAGTGGAAATGTCTTTAAGGTTGTAGACTATTTCAATTAAATGTATTTAAATATTTATTTGACTGCAGTTATTTTGCAATAATAAACATTCGTAAAACCAAAACCAGACAGACCAGGGTGCTTCATTGCTTTTAGTTCATTACCACATCAACCTGCTGTGGTTTCATTAAAGGTATGTGATGTTTTCCTTGTGCACTTTTTAGTATATTGCTTAAAATGACATTCACACCTCGATTCTAAACAATGAATTAAATCCCCCAACACAAAAATACAATTTGTTTGTTACCTGTGGAATGAGCAGGAGAGGGAAAACAACATCCAATCATTTTAATGAACCAGCATTAGTGGGTTCGGGTGGTAGAGATGGTAGATGTGGATTATAGAGAGCGTGGAGTGTGGAGTTTGGAAATATTTTTGTGACATAAAATTTTGCCAGTGAAACCAGTAAAAGGCTCAGCAGTGGAGTCTGGAATCTTTTAGACACCCAATCATACTCCATACACAGGTTCACACACAAAAGTAACTGTGTGATGCATTTTCCAAACAATGATCTTTCTATCTCATCATTACACTGAGGTAGCCTGGGCGAAAGCGACTGTTGACTATGTCATACAGTCTGGCCCAACGCAATTGAAATAGGTTTCCGCTTGGATATGACGTATTCCCTCGCCTGGCTCTCACGCCTACAACTTTCGCATTCAGCATTAACAGTATTATCGCAAGTTCTGACCTATTTTGACATCGTAGTGGCAATAAATCCTCAAGAACATGGATGCTAATGTCATGTACCAATTTTGTGAATGTAATTCAAAAGCGGGGGAGAGAATAACAAACACGTCCCTATCCTGTAGGACTACAAAATTTTGAGACATCGCT
The DNA here is from genome assembly GCA_027497455.2 of Sardinella longiceps. Taxonomy (NCBI): domain Eukaryota; kingdom Metazoa; phylum Chordata; class Actinopteri; order Clupeiformes; family Clupeidae; genus Sardinella; species Sardinella longiceps. Next base: position 7,367,118 of record JAODXP020000018.1, read on the forward strand.
CTAAATAGGCCTGCACGATTAATCGTTAAAAAATCGCGATCTCGATTCACTCATGTGCACGATTTCATTTTGAAATGACTTCGATTCGCCTTTAATTTTATGTGCCGACTGCATCACCAACTCGTTCTGAAAGGAGCACTCCAAAGCGCTGCCGGTTACGTTAGCCCTTGTTTTCAGGCAGAGCGGTAGAGATGGTTTCACCCTCAGCCAATGACAAGCGCCTTTAAGACACGTGTTTCACTCGTGTGGTGAGGGCGGGAGTTGGGAAAGTCAGCAGGGTCGCATTCGGTGGTGTGGAAGTAGGCTACTTTGGTTTCAAGCGAGACGACAAGGGTCAGTCTAATGTGATTTACAATTCTTTGCCGTCTTTGCAGCACCGCAAGGTAGCCTACAAATCTTTGCCAGCACCTCAAACGTCACTAACGTTACAAAGTGCGGTATGATGAAGCCGAAAAAGGCAAGAGATCCGAAAGTGGTCCAACAACGCAGACACTATTACAGACACCTTGCGCAATGCGAAGCCATAGTATACCCCGAAAATTCCAGTAGGAGTAAGGAAATAACCTAGCTTAGACCACAGGGCGACTACTATCGAACAAAAATATATGGTTCCAATAAACACGTGATTTCGTAAAATAATCCATACATTGGACAAACGCTACTCAATTAAACGTTACCCTCCCGTAACTGTTTTTCATAATGTTGTACTGCCATCTATGTAGGCTACATAGTGAGCTGAAGTCCGTTGACAGACTTCGTGCCATAATCAGGGTCACAATATAAGATCATGTGAGAGGCAGCTGTCCCAAAGAAAATATAATTTATACTGTTTTGTAAACGCCAAATTAATATTAATATTCTTTTGTCACTGACACCTTAGTAGGCATATTTGTGTTTTATTATACTGTATAGAGCCTGTTTAGAGCCTACTTGACTGGTCAATTGAATGTTTTTTTTTTTTCATTGAAGCCTTCATTGGCAGGCATGTAGAGTTGGCTCAAGAAACATTAAACTAGTTTAAAAAAAGACCAGCAATTTAAAGATGATAAAGGAATTTTTTGATAACGTTACTGCATCATGGCCAGTAGCCTATGCATTTTATTTTATGTTCTTTGAAGCCTTTGTTTACAGGCTTGTGCCAATACAATACTGTCAATTTGTTTTGTCATGTGTGCAATTAACTTAACACTTAGTGAGGGTAAAAAATCGTGCCAGTGAATCGTGATATCAATTCTAAGCTAAAAAATCGTGATTCATATTTTTCCCTGAATCGTGCAGCCCTAGTTCTAAACTGTGTGCTGATTGGCTAAACCGTAGAGTAACCGAGAGAAAGACGGGAAGGGGGGTTTATTCCAGACTACGTGCGGAGATAAAATCCTTAGCGGAGGTAGGATGGCATCGCCAGGCTAACACTGAGGTACATCACAGGCTAAATGGGTGAGAAGCTTTTGGGGAAGCACTCGTCAGACTCATTGTCCCCTTTGATGATACTTGGGCGCTGGGGAATATGAAATGAAGGGGATTTGGTAACACTTTGCGGTAAGGGTACATGAATTATCATGAATTCATGCATGATTTCATTCATGATTCATTCGTGATTCATGCATTACTTCATCTCTGAATATCTAATGACTCATCAGGTATTAGCATGAATTCATTGTTTATCATTAATGACTTCCTGCTGAAATAGCAGATGATCTTAAGCATTAATTACTCTGGGTACATCATCATGAGTAATGACTAATTACACATGATCATGATGTTTTTGTTCAAAAGAATTTGATATAATTTGATATAATAAAAGTACTTATTTAGCCTACTTTGGCCTAGTTCCTCATATCTATCCCATACATCAACTAAATTTTACCAATTTAACCATGTCAACACTTTAGTTGAGGGGGCACAAATATGATGAATTCATCATGATCATGCTAATTAATCATGACTCATGCTAATTAATCATGACTCATGATGATGTACCCAGAGTAACTAATACTTAAGATCATGTGCTATTTCAGCAGGAGGTCATAAACAATGAATTCATGTTAATTCCTGATAACTCATTAGACTTTCAGAGATGAAGTAATGCATGAATCATGAATTAATCATGAATGATTTCATGCATGAATTCCAGAGGTGGAAAAGTACAGAAAAATTGTAACTAAGTAAAAGTATCTTTACTTTGCTTAAATTCTACTCAAGTAAAAGTAAAAGTAACCAACAAAAAATCTACTCAAGTAAAAGTAAAAATTACTTCATTTAAAATTTACTTAAAGTACAAGTTACTTAGTTACTTTCAATTATTTGATATATTAAAAAATCATAATCAAAAGCAATGCTAGGGTGTTGCTTGGTTGCTTTATCAACCCCAAGAATTCATAAACCACCTGCTCAGTAACCACAATCAAACTCGTTGTTATGAATGAATGAATGAATGAATGTTTGGTCATTGACATTACAGTAACCAAAGGGTAGTGGCTGTGTAAAGCCCCCCTTCTCACATTTCTAAAAAACAAATGTGTACGTACAGTGTTATTTACAAGTAATACAACAGCCACTGTAGATAGCATGACTGAGAGAGCACTTACATTGGCCTACATGCCAATCACAATTCATAAGGTTTTCTGTTTTTTAGATAAGAGATGTATTCAATCCTAGGAGTTGCAGATTAGGTATCAAACTTTAATCTCATTCTGACTAGGCAACCGATCCAGATAGCAGTGACAGTAATCAGCCCAGCCAGTTCACATCTTATGGCGTGATTTGTTAATTTTGGCATCTTGAGAGTGCTAGAATAAGGTAGCCGACTAGCTTTGAGATTTTACATATTGATGGTATTGGGGGCTACCCTAACCCTGGCTAGACTCAAATTGACCTGGACTGAAGCAATGGTTATACTGGCTGACAACATTCCTTGGCCAAGGATTTCCTTTGCTTTTGAATTAATCACTTCCACAGGTTGCTTGGCTATTGTCAACATTTACAAGAAGCAGGGTCAGCTTTAAGCTACAGTAAATAGTCTGTATTAACTTTCAGTTCAAGCCAAATGTTTTTTCCTCACATTGATTTTTTTTTACTCAGTACTCAGGGAGGTTTCAAAAAAGTAGTGAAGTACAAAGTACAATACTTGCCTCAAAATATACTCAAGTAAAAGTAAAATTACCTATTTAAAAAAATACTTAAAAAATTACAAATTACTCAAAAAAGCTACTTAATTACAGTAATTTGAGTAAATGTAATTAGTTACTTTCCACCTCTGATGAATTCATGATAATTCATGTACCATTAACGCAAAGTGTTACCGGGGATTTTAATAAAGATTACAATTAGCAGGGGAGGGCCTATTGCAGTGGTTCTCAAAGTGTGGTCCGGGAGCAAGTTGAAGTGTTCCACAAGGGGATGTAAAAAAATAAATAAATGTGAATTTAGTCTGTTTCTCAATGATTTCAAAGCAACATAGAAGTTGTTCAATGAATACTATGAAGCAGGCCTGTAATTTTTAGTAAAAACTTGTGTCCATCTGCCAATATAGAATTGCCTGTTGAATTGGTGGAAGGGTAAAGGGCAGCAGCATGCGACTTGGTGAGGGGCGTGAGTCCTCAGCAAAGTGGTCCTCAGTCTGAAAAAGTTTGAACAATTCTTAAAGGATAACTTCAGTCAAATTTCAACAAGAGCTCTACTGCTTAAGCTACTTGGGGGCAGATCTTTGAATTATGTTTTTTATCATCTTAACATGATCCAAATGTCACCTGAAAAGCTATGACACATCAACAGACATCTAACAACACAGTACTACAGTATGTATGATTACAAACGACTAAAAAAGTGATTAAAACTGTTTGCCCAAGCTCTGCATTAAAAATCTATTGAGACAGTACAAGGAACATTTACCGCACGAAAAACACTGATGGTGAACAGACAGATGGACACACAGTCACACGCGGGCGAAAACATAACCTCCTTGGCAGAGGTAAAAATAGAATTCTGTTCTATAACTCTGTTCTATTTTTTCTATACAGGCCCACACAGTTTCATGCAGTGTCTCAGGAGTCCTTGAGGAAAACTATGCATTAAAAAAATAAACAAACAAACAAACAAAAAAAACAGTGGAAATATTTTACACCAATGGCACTGGCTAGTTGCTCCATGTACATGCCAGATCAATGCTTTGTGCTGATTATTTTGCCACACCCCTAAACCTCTGTAAAAAACAAAGTAATATGCACACTGAGGAAGGACTGTTTAGTCTGAGGAAGGACTGTTTAGTCCGAAACGTTACACAAAGTAAAATGGTAAAAATGGGAGCTCCGGTGTGCATATTACTTTGTTTTTTACAGTGATACTTTCCTTTGGTATTGCACCCAACAAAAATTTGGATGTGCGTGAGGACTACATATTTTTACTACACCCCTAAACCTCACCTGACCTCAATGCACACACAGACATCTTGACAGGGCCGGTTCTAGGCATAGACAAACGAGGCGGGCGCCTAGGGCATCAAACATCAGGGGGGCATCACAATACATTTCTTACTGTTTTTCTTATTAGGTTCTTATACTTTTAGAAAAAGGTGGGCAAAAATCAAATCTGGCCTAGGGCACCAAAAAGGCTAGAACCGGCCCTGCATCTTGAGACAAACAACAGAAGAGAGGGACCCAACACAACATAAACATTAATGTCCACATATTGTACATCAACATACAATATAAACAACTAAACATAACAATGTGCATTCAAATGACTTAGGGATAGATACTATTCCATAACCCTAACATTTTTGCTGAGCAAGGCCTGTCTTTTCTTTGAAAAACTGAAAAAATTAAGAATTGCATTGTATATTCTCTGCCAATGTGGCACTGTGTGGCTGATCTACGTACATGCATGCTTCCTATACGCCAAGAACTGCTTCAAATAGTAACTCAGTAAGTTGTTCATTAATTTGCTAAGATGGTACCAAAGCAGAGTGAAAATCCAATATTGCTACACTTTATGTGTCAAAAATACATTGAACAGAATGCAAACACCAGTTATAAACAATGGGGCGCTACACTATGCTGCATCGGATAGTGTTCAATGTGGTGTAGAATACAAATACTATCCGATGCAGCATAGTGCAGCGTTCCATTGATTATATCTAGTAGTGTAGCCACTCCAAAATTCATGGAATTTGTTATCACAGATACACTATAGTCCAATGTGTTGTACCCAGTGGATTTTAGCTTCATAAACATGGGAAAAGGCAGAAATGTTTTTAATTAGATATTTCTGCCCTTTCAATTCCACCACCATCACAATACAAAAAGAGGAAGAACAAAAGATGAATAGGTCTTTGTTGTTCAGCTCTTATCAAAGCAAAGAATGAATGAGGAAGTTTAAGTGACTAAATGCTCGCCTTACTTTAACAGCACAGCTTGAGAGAGGCAAACATACGGTAACTACAGTAAAAGGGAACACTGAGATAAGCTACAGATTACTATCAATCATATTTCTCTTACGGTATTTGAAAGGAGACAGAGCACAAGGAATGAACGCTCAAATTGTACTATTGTACCGAATAAAACTTAAGGACTAAGCTCTTAATATTAAGGTAGGTCTACTTGTTTTCATCTTTTTCATTTTTTTTAAAAAAAATATCTTTCCTGTCAACTAAAAAAAGAAGACATGAATGTGCACTCAATTCTGTATAAAGTTAACCTCGCCTGTCAGCACCTCCAAGAGTGTGCACTCTTACGTTATTGACTTTTTCATCTTTTTCCTGTCAGACAATATCCACAGGGTAATAATAAGCATGACATTGTTATTATATACTGTACCCTCAGCTGCAACATAATGATTAAGCTGCATATGACAGGCTGCTATGAGATCTCCTTGTTCTTCGGTGTACTTTTGAGCCAATGCGCTGTGTTCGACTTTTTGATTAAGGATTTAACCAAATTATATAAATACTGCAGCCTACTGCAAACAGTGAAAGAACAGAAATATGGCAAAATAATAATACGTACATTTATATAGATAGAGGGTGAAAGAGAATCATGGTACTGGAAAGCCTCACCACTGCTTTGTTATAGTAAAGACATTGTTTTAAGATGATGAAATTATCCTTGTTTCAAAGGTTACAGTAAAAGTACATAAAGCAAGTCATAATATTTGTGTTTGTGAATATGGCTGTTATACTGTACATGTACATGAAGGTACATTTGTATACATGAACATGATGGTATATCCCATGTAAGTTGATTATACAGTTTAGAAGTAAAAACATATTTTGTGTTTTAATTCTGCTAGTGTTATGTATTTTAATTCTGCCAGCAGATTCTTGAAGGTACAGTATGTGAACAGTGCCTCTATTTATCTCTTATAGCCTTAATGGAGGAACAAGAGGGATGCGGATTGGAGTCACACTCAAAGCATTTCTGTCGAAACCCCTTCAAATCATCTGAAAACACCCTTCAGTTCATCTGTGAGTTTCCTACTGAGATTCGTCATGGTCATTTGGGTGATGGACAAGAAACTTTTGTAGTCAAACTACCAGCTCAGTGCAACGTGCACCAATTGCGCTTGCGTCTCTGTATGCTGGCACAGGAGAGGTACCAACTCCCTCATCCACTCGGTCTCCTGGATCCAGAGAAGTATCAGCTTCTGTATACCAAAATGGATGACCTGTATGAAATATATGATGACTGCCAGGTCCTGCAAACACTTAATGTACCTTGGTTTCTGGATCCCCATGGTATGAAGATGGCACGGATTTCTATCGCAGAAAAGAAAATCGATACAGAAGATGTGAAAATTTACCATTGCACCTTAGCCAAGCTTATTAGTTATGACTTGAATTCTACTGCTGGAAGCAGGCTGAGTGAACTGAGCTTTACTCGCAGGAAGCTTGCCTCCCCCCGCAGAGAGGAGCTAAAAAAACGTGACTCAAAAGCATACGCCACCGAACCATGGACCACAACCGCACCACTTCCAAAAGACCTTCAAGACTGGCTTTCAGAGCGCAAACTTCCAGTTACTGTCTTTATCAATGACAAAAGCATTTGCATGAACATAAACATTGGAATGACTCCAGATCATTTACTGAGGACACTTCAGGAAAGTTGGTCTAAAACGGATTCCTCTATAGCAGGGTTTACATCTGATCTAGTTCTGAAGGTGTGTGGTAGGGAGGAGTTTCTAGTGGGAAGTATCCCCCTGTATAACTTCCTGTGGGTCAGGAACTGCCTGAAAAGGGCTACAGGTCTTAACCTGACAATCACGGATATTGCCTCACTTCCTGAGGATGAGGTGAGAGGTGAGGCCTACCCCCTAGTAGACAACCTCACCAGCCTCTCCAACTTCCATGAGGACCTAGCGCTCAGTGGGAAGGAGACGGAGGAGATACTCATGATCTCCCTATGGGACTGTGAGAGGAAGTTTCGAGTGAAACTCCTAGGGTTTGACATTCCAGAGCTGCCGGCCAAAACACCTCAACTCATTTGCGTTGAGGCTTCCATCATCTATGGCAACAAGGTCGTCTCATCTGTCTGTTCAACAGCTAAGCCCTTTGCAGATGAGGTTCTTTGGAACATGTGGCTCGAGTTTGACATCCTCCTAAAGAATATCCCTCGTGGCTCAAAGCTTGGCTTTACCATCAATGCCTTCGACAACTCCACCGTGAAGGAATCCAAATCACCTACCAATGGAGGTAAGGAACCAGACTTCCAGAGGTGTAAAGGAAGCATGCTGTACTTTGTGAATCTCCAGCTGATCGACCACAGGTCTGTGCTTAGCCAAGGGCCTCATACCCTTAACATGTGGCCATTTCCTGAGCGAGAGGAAGAGGCATTCACTTTCGAGGCCGATAAGCTTTCCACAGCAACCAATCCTGACGTGACCTCATCCATGGCCATCACCTTCCTCCTGGATCGCTACAGTTTTCCTGTTGTCATCCCACACAGTAGAGGCATGCCAAGCACTCTCTCTCCTCCAAGTGTTTCATCCCCATCATCAAATTCAAGCTTACCACCCTCTCTTCCTCCCTCAAACCCAACATCGCCTTCGAATTCGGATGTCCCAGGAAGCGAGTCGCCAACATCACCGCTCTCCACACAGACCCACAGAGATCGTCTGAGGAGGTTCAGGGAGGAGAGCATCCGCTACACCTCCAACCTGCCTCACTTCCTGCGGTGTGTCGACTGGCTAAACCCAGATGCCGTGCAGGACATCCATTGGCTGCTTGGCCACTGGGAACCACATGACCTGGAGCTGCCCGTGGCTCTGGAGCTTCTAAGCGTGGCTTTTGCTGATGAAAGGGTCAGAAGCTTGGCTGTTCAACGGCTGGAGCTGCTGTCAAATGAAGAGGTGCTTCGATACCTTCTCCAGTTGGTCCAGGTTAGTAGAAATGAAAGTCCATGTGGTTGTGATGGTGCAGTTGCCACTGACTTCCATACAGGAAATCAAGCTATTTAGATGATTTCAGTGCATTATTTAATTCATTTTAATTTGATTAGTAGTGTGTTTTGTAGTGTTTTGTAAAGATGTTTTGACAGGGTTTCTGCTTTTATAGACTCTGAAGGTGGAACCCTATCACGACAGCTGTCTTGCAAGGTTCCTCATCCGAAGAGCACTCAGAGTAAGCATATTGATTGAAGTGGAATTTGGAGGAATGAGCAACACTCTTTGGCTATGTTCACACAGCAGCCTGAAGTGACCCAATTTTTTTTTACACCTATGTGACCTGTATCCGATCTCTTTAATGACAGTCTGAAAGACACAGATCAGGGGTGTGTTTCCCAAAAGCATAGTTGCTAACTAAGTAGCTACTATGTTGGTTGCAATGCAATTTTCCATTGACAACTAACTAAGTTGCTAACAGGATAGCAACTATGCGTTTGGGAAACACACCCCTGATTTTTTCACAGTTGTTTTGCTTGTTGTGCTCCTTTGTTTATCCCTGCCTTGTGTTTCCAGCTCCACCCCTCACCTGTATCCAGTTTTGTTCCCTCGTTACTAGTCTTGTTACTCCCTGCCTTATTCCCTTGTTCTCACTTCAGTCTTTCTTGGTCATTGTTTGTCTTCACGCTGTCACATCATCTTCAGCACTGGCTTGTCTCGAGTCTTGTTGAAATTTGGCAGAAGTTGTCATTTAAAAAAACACATTTAAAAAGACAGTTATGCTAACAGTGTTTTTCTCCTCAGAGTAAGAGGATTGGTCACTTTTTCTTCTGGTATTTGCGGAGTGAGGTGGCAGGATGTCCATTCTTTCGTGAGCGCATGGCAGTGATTCTGGAGGCTTACTTAATGGGTTGTGGTCAGTCCATGCTGTTAAGTTTCCAGCAGCAGGTTCAGGTGGTGGACAACTTGCATGACGTGGCAGTCCAAGTAAAGAGGTTATTTCCAGACAAAAGTGATCTTTCACCAACAGGTAAAGATGACCTCTACAAACTAAACTGTCTTCAATTTTTTTTCTTAAAGGAAAAATCCGGGGTGAATCAACACGTAGTCCAACTGTTTTATAGTGCCAAGCGCTATTGATAGCCACCTCAATCACTGGATTTCATGCAAGGCAGACTGAGATAGCGAAACGGCAGCTAACGGTAACAGAATGGGGCCTTTCAAAACAAAAGCAAATTGATTAGGTTTTGTTTTTGACATGCCTCGTTCAGTTAGTGTTAGCTGCCGTTTCGCAAACTCAAAAGTTCAAAGTTCAAAGTAGCTTTATTGTCAATTTCTTCACATGTAAGACATACAAAGGAATCAAAAAGGCGTTTCCCACTCTCCCATGGTGAACATAGTAAAGTGCACAGGCATGACAATATAAGACAAGTAAGACAAGTATACAGTGAAACATATACAATGCTCATTGATCAGGCATGACAAATAAGACAAGACAAGACAAGACATTTCCTAGTGCTAAAAATATATTCAATAAATAGGATGTTATTGTTCTGTGCAAGTTAGGTTATTGTTATTGTAGTGCAAGATGATTCAATAAGGCAGCAAATTTGACATTGGCAAACTCGGTCTACGATGCACAAAATTCGATCATTGAGGTCACGGTGGCTTTCAGTAGCGCTTTGCAGTATAAAACAGCAGGGCTACGTGTTGATTCACTTCCGTTTATACATCAGTCAAGAGTTGATTCTATTTATTCAAGGACAAAAACCTCCATGAAAGCAGGGGTGTAGAAATAGCTGGTAGGGTGAACCAGGGCCTCGGGCCTCAGATCTGTGAGAAGGGTTGCCAACCGTTTAGTAAAATGCGCATTTAACCCTGTATCTGATTGAAAAATGATGTGTTCTTTACATGTTCTTTATTGAACTAGAGAATTAGAAAGAATTACTGTAGGCCTATCATGGTGAATTGGGAGAGGAGTTTTAATAAGGAGGGAAGGTAGAGAAAATTAATTAGTTAAAAATACCCTGATAAATGCTATAATAAGCAACGTGAATGTAGCTGTATGGAGGCCTATGGTAATTTGATTTCATTACTTGTATACTGTAGCCTAAGTTCTTCTCTTTTTTTCAGTTTCCACTGAAACCCCAAAGCATCATCAATTCACCTTTTTCACCTGGCCGCCATGTTCCGAACGAAAACGAAGCTCGGGTGGTAAAACTAGAGGAACTGCCGATGATCCGTTAATTTAATTAAATTCAATTTTATTTGTAGAGCGCTCAAATACAGTGCATTGTCTCGCGGAGCTTTACAGGCAGTACGGGAAGCATCCATGAGAAACAAGGGCAAGGAAAAACTCCCTTCACTTTATAAATATAATAATTAATAATTTCTCACAGATGCCGGACAGAAAATCTACTGCTGGTCCCCTCTCTTAATGTTGGTCAGGTGGAAAGTTGGGCAGATGAGGGGCATCCCATCCCCAAAAGCTACTTCTGGGGAAGTTTTACCACCCAAGCCTCGCTCTAGTGCCTCATAGTGACGTAGATGAAAAAGGTGAATAGGGGGTCGAAATTCATTCAAGTAGGCTATCTGAAGATTTTCTTTCTGCGCACTTCAATAGGCCCCTAATACTTTATGGCCTTTTGTCATACCATAACAACCACTTCTCCTTTTATCAAAAAGGGAAGGTCTGTTTTCACCTTCCCTTTGCTTAGAATTTTCCTTCCTGATTCAGTTGTCCTTCCTGTATTATTTGGAGGGGGATAGTTGACTAATGTAATAGACTAATGTAATAGACTATCCTATAAAATGTATAGTAGCAGAAGGTAGCCCTTGATGACTTTATTGTCTGATATGACGTCACTGTGTTAAGAGTGCTTTTCAAATCAAGCAGGGACAAGTGCTATTCTCTATTCTTTCAAGAAAAACAAGAATCTGTGTGTGTAACCATGGGTTCTTCCTTGCACATCATCACTTTTGATGCAAAGTTGCTAACAAACGGACAAACAAACAAATTACGGCAAAACATAAGCTGCTTGGTGGAGGTACAATCAATTAACAAATTGTGAGTGCTCACTCACTAATTGAGGAGACCAAATTTTCCTTATAAGATCAATAACAAATACAATGTACAGTATATACATGTGTACAACTAAGCCTCTTTATATTAGTAACAATTATTTTTGATAATATGAGGAAAGTAAATACAGATATGTTGTAATTTAATAGCTGCACAGAAGCTTCAGGACCTGCTGGACAGCTGCAGCTTTCCAACTGCTTTCCAGGTGCCCTTTGACCCCCGCATCAAAGCTGGACAAATTCAGGTTCAAACTGTTTTTACTCATTATGCGAAATGTGCAGCATAAATGAAACCAGTTGCTCAAGGACACTGAGTACTCTCAGTAGGAAGAGGAATGAGAAAATTTGGTACAACAAAAACATAATTTGTAGCCCATACTTCCTGTCAGTGTCGATGCATGAAATTTTGTGATTAAGTCAGTTTGGCCAAGGAGGCAAGAAAAATCGAGCCCAGAAAAATCAGGTTCCAATGAGAAATGAGCAGGCTGGAGGAGACGATATCGATAACTCCCATAACACTGATAAAAGTTTGATAGCATTTGATAAACATTTAGAATCAATCCTGCCCGGAATTCCCGGGCAATGCTAGCTTTGCCAGACAACAGTTAATTTCTGAACATGATCGCACCAGCCAGGCTGAATAATTGTAAACTGGTAGCTAATACTAATCAAAAGGAGAAACTGAGTTCCTCGTCCCCTACTAATTAACATTATAAGTTTAATTCTCATTGTGCCTAATATTCTTATTATTTTCCTGATGGTACTTGGTGAGCTCAAGCAACAGGATATTGGCTGATTTACGCACAGCCTTCCTTTAATATTGTTGAAATTTGAAAATGTTGATATTTTTATGTTAGTACTGCACAATAGGCCTTAATCACAGCAGCCATAGTAGGAAGTGGACCAGCCCTGTTCCTGTGTGAGGATTAGTGTGAGGATCAGGAAAAATAAGAGTCGGTAAACTACATGCAGAACATGCTTAATGTTGGAGGATTGTTGCTGTTGTATTCAATTATAAATTTGGATGATGCAGTGGGATTAGTCAACGTTAAAGTTGCATAAACTCTATTTACAGATGGATCAACTATATTTCCAAAATTTGGGTAAAAGTGGGTAAATTGTGTTTTCTTGTGTTTAGCCACCACTACCTCTCTGGTGATCGCAGTTTTTTTTTTTTTTTTTTAAGTGTCAGATACAACCACATTTACTTTAATCAGGAGCCTCTTATATTCTCTTTATTGTAAACCTGTGTTTAACCTGCCTACAAGAAGAGGAAGCTGCCCCACTTTGGCTGCTTTGTTGGCTTCTGTGATAATTGCCTATGATAGGTTATAATAATAACTGTGATGATAATAATAGGTTATAATAATGACTGTGATAACTGCCTATTGTATTGTTATATTGTATTTTTTAAGCATCGATGTATGTAAAACTGTATCTTTGCTTAAACCAGCTTAAGCTGAGTAGACCATGAACAAAAGGTGCTTTGCAATCTAGCGATCTAGTAAAGGATAGCTCCGGAGTATGTTTAAGCATAGCCCTGTTGCACGAGGCTTCTAACAGCAATAGATTTTGCATGGAATGAAAGAATTTTGAGCAGCATAGACCGAACGCGAACGCAATGGCGAACAAGCACTTTACATTGAGTCACCGGTACCTCAGATCTTACTTTTGGTTTCGAATAATCTGAGTTTGATTCCATTGATTCAGTGTAAAGTGCTTGTTTGCTTATGCGCCCGCCTTCAGTCTATGCTGTTCCAAATTATTTTGTTCCACTCGCTAATAGTGCATTTAGCTCGTTCAACAGGGCTATGCTTGAAATCACTCTGCAGCATCACTTTAAAATAACCTCATCCTTTGCCATTCTTCACAGTTGAATAGATGCAAAATAATGGCTTCCAAGAAGAAGCCTTTATGGCTTGAATTCTCAAATGCTGATTCACAAGACACGGCCAGTCCTCCTGTAGGAATAATATTCAAACAAGGAGATGACCTCCGACAAGATATGCTGGTTATTCAGGTGAGAAACCTAAGGATAAAAGACTAATGTAACCTCTATTAGGGCATGGTTTTGTCCAAAACAAGCTAGCACATAAAGGTCTTTGCCTTGGTTGTAATCAGGGGCAACTAATTATATCCCTCTGCTGCTGAACCATGCCATTGTTAATTAAAACGATGTATTGTATTACACACTACAGTTCAATAAGGAATCCTTGCTTTACAGATTGTCTGCCCAATTAGCAGCTCCAAGTGAAAGGCATGTTTGCCTCATTCTGTAGAGAGGACATAGGGTGGATAGAGATGAATAATGTATCTTGTTCATTGATGTTAAAATTGAATAGACATTTATTTTCCAGATTTTTCAGAGTGCCTGAATTGAAAACCTTCAAGCTTTAGATTGCTAACAGAATACCTTCTGTCCTCTTTAAATGGGCCTAATAATATATAGGGCTAATAAAAATAATGTAGGCTTAGGATTCATGGTCCCATTCATACTGTAAATGATGTCTAAGCATGTCCACATGGCTGTACCACACAAACAGTTTCCAAAGATGAATGATGGCTTGCAGCATCCACTTGTGCAGGAGGGTGAATACAAAGGTGTAGATGCACTGTTTACACGCACCACTTATGCATTGATTGCGATCTGCATTAGATCTAATACTGATACTGTTCAGGGTCCATTTTGCTTCACAGCCACTGAGCATTGATGAGAAAGCAGTGCATCCAAATGTGCAACCTTGAGGATGAAGGTGCAAAGATGTAGTGTGTGATGATAATGGGGATCAGAAAATACATTGATTGATTATCAAAATCAGTCATATTTGTACAGTTCACACATACATGCATGTGTGTGCGCACACGCACGTGCACACACACACACACACACACACACACACACACACACACACACACACACACACACACACAGTTATGTAAAGTTTTTAAAATTTTGTATTTTTTTTTGTTCTAGACATTGAATGTGATGGATTCGATCTGGCAAGAAAGATCCTTAAACCTTAACTTGGTACCCTATGGTTGCATATCCACAGGGCACAACATAGGTAGGTACAGCACTTGAAACAAGCAATTCGATTTGTATCTAGTTAGTGGGACACGTAGGACAAGTTAGCATGTAATGAGCGAGTGTAGTGATGGTGGTAAGTACTTTTGGCCAACTTGAGACTTTCCATTAGAAGTCCTCAGGTTGCCTTGGCCATGCACAAGCTCTTACTATTAAGTCAAAACAAAGATGATTGATTTATGACAACTCCTACACCCAACAAGTCTCCTACACCCAAACAAAGTTTTGTGTATATACCAAAAGTTCACCGTGTCTTGCTTTCAGATCTGTCTGTATCTCTTTGAGTATAGTAGTACCAGTGCAATGGAATAATCCTCTAAAGTCTACATAGCATAAAAACTATGTAAAAGTACTGTAAGTTTGCTCATCTTAATTTTGCCTGTGCCTCAGGGATGATCGAGATAGTCAGAGATGCTGTCACAATTGCAGCAGTCCAAAGGAGCCAAGGAGGAAATAAAGGAGCGTTTAAAAATGATGCTCTATTTGAATGGTTGAAGGATAAGTGCCCACTTCAGGGAATTGTAAGTCTGCGTTTTTTTTCTTCTTCTTCTTCTTTTGGAATTAGATTAAGAATGATTACTGTTACCTTATTCTGTCTTCATGAGGACTCTCATAGGATTTTAAAAACACTTTAAATTTGAACATTGATTTATCAATTTTTTTATTTATTTTTTTTATTGAAGAGTTAATTCTCTGTACTTTAAAAGGTGAATTTGCTCTACTTGTCTCTTGTTGGTGTTCAGCATTATCAAGCAATGGAGAGATTTGTCAACTCATGCGCAGGCTATTGTGTCGCCACATATGTGCTAGGAATTGGAGATCGCCACAATGACAACATCATGGTCACTGATAAAGGTTTTTTTTTTTTTAACATTAGAGGGATTGGATTTTAGTGATGCAAAATTACACAATGAATTCAAAACACAGAAATTCCTAATTACTGCTGAATCATAGTAAGTAGAGTTATTCTAATGGTACAGTACCTTGCTCAAAAGCAGAATTCATTTACCAGTGCAAATGCGTTGACATGGTAACAGCAAATGAGGCTGAAATGTTTAGAGAACTAATGTCCTAATGCAGTTGCAGTTTTCCACGTTTATTTATTTATTTATTTATTTATTTCAGATGTAGTGTATTTTCCTCACAGCATGTTTTGAAGTAGACAATGTACTATATATTATTTTCCCAGGGAATCTTTTCCATATTGATTTCGGACATATCCTGGGCAACACAAAAAGCTTCATGGGGATGAACAGGGAGCGAGTCCCCTTTGTTCTCACCCCAGATTTCCTTTATGTCATGGGCAGGGTCAAGGGTCGCTCCAGCCTCTACTTCCAGAGGTTTCGGGTGAGTGTTGATGGGCATTCAGTGGTTTAATTTTGTGATTTTTGGAAGCATTTTTTGGCATTCCTCATAACTTCTGAACGGAATGTCGTATGACCACAAAATTTGGAGGAGATGATCATCCAGAAAACTATGCATGACATAATTTTGGTGTCATTACGTGATACTATGACGACAACATTATCTTTTTATTAGCCAAAATGTCACCATACTGTATTTTCCAGCAAATAAAGGTAATGCACCTCAATTTTTGTGATTATATGCTTCAGACCACTTAAATGTTCACAAGGTTGATGATGCTAATGGAAATAATAAGTATGCGATAAAGAAGGCACACTGATGAGACTTAGATCAGTGATTTTTGGTCAGACATACCTGTCAGAAAACCGTTGCCATGGCAACACCAACAATGATAAACCTAATCTTTTAAATTGTAGCCAACTAAATTTTAGGAAAAGTCATCAAGTTTCGTAGTCATAACTTAAGTCGTTAAGGAATTATACAACATCAAAGTTGGTGCGGGCACTTTTAGTGGATTTATACCACTGTAGAATTTTACTACTGCCAGCCAGTGGTATTTTTGTGCAGATGCACAACTGTGTGTGCAGCGCAAATTTTTGAGTTTCGAGTATTCTGTTTATTTGGCATATGTTGCATATAGAGTCAGTCAGTGACTTTCCCAATCCACGCAACAACCCCCCCTACACAAACACATTCACACACACACACACACACACACACACACACACACTCATAAGCACATGAATATGAATCATCAGCGGTTGACCTTGCCTCCCTTCCTCTCCCCAGGATATATGTATTGAGGCCTACCTTTCCCTGCGTTCTCAGTCCCGGCTCCTTGTCACGCTCTTCTCCCTCATGCTCCTTACGGGGATCCCTGAGCTGAGTGCGGCGCAGGACATGCGTTACCTTCGCGCTGCACTGCAAGAGGAGCGTGGAGAGGAAGAGGCTCGCAGTCACTTCCTACAGCAGATCGCAATCTGTGAGCAGCTAGGCTGGACTGTTCAGGCTAATTGGTGGTTTCACATGTTAGTGGGTATAAAGTAATAAGAAGAGTGTGTTTGTTTTTTTGTGGTCTCTTTTTTTTAGGTGTATTTTTTTTTCTTACTTTTTCCATTTTATGATATTTTTCACTGATTGTTTTCAATGTAAATCATTGCTTGAAATAGATAAAAAAAATATTAAGATTAACTGTGGTATATATAATTAAAATATGTCATAATTAACATGCCCTGAGAAGGCAAGAGTATACTCACATATACAATTTCTATATACAAGAGGAAGCAATGAATCACATGTTCTTGAGATGTAGAGGGTTTGTCTTAAGCAATTAAAACTATATTAGTCTGAAGTTAACATACTGATTACCAGTTGAAACTGTGTGTTGTCTTATTCAACTGCCTGATTTTAATCATTCTCTTTCAGATAGTTACCATGTGAGAAATATTATGGCCCGTTATGGAAACCATTACTGGACAATAAAAATCTTTCTACTGATTAGAGTCCTACTATGTTGTTGAAGTGGGTGCAGGGAGAGAGTAGTGTTTTTGACTTTTTACTCCAGGAGGCGCTGTGTCCGATGACACAGCACATGACCTGGAATGTGGTTGGCTTTGCAGCCCATATGCATTTGCTACATTGTTTCTTTTTCAACATTTCAAGCATTGAAAACAACAGTAGCAGTATCGCCATCATCATCATCATCATCATCATCAACAACAACAACAGACTGAAACAGATTTTATTATTAGGCTATACAAATGTTTATTATTGTGTGGACATGAATATAGACAATTCATTGTTTGTATCTTATTGCCGTCTGATGCCTCTGAATGTGATGCATTTAAATTTTGCTGTTATCAACTAGATTACAGATGAAAAGTAGCCTAGTCATTTGACTAATTCTGGAATATTTACATGGGTGTATTTCTTATACAACAATGTTCATAAACCAATAATAATAATAATAATAAAAAAATTACATGCATATCTAGAAACATTGCGTTTTTCCCCCCACATGCTAGAATTTGAGATGCAGTGAATCAAATATTAGTCTGCTGTATATGGATAGCTTGTTTTTATCCCATCTATTAGACAGACAGTTAACTCTAGTAGTGTGGGTGGGGTTCCTGTGTTTATGTGCTGCATGGGTGGGGGGGGGGGGGTGGTTACTGACAGAAGGAGAAGCTTGGGGTAGGACAGAGGGGGAGTGCGGATAGGATAGTGTGTGTGTGTGTGTGTGTGTCTGTGTGTGTCTGTGAGTGAGTGTGAGTGTGTGTAATGGTGAGGGGTTTTGGGTAGGAGGGGGGCAGGTGGGGGGCACTGTCTGAGAAACTGCCAGACAGTCGAGCTGCCACAACGTGGCATAACGTCTGAGCTAGGCAATCCTGATGCCACTTGAGTTGTGTCTGTCTCTCTTTCTTCCTCTCTCTTCCCTTTCTGTTTTTTTTTTATTTTTTTAACTTTCTCCATCCTACACTTTACATCGTTACCCATATTTCCTTTGTTTCTGTTTTCATCTTCATTCTGCATGAGACTTCTTTTTTCATCCCGTTCTTTCTCCCTCTCTCTATTTCTCTTCCTACTTTAATCTCCTTTGCCTTTCTCTCTCTCTCTCTCTCTCTCTCTCTCTCTCTCTCTCTCTCTCTCTATCTCTCTCTCTTTCTCTCATTGTACTCTACCCACATGGTCTGGCCACAGTCACCCAGTGATGTATGTGTTTTGTACCCTGCCCGTTTTGGAAAGCAGGTGTCACAGGAGGACAACAACATCCAGCGTGACCCCAGAGGTAAGTGTCTCTCTCTCTCTCTCTCTCTCTCTCTCTCTCTCTCTCTCTCTCTCTCTCTCTCTCTCTCTCTCTCTTCTGATGACCACATGACTCATGCCAACATGGACACTTGTGTTAATGATTTATTTAGCGCCTCTGGTGTGCCAGGACGTCCAGCCTGGCTGCTGAACCTGTGGCCAATTGCTATTGATTTTTCATTAAGAGGCTCAGGATTTCCCAGTGTGCTTGGAAGTGTGTGTGTGTGTGTGTGAGAGAGAGAGAGAGAGAGAGAGAGAGAGAGAAGGAGAGAGTGAGAGAGACAGAAATATGGCATACTACAGCACAACTATGTCTGGACGAGTATTGGTTGTGCTAGCATGCCTAGTGGTAAAATCTCTTTGATTCCAGACTACTTCTCTTGGCTGGAGGGTCATGTGTTGGGTAATCTCACAATCATAGGGTGTAGAAACATGGAAAAGTATCTCCATCATCAAGGTGAAAAAAGTCTAATCTCTGTTCATCAATGCTCTTTTGAATGGTATAACAACCACTGAAATTGCTGAACTTGTCCGCAATGATGGAATCAGCTGTTACTAATGTGCAGGGACCACAGGTGCGAATTAGCATTGATGCTACAACCTGGTCCATTCCATACTAATGAGAACTACCACTGGAACGAAAGTAGTAGCCTACAGCAACTGAAAAGCGCTGCACGCCTCTGTATGTTTCAAATTCGGCCTTCGACCTCAAGAGTTCTTTGCCTCCAACTCATTATTTTTATATAACAACACACCATGTTGGCACTTATCCCCTACATAATTTAATCTAAGTTATTTTGTAAATACTTTTAGATCTACAATGTTTCTCCAGTCTGTGTATCATGGTGTGATGCTGTGAAGAATGGGGGGAAGAAGGTCTTTTAATTGGCCTGGGGACCCAAAATTTCAATATAGGCCTATGTGTTTATAACAAAATATTTGTGATATTAATGTATGGATAAAATCATTTAATATATCCCTCAGGAATTTCACCCCGATGTAACAATTCATTGGTTGTTATTATATTCCTACACAAGGTTGAGACTGAGAGACAAACGATTGTGCCTTTTCAGTGCACAAAGACACGCGAGCCATGTGTCACCCATGAGACACACCCACCCAGACTTGTAGTGGTTTATTATGTCCCATACATGCAAGAAACTGACTCAAGCTGTGAGCTCTAACAGTAGGAGCTAAGGCTCTGGTTTGTGCTCAGCAGAAAACAGTGTTGTGAGCGTGTGCTGTGGTTCTTTTCTCCCTCACGTGGTTCAGCGGGAATACAAGGGACTAGCCTAGACTGGCAGAGGCAATGACCTGATTAGTGTCTGTCTGACTGCTGACTGAGGAAACGTTTCTACTCTATGGCTTTCAGTGGGCTCATTTATTTAGATTTTTTGAGTTTGATGTTTTGTTTGTTCGTTTTGTTTTTCATTGAGCCAATCTCTCATTTGCTCTCATGGCCTTGATGTTTCCCCTGATGAAAAGGCCTGCACTAATACTTCACGTCATGCTAACGTGTGCTTACTTTTTGCTTACATTTCCAGGAAATAATCAAGCGAAGAATCTCAAGGACTCCTAAATATGGGGCACTTGACCCGCCAATATTTTTGCCCTGGATGAAAAAAGTCTCACAGACTAAAGGATGAAAAAAGAGTTTGTAAAGGACACTCTATTGTCTGATGGCTCATAATGCTATAAAGCTTTACCCTCAATTTTGTATGTTTAGAAGGTTGTTTGCACTGCTATGTGAGTGTTCATGTTAGACAGATAAATGACCTATAGATACTTATAAACTGCATGTAATTGGAATTGTGTACTGCATACCACATCAAAGCAATGCATTTCCCTTTATTTAAATATGTTTGACGTATTACCAGGCATGTGTTTATGGAAGCTCGCACAGAATGGTTTTTAGTTTGGATGGGTACAGTGCTCATTGAGGCTGATGGTGTGTGTGTGTGTGTGTGTGTGTGTGTGTGTGTGTGTGTGTGTGTGTGTGTGTGTTTCTCTGGCCATCTCATTGTCCTCCTCTTGCAGGGACCTGTCGCCATGCTGCCCTGTGATGGTCTTCCTTTCAGCGGCAGTGGCCCGTGGCTAAGTTGCTATGACACACTGAAGCGTCCCCTGGCCCCCCTGGAGGGGGGCCTGATATGGGGGCGCAGGAAGGCTCCCCAATTATCCTGTCAAAGTTTTGGAGGGAACCTCTGACCATTACGCATTTCAGAACAACAAAGATTTTTTGGGGAGGTTATATCAGCATATAGCCTACAGTATAGGCTCTCTGGATTTCAGAATTTCTGAATGGAATCATTACGTCTGAAAGAGTAGCATGGCTCTCCAGTCTCCACAGACATTTATAGAAACGAGATGGAAGATTTTATATTTTAGTCCCTCTGTCTTTTAGTACTAAGAGAGTAACCAGAAAGTGAAAACAACAACAGTGTGTCATGATCTACATGTTGCATAAGTTAAGGTAAAAAGAACAGTATTGTGTTGCTGTATGAATATTGAATTGATCATACTGTATATTCCCAAGACAGAATCTCCTTAAGGATCATGATGGGTTGTTATTATTGTAACTGAAAACATGCTTCAGGATAATTTCCTTTCTAATTTATCTCACTTTGTGAATGACAAGACAAATACATGTCATCTAGTAATCTGAATTAGTCTCGGTGTAATTCAGTGACTCGTAGCATGACAACAGAGATTTCCTTGAATCAAGCAGAAGCATTTGCATTAAAGATTTGAACTTGTGTGCCCTTTTGTCTCCAGTGTTGCCCCCCCCACCACCACCACCATCACCTTTACCCCTCTGTTATTGTCCTCTCATATAGCATGAATTAGTTCATATATGTACTGGCTTGGAATTCCTGACCTTTGCCCTTTCCCAGCATGACCGATTTCCTTTGGTGTTCAGAGTGGACCAGGGTTTTCTAGCACCATTTGAAATCGGTTGTGCTGAAAGGCATGGCGACGACAAAAAAAACCCCAAAATAAAACATAAAAAAATATGGTTAGCGTTGTTCGGTGCATGTAAACACATCATCTAGTGTAGTTCAGTATGAAACAAGACAGGCTATTGTTTTTGTTATCTTGAATCGAGTATTCCCTTTATCAAGTCAGGCAACCCAGCATCTATTCTTTCAGTGGTGCTCAACCTTTTTTGACCAATTGTGCCATGACCTCATCATCACACCCCTTGCTGGAACAGAAAATTGAGATTACTTTGTCAGACGTTAAATGAATTTGGTTTGCATGGTTCAAATGTCTGAACTTTGTTTTTGTAAAATTGCTCTACTGCATAGCAATGACAATAAAATGTAGAAAGATTACACACGATGAAAAGCATTTGTCCTTTGTCACTTTATAAGTATTTCTAGACCAACCATTCAAGGATTATATCAATGGTTTCAAAGTAATAGGACCCCTCTCTCTCTTTTTGTTGCCATCTGTATCACCCTTCCTCTCTCCCTTTTCCTGAAATGGTGTGTGTGGTTTGGGATTAACAGGATATGCTTGGGCCCAGACTTTAAGAGTAAATCATTAAACAGGGCAGCCATAAGTAAAATAGCAGGCATTTTGTCCAAGCACAGCACACGAATGCACACAAACATGCAACCATTCACACTATGTCTACCTACTCTTGTGGAATGAAAGAGGGAGCATCAGGAAAGAATGATGGAACAAGAGTGAAAGTGCAAAGAGATGATTGTCTTCTCCTCTGAGGGAATCAGGTGCCCTCTGTCACCTGGGTAACCACTATGTCTCTCTCTGCGCCATGTGACGCAGTCTACTGAGGAACCAATGTCAGGGTGATCTAAGCAAACCCAGAGCAGCTGTGTATGCGCCACAGCCCTCCACTTCAGTCTCTTCACACAAGCTCTGGAAATAGGTAGGAACATTCCTAACCTCTCATCTATCTATCCATTTGATGGCTTTAACTGTAGACACTAAATCTGATCTGATTTACTAATACTGTATGTGAACTTACTGATTAAAGGAAGTAATTTTAACATTATTGACTGAAAGTTTAACAAGCCAAATTACTCTAACATGACGGAAGCTGTGCTTCATTACCTGTCTAATTACCTATCTAATATTTACTATTTGTCTATATTGGAAGTCTATAGGGGTTTTGCACTACCTGGAAAATGAGTGAGAAGGGAGAGGAGTCCGACACCGGATCATCAATACAACTCCTAGCTGAGGAGAAGAAAGAGCCCGGCAGAGAGCCAAATTATCGCCAATACCTGCACAGGTGAGCACAGGTGCTAACAGCACAGCATGAGCTTCATCTCCAGTAGTAAAATGCTATAATGTTGTTGTGTTTTAAAGGTGAAAATACCAATAAAACTTGAATATATGGTGTGGCTATGGTGATGAGTGAGAAAAGGATTTTGTTTTGTGGATCTCTGACAGTGACTAATGTGAGAGGGAAGAAGGAGGGAGAATCTGTTTTCATTTGCTCAGCTGCCTCTGCCTCTGTCTCCTCTCCTCTCCTCTCCTCCCAGGCTGTTTGGTGAGGCCACCGCAGAGTATTTCCTCAGCCGCTCCACCCAGGAGACTGACACGCCCCCCTGGTACGCTCAGATGATGGATCGCATGGGAGGTACCAGACACACTTATCACACAAGTGTGTGTGTGTGTGTGTGTGTTTGTTTGACTGTGTTGGCCTGTGTACCGTAATTTCCCAACTATTAGCCGCGGCTTATACATTGATTTTGCTAAATTTCTTCCGCTATGAGGTTAAAACAGGGGAGCAGTTAATATGGTGTTAATATGGTTTGTTTTTTTTAACTTGCATAAAACACTGCAGCTACGGCTTATACACAATGCGGCTTATATGCGGGAAATTACTGTATGTGTGTGTATTTGTTTGACTGTGTATGCCTGTGTGTTTGAATGTGTGTATTTTTTGACTGTGTGTGTGTTTGTGTGTGTGTATGTGTGTGTGTGTACGTGTGCACGTGAGTTAATAACCATTTATTTCAGCAATAATTCTGAAATCTGATGGCATATTAAATCTTCAGCACCATAGGTGTAATTTACCGGAAATAATTGTTGATGTTAAGGCCAATTCAGACTGAAGATCCACGACGAAATGAAACGGTTTTAGAGAGTAGTTGCGGCGGTGTGAATCAATTGTCGCAGGTTGTTGCAGGCAGTTGCAAGCCATCGCAAAAGATTTAACATGTCAAATCTCAGTTTCGGAGTTTTAGAACGTCCAGGTTTTTAGAATGTCGCAGCCCGTCTCGTCGCGGATCTTTGGTCTGTAGGCACCTTTACACTCCACGTCAAGAGATGGCAATTACATTACATAACATACTGTACTGTATGTCTCCAGACAGTCTCAGTGCAGAGGCAGTGTGGAGTGCCTTGAATGATCGGACCAGAAATTTACTGATGGAAATAGATGCAGACCAGGTTAGTCCACTCAAGACAACGATATACAGCAGGGGTTCTCAAAGTTTTGATAGGTGAGCAGGGCCGTTTCAAGGTACTTAGGGGGCCCCAAGCAAACAGGACGTGCGGGCCATGAACCACATTGTTAAAATTTTCAAACACCATCAATATAATTATTTGTATTGTACAGCTGTCTAACTCCAGTTTAAAGTCATTTTTTGTGGAAAAACACCACCAACTTAACTACTAAAATGATTAAACAGTCAATCTTGGCCCCTTTCAGCCTGGGGCCCCAGGCAATTGCCTGGTTTGCCTGCCTTGTTGCGACGGCCCTGTAGGTGAGGGCCAATTTAGGGACCCAGCATTAAACTGAGGGCCGCCAAAGGGACAGGGGCCGGAAAAAAAGAAGAAAAATATCCCATTTGCAATTATTTTATTGACTAGATTGCATGTCTTCAGTTTACATTTATTGCAATAAATGCCTGTAGTTGCCACTAAGCATCACTAAATGAATATGAAGTTTTAACAGTTTTACTGACATGATCAGATGTTATCGCGGGCCGCCAGAGAGGTTCCCCATGGGCTACCAGGCCCCCGGGCCGCACTTTGAGAACCTGTGATTTTTTTGTATATCGTTTCCATTGAGATCTAATCTATTCAATGTGTTTTTTTTTCCATTCTGATGGGAGCCTCAAAATACTCTTAAATGAATACACCACCTTTTAATGAAAATGGTTTATTCACCACCTTACATGGAGTTCCATATGTAGGCAAAAGCATTTTGATCTCAGTGCATGCATTTACCTGGTCTTGCAAACCCAATTTTACATTTTTCTTAACTTTATCTTAGCATAGGTGCTAGAATGTAAAGTAGCCAGATAGCAACTTTTTGGCAACATTTCTTTCCAGCGCCTATGCTAAGATAAAGCTACAATTTTACCCACATAGGCCTATGTAACTCCAGGTATGACTGTGAATAACCAGATTTCATAAAAAAGGTAGAACATTCCTTTAAGTAATCCTCTCTCTCTTCGAACAGGATAAAAAACTCTATTTGGATGCTAAAGGCATGCAAGATGGGAACAACCACCGACATCTCTCCAGAGTCAGGTTGATGTACCGTACTGCTAAATATAGAGAAGCATATACCGCCATTCTCCTAGAACAGAACCCACCACCTTTCTGTCTCGATCTCCAAGCTAGTGGACCTGTTAGGTACCTCTACAAACCAACAGAGATTAGTGATGCCAACCAGGAGAACAAACTTAAATGAGTGTTTGTTGTGTTTGCAGTACTTATTGGGTCAGCAGTAATATGTGAAAATGTAATATGTGAATTTTTACACAGGTATCAAATTGTGATAATTAAACACATCAATTCATTACACATCTTGGAATGTGTGCATTTCTGCCAGTAGGCCTATAGCACTATTAACACTAAGTTTTCCTTTATTTTCTCAGGGTAAACTTTTCAGTTTCCTTTGTGTCTCATCACTGAACCTTTGCACACTATAGCTTAACTTCAGCCGAATAGGATATATTATTTACCTCCACAGGGAGGCGCTAATTCATTCAGAATATTCTATCGTGTTACCTGAAAGCATATGGTCTCAGATGGAATGACTCTCTTTACATAGAAATTGGGTGACCAGACAGCCCTGTTTTCTGGAATCAGTGACTGATTTTGGGGGTAAAATACAAGAAAACAACAAATTAATCCTCAATTGTAATTATGCATTTATTACCAATATTTTAAGTTAATTTAGCTAAAAGCCTGTTTATCTATTTTACCCTTTATTATTTTTATTTGCTAAACTTTTTTTTTTTTTTTTATCAATTTGCTTGCAGACCACATTTCAGTACTGCACTCTGTTGTGGGGGTTGCTGCGGCATTTATATATGCTAAAGAGTTAAAACGGACCCACCATATACTGTAAAACGTAATTAGAAATGTGATTCACCACAATAAGAATGACATATTTCATAGGACTTCCAAAAAAGGCTTTGCCTTTCATATTAGTCTCCTTTCCTGCAGATATTTCTTCTTGAATAGCTGAAATTACAGAGAGGAGAAAACCTATTATATATGAAGAGTTCAGATGCAAAACCTCCTAACTCCACTTGACCACTTTTTGAGACTTTTTTCACCACAAACATTTCATTTACATAATTGTAGATTTATACAGGATTCACACAATATCATTAACTCAGTTTTCACAAAAATGGTGTTTAGGGGGTTTTGCATCTGAACTCTTCATATATATATTATATACAGTATATTATAATTTATATTATATAATTATAATTACCCTATTTTAGTCTGCAGGCCAGTATGTAGAGTCTGTAAAGACAGACCTTTAATCTGAAGTGAGTGGGTTTAGCTGTGTGATTTCCATACAATTATTTCAACAATCATACTTTCAATCAGAGGCCTTTCAGATCAGTTGTTCTTCAACTTCTTCTTCAACTCATGGGTCAAAGTGCAAGATTATGTTGTATTAAAATGGCTGTTTGTCTTTTTTTTTTCAAATTCCTCTGGTATAAAGTTATGTCAAACAACTTCAGCCAAATCCACATATTTCTGGTGACTTGATTTATCCATCTTACAGTCAGTGCAGGTATTTTATTTAAAAAATTCACTTATCTAGAATATTATAGCAATAGCCTATATCTCATATATCATCATATAGACAATCCTGTATGACCTGCAAAGTGTGTGTGTGTGTGTGTGTGTGTGTGTGTGTGTGTGTGTGTGTGTGTGTGTGTGTGTTCTATTTGCTGCCACTCCATCCAACATCCAGAGGATGACAAAAGTTAGGCTACCTGTGTAACCTGATCAAAGAAACTGCCCCCCTTACAAGTGGATGGAGGAGACAGCCCAATTTGTCTGGCTTCACTAATATGCTTGTTGATAGATTTTGTCGATGTGATTTATTAAGATTAACCCAGTAAGCCTATTGATCAAAAACAGATAATACGAAAAAAGCAACACTCCTGCAGCCAAATTAACATTAAGACAAGGCCAATTTCACTTTTTAGGTTTAGGTTTAGTTTTGTTAGGGTAGGCTACCATTAATGTCATGACGCAGATTAGGCTCCTGTAACAACGAGGGCAGCTCTTGAGGATATTCAAAAGTAGAATAAAGTCGAACAAGGTGACGGAATTGCTGTAAAGTCCAGCCCTAATAAAATAATTACGCTGATTGATAGGTCACCGTTGGTTTTGGATATGATCCATTTCATTCTACACTAGCCTAGGCCTACTGTACACCGGCACGTGCAAGTCAAAGTACACAACAACACAAGGGTTGACTCTTGAGATGTGAACATGGCATTGGTGTGGGCGGTAACAGTGGGTTGTCGAAACACATTCCCGGTCCCATTGTAGCGGGCAGGCGACTCCCCTCTCATGGTAATTCTTTACCTGAGCGCAGAGCGTTTCGTCCGGTTCTTTCCCTCTGTTCGAGCCTTCTAAAAATTAAGGAGGTGCGAAGCAATACAGTCATCCCGGCGGCACGAGTCTGACGAACAGGTGAGATTTGCTGACGCATTTAAGTAGTGCTGTTCGAGTTTAGCTGCAACTTCCTACATTTGTGGATTGTGGTGAACTCTCTTGTGAGTTAGACTGACGTTTGGTTTGAAGCTTATTGCGCATTCAGTGCTTAATTGTGTATAGCCGATATTTTAAAAAAAGAATAATGAAAGTGCATAATAATTTTCTATGACAGACAGGCCATGGCACGTTTTCACGTAGCGTAATTCTAGGCTACATTTGGCTATAGAATATTTTTTGTCCTCTTTAATCTTTCTGTTATTGATACTGTTATGAAATTTGTTCTGCTGCTCACTTTTTACATTTAAAAAGTTGCTTGCTGCAGTTTGTCTGTCCATCTGTCTGAGTCAATTGACTGGTTTGTGTGCAAAGGTGTAGGTGTCAACACAGAACAGGAACCACAATTTGCTCTTAGTTGAAGATCCTACAACACTTCATGTGTGAGGTTGGCTAATATCTGGCTGGAGTGGCCTCTTGTTGGTCAGAGGGAAAGAATTTTATTGTAGCCTAAAGTACATGAAAATAGGAATTGAAGCATTGAACATGACATTCATGGGCCGTACATTAATTTGTTAAGTTGCATTATTGCTTTTCTTTCAGTGGTACCCACACCTGTTTCAGAGTTGCAATTACTGTACAGTAGCCTATAGTGTTTTTAAACAATGTCGAGGGTATGTCAGGTGCTTGGTGAAATTGCATGTGGTTTTTTTCTGTCCTCCAGTGCCATTCTGTGTCCCCACTTTCCCACTGCCATTCTTGTCTCACCTCAGTGGCCTTGCTGGAGCTCGGTGCTGCCTGATTACTGACACTGTGGCCCACATTCCTCAGGATTAGAGAGCCAGCATAACAGAGGCGTGAAACACAGAGAGGGCCAGAAGCTTCTGTCTCAGGCATGTCCTCATCGAGATGCTTCATTTACAGTAACGCTGTGCTGCACTTTCATTCTAAGAGCAATGCACGAGAAGCAGGTTTTGTTATGTTATTTGCGTTCAGAAGTTGTATGTTCTAGCCTATGCTGTTTCTGAAGGGACAGAAAATATTTCAGACTGGTGCCCACATACCCTCTCTTTCTGAATGCCCCCAGCACCCCCATCCTCACCCCCCTCGGTCCCCCGGGCATTAACTGTTTTCCCAGTGCCACCGGTGTGGTAGAGGGGTATGGGAAAGGACCTGGCTTCTCTTTCTCTCCCTTGGCTTAGTATTGCTTTAATCGGCTCTCCCCTGACCTTTGGCCTGGTTGCCATGGGCGTCCATGAAGGTTAAGGAGTTCCACGAGTCTAAGTCCTCAATAGAAGGGAGGCCCCCCTCAGGTTCACCACTGTGCAACCTGTTAACACTCAGCCCATGCAGGATGATGATCCACCTCAGTCATGCGAACAGCTTTTTAGGATGGAGTTTGCTATACCTTGAGGATGAGTGTCAACTACATGCCAAACAATATATCAGAACAAAGCAGCATGAGCAAAGCTTGCTCATGCTGCAATCAAGCTTGCAGAAGCACACACATTCACACACACACACACACACACACACACACACACACACACACACACACACACACACACACACACACACACACACACACACACACACACACACACACACACACACAGTCTTTTGTCCATGGCAACAACTTGCATTCTCTGAAGTAATGAAGTAATTTTGCATCCATGCTGCTATTTTGGGTAAAACGTCATGGTGTCAGTGATGTGTCCCACTAATTGCAAGCAGTCATTGAAATGCCGGTTCAGAACCTGTCAAAATATCCGGTCTGTCTCCTTTGCTTCTTGCCTCTGATCAGCGGCTGTCTGTCTTTGAATGGCCATTAATGAGTAAGGGGCAGGGTTTGTTTTGTTGACTTTTTCCTTTTTAGAGCCTTTTTTCTGTCATCTACTCCCCACAGATGTGCAAATCCATTTTCCTGCGACAGGAAGTTGTCTTGTTCTATTCATATCTCAGATTATATGCACTTTACTGATGTACTGATCACTGTGGACATTGGCTGATCATTTTGCTCCCAGTAGTAACTTCATGCAGAATTTTAACAGCT
Organism: Sardinella longiceps; assembly: GCA_027497455.2. Taxonomy (NCBI): domain Eukaryota; kingdom Metazoa; phylum Chordata; class Actinopteri; order Clupeiformes; family Clupeidae; genus Sardinella; species Sardinella longiceps. The sequence continues at coordinate 7,396,835 of JAODXP020000018.1, forward strand.
ACAAACATGTAGTACAAACAACTACACAAGCAAATAAAATTCTTATTAGCAATGCTGATTCTTAAGAAGAGAAATGGTTGTAAGATTGCAGGTGCCAGTGAAGTGAGACGAGATGAAAAAGCACAAGTTGGATAATAGTCCTTTATGCTATAGCTGCAACTTTAGTCAACCAAATGATCAGAGAAATGAACATTTAGGCTACACAAAACAGTCAAAAGTAAACTTTTGTGAGCAGAACTCAGCTGCCTGTGTGCAAATAATTGGCCCCAAACAATTTCCCTTGTAAGCGCACAAGGCATCAATCAGACAACGTGTTAATTTTTCCATTCGAGTTCACAGGCCTCTTATCCCGTCAGGGCTTCACGTGCCAAAGTGTCCTTATGGCTACTGTTGGGTCTTGCCCTACAGATGGGCTCGAGGTGGTGAGATCACTGTATGTAGTTCAGGTGTGTCGGCCGGGGTGCCTGGTTAAAGATTAACTCCCATGTCTGGATGGAGGCAAGAAATCAAGGCTATGGAGCCGGTAGACTTTTTTTTCCCCCAAAGACAAAGATGTAGGGTCTAGATAGAAGGCCGATTATCTCTTAGAGAAGGTGAGTGGAAGGGCATACACACACATACACACACACACACACACACACACACACACACACACATGCACACACACACACACACACACACACACTATTCAAACACGCAGCAACACAACCACTCAACTCTTTCACACGTGCATTTGTGTATGTTGTGAATACACACACACTCACACACACACACACACACAGACAGACACACACATACACACACGGTTAAAAAAGTTATTGCTTGCACATGTATTGTACAAGTTGTTGCTTGCACATGTATTATACAATTAGACACACACACACACACACACACACACACACACACACACACACTCAGACACCGGATGTAAGCGGTGCAGGTTTATGCAGTTGTCTTTATGAATCATCTCTCAAAAGCCTGACTTGCTGAATCAGGACTTTTAAGGAGACCGGCATTGCATTGGCTGGATGATCTGCCGCTCCCAGCCCATCATATTGCCATTTCGAGGGATAAGGCATGCAATCATTTTTTCTCCCTCCCTGAATTCTCAGTTGATATTGTCCTCATATGTCCAGTCCTAGATAACAACGTTGTGATAATTACTGCATAGTTGTTAAACGTTTCAGAGGTGAGGCATGCTTCTGAAACTTCGAAAGCCAAATTATTTCAAACATGTATTCTGCAGTCCGGGTGGTCTGGTTCCCCCAAACACTGCTCTGTCAAACCGTTTGGTAGGTCACAGCTTGTTAGCAACAGCAGACTCCATGTAAGGCAGCCATGTCAGCACCATCCTTTATTGGCTGAAGGTTACCATGAGAATTAAGACATTTCTGGAGTTGCCTTGAGGTGACAAGGCAAGGGGTGCTGACCTAGTCCAAGGTGCATGGCAAGGTCACCGATCCCACAGCATATATCACTTTGTTCTGTCTAACGTAATTCATGTTATTACGTCTTGATTTTTCCACTACTCCCAAGGCAGACATTTGTTTTCTAATTTTAAATGGTAGGTACCTATTGTTCTCAGTTTATTAAAAAGCCAGGAAGGAGAACAGGTGAGTGACTGTTATGACCCTATTATGTCCATGAAGAATACTGCTTTAATCTTGTTGTGAGGGAGACTTGCCCCCCTCCCTCGTGACTGTTTGGCCAGCTCAGACATTGTCTCTACTTGTCCTTTTGCACTCTGAGGACAAGCTTTTCATGTAACGCACTCAGAGAAGAATGTTCAGTAGCAGGTAGCAGCTCTTTGTGATGTGATGGGTGGTTACACAGCAGAGTTAGTATTACCAGAGCACAACTGCAGAGTGTGTTTAGAGCTATTCCAGGTTTGCTGCTGCATGACCCCGTGTGCTGAACGTGGGACTGAGAGCTACACTTGACGAAAATACACACCTACACAAGCAGACATACACTATACTCATAGACAGATGTTAAGGAACATACACACAGAGAGACGCATGCACACACACACACACACATACACACACACACACACACACACACACACAGATGCAGACAGGTGTGCACACAAACTTATAAGATGCAGTACACTCAAGCACACAGTTGTTCACACACACACACACACACACACACACACACACACACACACACACACACACACACACACACACACACACAACATGAACCTGGACCCCCTACATTGGCAAAGCTACGTGCCTTAGAATCATCCAGTACCCTTATGGCCCAGGAGGCAAAGTGAGATAAGGGAAATTTAAGCGCCTAAACAATGAGATCCTCAGCCTACCAGACATAATATCCAGGAGCTGCCATATCCTCTGTGATAAGTGCCCATGTCTCTCTCTCTCTCTCTCTCTCTCTCTCTCTCTCTCTCTCTCTCTCTCTCTCTCTCTCGCTCTGTCTCTCTCATTTTGCATTTTGTATGTGTGTGTGCTTGCATACAGTTCCATAAAAATATTCTGCACAAGGCATTGGAAAATTATTACCAAAAAGTGATGAAAATGATTGCATGGTACACCAAAGTAAGTGCAGTGCAGTACCAGGTATAGGGGTTATGTCCTATCAAGAACAGATGCCATCTGAGATGCCATTATTGGAAAGTTAAAAGAAGCTTTTCTCCAGGGTTGTTTAATTATTTCAGGCTGATATGTAATGATTTCATGGGATATAGAGGAAAACTGAATCTGCACAAAGTATTTACATGTTAGATGGTGAAATACCTTGATTCCACAGCCAGTGAAGGAGGAAAAAAATCATTGTATGATATTATACCCTTGATGTAGACATATCCATTACTGTAAAAAAAATATGAAAAAATGTGTGTGTGTGTGTGTGTGTGTGTGTGTGTGTGTGTGTGTGTGTGTGTGTGTGTGTGTGTGTGTGTGTGTGTGTGTGTGTGTAAGAGGGAGAGACAGAGAGAGAGATATACCATTTTGTGCCTGGCATGCAATTCCCTCTTAGGAAAAGAAAGATAAGGAGCATACCATTCTTTTGGGATCATTAATCAGGTATTTTATATGCTGTCTGTTTTGATATGAATTCTGCCGTAACATAGCTGGATGTTCTTCATTTCGTAACTCTCAGTGTTAGGAAATTTGGTGAGACCACACCGGTGTATATAGAGACTAAAGACATCTGTATTTGGAATTAAAAGCATGCAGTAAGCTAATGGACATGTAGTTAAGAGTAATTCCATTTCTCCTAGGTTGAAATAATCAAGGCATGCTCACTGTCTGTACCCTGAGAAGAACTCTATTCCATGCATGGCTAAAACTGGCTAAATGGCTAAAGCAAATATGCAATTCTGAGAAACCACACAGGAAAGGAATTTTAATTCCCCCACAGAGAGAGAAAGAGAGAGAAAAAATATGTCATCCTTCATCTGGAACAGGTGATGTGAAGACAACCCTGACTCAGTAATTGCCCTCATCTAGTCACAAGTGTGTGTGTGTGTGTGTGTGTGTGTGTGTGTGTGTGTGTGTGTGTGTGTGAGTGAGAGAGAGAGAGAGAGAGAGAGAGAGAGAGAGAGAGAGAGAGAGAGAGAGGGATTTCTGCAATGGGAATAATATTTCTCCAAATGCTTCCTTTTGCTTGATCATTTGACTGGTCCATGATAATAATATAATGTCGCTCGTTAGCTGGGTTGTCATGACAGATGAAGCAGGAAAATGGTGACATGGGTGGAGCTGGAGAGTGCAGAGTGGCCCTTCTTGACTAAGATGTATCATGTAAAGTTGACAGGGTTTTTAGGATTCTATCAAAAAAACATCCTATGAAGATTAGACTCAAATACAAGTTTTTGTGACCAGGCTTTTTTTAGATACCATTTCGATTTTGTGCTGGGTGAAGTTCGGGTTGGTAGTTTGGCCATGTAGAACTCATAGGTGGCTCCTTATTCAAGCTTAAACCATAAAAATATGGAATTTGGTGCCTCCTTTGAAAAAAAAAATGTTTTCTGGAATGCATGTGTTTCCTTTGGCATTATTGCCCGCATTTTTTTGTTTGGCAAGAAGAAACATATCACAGTGTGTGTGTGTGTGTGTGTGTGTGTGTGTGTGTGTTTGAAGAGGGTATGGTATGTCCAAAGGATGGCCAGGGCACAGTTTCCCTCCTTGCATTGCACTTCAGCAACCCCCCCCCCCCAAACCTCCCTCTAGTCAACAACACCACTCGCCTATCCGACCCCCCCCCCCCTCTTCCCTCCTCGCTCCAGCCCTCCCCTCCCCGCCCCGCCCGAAAGAATGGGCCAGTGCATTCCGCTTGCCTGGAGACCATTCCCCCTCTTTCACACAGTGGCTTTGGAGTGACAGCGGCATTTGAATAAGAATCACACTCCGTTCACCCCATTGCTCCGGTGACATGGGGAAGAGGGAGGGGTGGGGGGCCAGAGTCCAGACCCGGGATTGGCTGAGTGCTTTTTTCCCCCCTCTGTGTTTTTACTCGGACACAGCCAGTTGTGCTTACCAAGTTTTTTATTCCCGGCTCCCACACACACTCTCTCTCTCTCTCTCTCTCTCTCTCTCTCTCTCTCTCTCTCTCTCTCTCTCTCACACACACACACACTCTCTCTCTCTCGCTCTCTCTCAAGCACACACTCTCACACACACACACACACACACACACACACACACACACACACTCACACACACACACACACACACACACACACACACACACACACACACACAAACACTCTCTCTCTCTCTCTCTCTCTCTCTCTCTCTCACACACACACACACACACACACACACACACACACACACACACACATCCCAAAACACTTTCTCTCCCTCACACTCTTTCCCTTGTCCCCTCACTCGCTCCCTCTCTCCCCTCCCACTTTGTCTTGCGTGCTTGACAAACTGCACAAACACTGAGGCTGTCTCTGTGAGTGAGATTGTTCTCCCTCAGAGGGGCTGTGTCAACACGTGTGCTTGTGTGTGAGTATCAAAAACTTTTTTTTTATAATCCTATTAAGGGTGCATTTAAACTCCTGATCCAGGTCTGTCTCACACAGATGCCTTGGAAAGAAAAAAAAAATCTCCAGAACTTGTACACAACTTATCCATGGGGCGTTTTGTGTCTGACTTTGAAGATGAGAGCATTTTGCTGTCTTACCTACACTGTAAAACCTGACAAGTTCAGTGAACTCAGTTTAAGTGTCGTAACTCGTTGCCACAATTTATTTAAGTAAACTTACTTAAAAGAGAGGGTAATCTGTACTTCAACTTTTTGAGTTCAACTAATTAACTAATTCATGTGGCAACAGCTTGTATGAACTGAGTACATTGTACTCAAACATTCAAAGTGTTCAAACTTAATTTAAATATTGTGTCTTTACTCATTCTAGTCCAGTTTTATTTACTCACTCTATCTGAGGCAGGTAATTCCTGCCGTGGTTTAAGTTCTCTTAACTCAAAAGAAATATTTCACAGGAGACATGGATAATATCTTATTACCTTTGATGTAGCTCATATGATAGTAACAGAGGTTCTATTGTAATGTCGTTATCAATGAGTTTTTGTGTGTGTATTCTTTGATTCGTTGTCTTTCTCTGGCACCATCATTTGTTTTGCTTTGATGTAGTTATTTTCCAAAGAGCAATTGTATGCCTGGAATGCTGGCTGTGGGTGAGGTGATTGAAATGTTATTGGACTCGACCACAGTCAACCACAACTACAGCACTTGTAAATGAATCCTATGTCTTGTCATAATTTATTACTTGCGTAAAGTTTGTCATTTCCTGAATGGCTTTTTGCCAACATTGAACTCTCTTTAACGACCTGCCTCCATTGAACAACATGAAGCTGAGCAGGTGTATGGAGTGATAGAATTGTTATGCATGTCTGTGCATGATGACTAACTTCACAGAGTGACAGAGTTGTTCTGTATCATCTCTGAATTACATTTCTATTACTTTGCATTTGTCGTTCCTAAATTATAAGTTGTGTATAATTTGCGGAGCAAGAGTTTGTGCTCTAGTTGTGTAGTCCTTTACTTTATGTAGTTGCACACCCGAGTGCATACCTCTCTCTGATATGACTTTGCCGAGTCGTTGTGTGTTACTCAACGTAAGTTGTGGAACTCTACCGAGTGAAAAAGCCATGCATAACTCCATATAACTCGTCCGCTGTGTTGTGTGGGTTTTTTAGTGGTTTGTACTGTAGGAAGGCAGGCAGCTCTGTTGGGGATGTTGTGCGCGTCCTTTGGGGATGTTGTGCTAGTCCTCTCCTCTGATGGGAAAGTGCAGTGCTGGTATTGTGCCGTGGCTGGGTGGGGGCAGCCTGGTCAGCCTGACAGTCCCTCTCTTGAGCGGGATGAAGTGCCTGCGGAGAAGGGGGCTGATGAGGGTGATTGGGGGTGCTGGAGGAACGGGGGGAACGGGGGGCCTCCCTCTTCACTGCAGGGCCACACAATGTCCACCAGAACGACAGCTCCTGCCCCCAACATCAACTCACTTACCAGGCTGCCAAAAGCACTAGCTAGCTCGGGTCCGGATTGACTACTGCTGCTACAACTGCTTCTTCTGCAGCAGCTGGGGTTTTTCCAGTCTTTTTGCTGTTTGTTGTATGTTTTTAACATCATCTCACACTGGATGTTAAAAGAGAATTCAATTTACTGTATATAATTGGAGTATTTCGTGTGATTTCACCATGCAATAATGTATGAGTGATTGATCATTGAGGTTTTAGAGCCTTAAAACAACTTTTATATGCAAGTCTCCTGGCTTTACTCATAACTCAAAGCTCTAAACTAACCTAAAGTCAAAGCCAGTTCTCAGTCATGGGTGCTAGTTGGCAATGGTCTGCCTAGTAGTTCCTGTCTCTATCAGCCTTGGAATGAAAAGTGAGCTCTGCAGACAGAAAAAATGCCATGAGGGATAATGAGCGTTTGAAAGCCTGCTGTGCTGTTTCTCAAGGCTGAAATATCTGCTTGTGAATGAACCCTAGCAGTGCAGCATGCTTTCTTGGCACCACTCTCTGACCACCATTAGTGCTTGGCTGGCGTCATCACTGCATGAGTCACATTCAGTCCTTATGAATGAGTCCCCCCCTGACCCCCCCCCCCCCCCCGAAAAAAAACAGGATCTCCACTTTTTTGTCATTTATTTTATTTTGATAGAAAATTATGTGGGTCATTGGCAAACTCCTGTAGACTATAGTCTGATGAGAGTATAACAAACTCTCTCTCTCTCTCTCTCACACACACACACACACACACACACACTCACACACACTGAGCGTTGTGTGAATTTCTCTCCTCTGTGTCAGCACACGGTCTTAGCTACACCACCTTTGACCTCGCCGGCACCTCTCATATCAACATAACTCAGAGAGGGAATCGCTGAAGCTACAGAGAGGTCATGGGCAAGCCTTACACACCCTGAGAAGTTTCCTCTTGTCAGTCACAGACTGGTGACATCAAACTGTGGAATCTAGGACCTTTGGGATGATCAAGAAGTTGATGCGTCACAGTCCTTTCATTTAAGTCATATCAAAAACATTGTAAATGCTCCGTCTTTCCGCTGGGATAATAGTGTCTTGATTTTTTAAAGTCCTTATGTGTGGGGGAATTTAATTAGCAAACTGTTGAGAGGTATTTACTGTAGTTATGATTAGATTTTTTATGGGGTTAGTTTTAAGATAACACTTGCCTGGTAAAGGAATGTGCCATGAACGTATCGCATCTGCAGCTGATGTGGAATAAACAGCAACAACACAACAAAAACAACAACAACAATAACAAACAATGAAATGAAATTTGTTATCTTGTAAGTGAACTCTGCTACTCTCTCATTTTCCAGCCTGCCTGATGTCTTTGTGTTTCGCTGCCCAGATGTCAGCCATGCGCAGGTTGGCCTGTGCCATCTTGCTGGGTAAGTTAAGTTATGCTCTGACTGTCAGAGTCAGTTTCATTTATTTCATAAAATGTTTTGACATCTGCGGTGTGATTAACGTGTCCGATGACATCAGTGCTACATGACATCATTGGTGCGGTCACGCTCAGACAGAGCTGCAGAATTAAAGTCTAGTAGTAATGGCTTGATGTTTATCTTGTCGTTAAGGACAGATTCAGAAAAGGAAAGAAAAAAATAGACAAGCGGAAAGCGAGAGCACATGTGAGGCAACAGCGATCAAGAAGTGGGCCACACCTAGCCTGACATAGCCCGACCATAATACTGCTGTTCATCCGTATTCATGGTCTGGAGATTCTTTAACCTGACGCGATTATATTGCGGGGGGGAGGGCATTCACTTCTGGTTTGAAACGATTGCGTCTAATCAGCTTCGCTTATTGACCGGTAGACTCTCTACCGATGTAAACACGCCCTAGAGGACTGTACCCAGACCATGATACATATGAACATTGGTATTATAGGCGGGCTATGTCAGGCTAGGCCACACCTGCCCTCTTGTCCAGGCTCTACCTTGATATATTCCCTCCAGGAGGGCCCCTCAACCTCAAGCACCTCACCAGCCCCGCCGTGTGCACAGGCACAAACAGTCAATAGCAACAGCCTTCTGCCTCTATTCATACCTAACCTGCCCCTTGTATTCACCCCCTCACGCTCTTTCAACTGGCTACACATGGCTGAGTGACAACTAAAGAACTGCAGTTAAAAGCATTGTGTGTGTGTGTGTGTGTGTGTGTGTGTGTGTGTGTGTGTGTGTGTGTGTGTGTGCGCGCAGCAATGAAAGGTGTGTACAGACGACAGTGGAAACTGTACACCAGAGAGGTGGACAGTCCCCTAGACGCTCCTCTCTCTCTCTTTCTCTCTCTCTCTCTCTCTCTGTCTCTCTCTCTCTCTCTCTCTCTCCCCTCCTCCATGTTCTCTCTCCATCCCCCCTTTTCTCTCAACATGACTAACATTTAGCAAACATTTGAACAGCACTGAGGCCATGGGGTGGTGTTTGGTGAAACAACTGTTTCTCTCGCACATGCAACACCTTACTTCTCACTTGGTTGGTCCAGGTGACCACACTTACACACTGTCACTGGTGCACATCTTCAAATTTATATTCATTTTCATATATGTACATCTTCTAAACATTCCTCAGATTCAAATCTCTCTAAGAGATACATACATTTAGAGATACTTCATTTAGCCAGAGGTTAGGGTTTCTGAGTGTAATTTCAAAAGTTGCTTTGCAAAAACAGTGTAGGCTATTAATTATTTGTGCCTAACAAATGTCATAAAACTGCAGAACCTTTCCAATGATAGCAGCTAAGCCTTACCTACGTCCCTACAACACATTGACTGACTAATTTCTTGTTGGAAATAGTGTAGAGGCTTTCAGTGTTTTAATTGGTTTTATTGGCCTGCTTTATTTGGGTGTACAAAAAAGTAGACTGTGCCTGTGTACGGTGTGTCTTTTCTTTATGGGGTCAATGGATTGATAATCTCCCAGGCATAATTATCCTCCCTGTCCTGTGCTCAGTCTGATGTGTCTCTTTGTTAAGGCCAAATTCCCCTAATCTTTTATTTCCTAAACATTGCGTAAGAATTTTTTCAATCCTTCTCCACAGGGGTCCTTTGACACACAATCTGAGCTGACAGATTCACTCATGGATCTTGGATTGAGGGGAGTGAAGGCATGAGTTATTTCCACCACATTTTGCTCTCAAGTCTTTTTTTATTTAGAAGGAAAGAAGCCAAAGAGGTCAGAATTATAATGAGTAATATTTATAAATTGTTGAAGAAGAGGTAAAGTAACTTGCCCTTGGAGGATAATAATGAGGTAGTCAGGGACAATTACTGCTTGCAAATGTGGGCAGACTAAACAAAATGGAAAAAAAAAATTGTCATCAGACACAACTAATGTTTTGTCTGTCAAGCATTACCGTGCAATGAGCAAAAAGGTCACTTCATCCCTGAAAAGTACCACTAATTGTTCCCTTGTGGTATGCCACCAATAAAAATAATAATAGCTATTTTGCAGTAACTAACTATGCATATATATCTGACCAAGAGGCCTATTTCCATGTCTTCCTGTTCGTCTCAGTTAATGAACCATTTAAATTGACTTTTTAACACGCTTGAGGCAGGGTTAACACGTACATGTATAGTTTCTCAAATTGTGATGCATCCCACTCTTTTTTCTACTCAGCAATCATGGTCTTATTGGTTGTAGGCATATCCAGTGCCTGCAGAAAAACTTTTTTTTTCCTTTTTAAGATATTTTTTGCCTTTAATCGGATAGGACAGTATAGAGATGGACAGGAAATGATTGGGAGAGAGAGACGGGGTGGGATTGAGAAATGACCTCGGGTCGGACTCGAACCCGGCTCTCCGGAGTGGAGTAATGGCATGGCGCTCCAGCCCACACTGTAAAAAGTGATTCATTGGTTCAATGTAAAAAAATAGGGCAGCAATTCACAATAAAGATTTTACATTGACCTAATCTAAAAAAAACATAATTTAATGATGTTTTTTAGATTAGGTCAATGTAAAATCTTTATTGTGAATTGCTGCCCTATTTTTTTTACATTGATCCAATGAATCACTTTTTACAGTGCACCGAGCCACGGCGCCCCCCTGCAGAAACATTTTGATCTATATGCCTATTAATCCTCAAACAGCTGGAGATGGAGATGGATATGAAATTGGCCAGACTGATATGCATTGCAGATCACTATGTGAAAGAACCAGGCTATAGATGATTGAAAATGTATTGTGTGGTACCATTGCTCTGCTGAAAGTCAAA
>JAODXP020000018.1:7412578-7415078 GCA_027497455.2 Sardinella longiceps
TCAGCAGCAATCCATTTATTTGGCGTGAACAAACAACATGCTCAGTTGCTTGGGACTCATAGAACCTCCCTCCATCCAAACATACCCATTCACTTACACACACACACACACACACACACACACACACACACACACACACACACACACACACAGGCACATACAGACACACACACACACACACACACACACACACACACACACACACACACACACACACACACACACACACACATACACACACACACACACACACACACTGACACACTCTGCACAGACACACACACACACACCTCTCACCAGTTCAAACATGACTGTATGGGGAGCCTGATTGTTGAGCACATCCTTCAGCAGTGGGAGGGCTGGGCTGGACTACAGATGCATCAGTGGCATGTCTGTGAGCCCCAAACTGTCTTTTACAAGCCCTCCAAAAAAGTATACTTTTGGTGTGAGGCCTGTAAAAACAGAACATCCCTTTGCGGTTTTGAAAGTCTTTTACACAACTTCTGTCCTGTCATTATAAGTCTAAATATGGCGCAGATATGTTTCAAGTGCTATGTGCGCGCGAGCGTAAATAGAGGCAGAAAGAATCTGTGAATGCCCAGACTTACAGTAATTACAGTAAATTGCAAGCATAAACTGGGCAACCACAAGATCACACACACACACACACACACACACACACACACACACACACACACACACACACACACACACACACACATCCCCACCCCAATTGACACAATGCAGTGTCACATCCTCTAACACACACAGACAGTTACAGAAAATCCTTCCGATTGCAGTTTCCGTCACGCTCTCTCACAAGCAGATCCTCCTCAAATAACCTTAGGCGGAGGATATACACTCCCTTGTTTAAAGGATAGGTAATGTTTGCCAAGCGGTCTAGGTTTTGTTTACCAAGTGCTCTGATTTTTCCTGTGCGCTATTTCATGAGAACGGCAGAGCCTGACTTATATATGTCGAAGCTGGTCTTATTTGGTCGCATTCTGTCAACATATGAATAAGATAAGAGATTAGATAATTCTCTATTCATCACACAGGTGTATATGCGTATGCATGGATATACACAACCAACGGACCAAACAGAAACAGGATCCATGTGGCAGCTGTGATCTTTATATTAACTGTAAAAACAAGTTCATGTCCAGTCTAAGCCTGTAATCGCTATGTTCCTCTGTGAAAGCTCTTAAACATCTCTCTCCCATTTCTACTGTAAAAACGTGTTTGAAGCAGCGCACATTAACTATATGTGCAACTGCTGTACTCATAACGCAACTGTTTGCCAAAGGTGGTCTCATTGTGAATGTCCACAGTTCCACATTCCAGGGTCTTGAAGTGGTTGTGACAAACATGATTGTGTGCAGGTATGCCTTGGCCCCCTCTACCTGTGTGCAGGTATGCTGCCCTTTTTTACCTATCTGGGGCAGTTCTTTGTGTGTGTGAGGGGCCACATGTGAGGGCCGCACCCGTGGTTGAGTAGTTTCTCCTCTGAGTTCTGAGTTCCGTGGAGCAGGGCGGAATGCCAAGAATCCCGCTGTCTCGGTTAAATCTTTGACTTGATCAGGGGCCAAGTCTCGCTATACGATCTCAGCCACTTTATCCGTCACACACTAGCGCCGGGCAAAAGGGCAGAGACGCTCAATCATTTACCTTCGCTATGCAGTGTGTGTGTGTGTGTGTGTGTGTGTGTGTGTGTGTGTGTGTGTGTGTGTGTGTGTGTGTGTTCTTGTAGACTTATTTGTAAGTTTGCATGTGTGTGTGAGTAGGAGAAATGCTTCACCCATATCCACCTTTAGATTAGATAGACACTTGCTTTGAAGGTGTTGGAAAGATTTAGAGCTTTGCTCTTTGAAGGTTTTGGAATAGAGTTGGAAGTGAACAAGTACCAACTCCTCTTCCAGACGCAGCACAACGTGATAGGGGCCCACTAGGAGAGACACACACACACACACACACACACACACACACACACACACACACACACACAGTCAACAGGATTGTTTTTATGGTCATTCATTCTCTTCAGCTATAAGTCAGTGCACAAATAAGATTGTAGGATTATAGGGTTTTTAGGTCAACGCTTCTGCGTTAGTACAGATTTATGGAAGTTCAAGTTGGCCTCCACACCTTGGTTATACTGGAATGGAATGGAATGGAAAATCTGTTTATTTGGAAAAAGCAGGGACAGTGCGTAATAAACATTTATCCTGAAACACAGGAGAACATGTCATGTGCCAGGTTGTAGCATCAATGCTAATTCGCACCTGTGGTCCCTACTGCAGGTGCAGATATTTCAATCTAAGTATAACAAATTAAGAGCAACTGAATAAGCACAACACTGCTACCGTTACAAACAAAACCTTGTCAACCCAGACCTCATACTGACGTTTCAGTGAGTCAGACCTCAGATGAACAGAGTGTTGTGTTGCACTTTTTCTGTTACTCTTACAGTCATAATGCAGATTATAGGAAAAGTTTCCAA
>JAODXP020000018.1:7420078-7427578 GCA_027497455.2 Sardinella longiceps
TGTGTGTGTGTGTGTATGTGTATATGTGTGTGTGTGTATGTGTGTATGTGTGTGTGTGTGTGTGTGTGTGTGTGTGTGTGTGTGTGTGTGTGTGTGTGTGTGTGTGTGTGTGTGTGTGTCCCATTTTAATCTACTAATTTCAATTTTTGTAGGTGAAGAAAATGTCAGCATTAGACTTAACCTTGAAGCGGAGTTTCACTTCACACACCTCATCATGAAATTTAAGGTACAGTATGTAACTTTGATCACTTGTGTACATTTGTGTAAGCTATGAATCAGTTATTCACCCTTTTAAGAGATTATTAGTGTCATAGCTGCTGTTCCCACTGGGTTTCTGTTTTACAGTAACATTCCGTAATACTATAATACTGTTTGAAATGTTTCGTAGTTCATACTTTGCTGTCTTATTTCATAGTGTGAATGAAATAAAACATTCACAGGCATAATTTGCAATCCATCGTAGTTGGTGTACAATTTAAATGCCAATTCTTACAGTAAGACTTCATGACATCATGACTCTTCTTACTCACAGACCTTTAGACCGGCGGCCATGTTGATTGAGCGTTCGGCCGATTTTGGCCGCTCCTGGAGGCCCTACCGCTACTTCTCATACAACTGCACCAGAACCTTCCCTGGAGTTCCCACACATGGCCTGCAGCTCATCGACGACGTCATCTGTGAAGAGCGCTACTCGGACATAGAGCCCTCCACCGAGGGAGAGGTGAGAGAAGAGTGTGTCTGTGTGTGTGTGTGTGTGTGCGTGTGCGCGTGTGCATGTGCGTGTGTGTGTGTGTAGTAGAGAGAGAGAGAGAGAGAGAGAGAGAGAGAGAGAGAGAGAGAGAGAGAGAGAATCTTTTTAATGCACATAAACCTATCACTAAAGTGACTGTGAGTAAAGGGAGGTGATATAAATAAAAATGTGTGCTGAATTTGCTTGTGATAACTACCTGTCTGTAATTTTTCTTTAGGTTATCTATAAGGTGCTTGACCCTTCCATTCATGTCAAGGACCCATACAGTCTGGAAATACAGGGTGAGGAAACACTTATTTTACTTACTTACATGTGCCTGGGTGTTTATGACAACAGGTATGTTCTCCTCTGTATACAAATTTTGTTTTTTGTTTACACAATCTTTCAAAAGCATGTCAAACAAATAGGCCGGAGATCTGAAAACCAAAGAGGGATCGTCTCATCACAATTCTAAAACTCTGTTTTCCCCATCTAGACGTTGTGTCTAAAGCAGGAGATTTTTTCTCTCTCTCTCTCTCTCTCTCTCTTTTTCCTTCTCTTTCTTACCTCTCCTTGCTGACTCTCTGTCTCTGCCCCCCTCTCTCCCCATCCCCTCCCCTCCCCTCCTCTCTTGTCTACAGAAATGCTTCGCATCACTAACCTGCGCATCAACTTCACCAAGCTGCACACGCTGGGTGACGACATGCTGGATCGGCGTGCTGACGTGCTGCAGAAATACTACTACTCTCTCTATGAGCTGGTGGTGCGGGGCAGCTGCTTCTGTTACGGCCATGCGTCTGAGTGTGCCCCTGTGCCAGGCGTGGACATCAGAGAGACTGGCATGGTGGGTATGCTGTACTGAGGAGCAATGCTCTAGTCTTGCCTGAACGACTATGGACTAAAATTGCAGTGTTCATTTCTAGTATTGGTAACTGTACAACAAATTCATTGTCACTATGAGCCATTTTTATAATCTTTATTTACTATGAGCCTCTTTTTATAATGCTTATTTACTATATAATTTATAATGTTGATTTATTAGAGAGCTTTATTACAGTAAGAGCTAGATCTGATTGATGTTTAACATTGAGAGGTTTCTTTCATCTGTTGCCAGAAAATGAACTCATAATTTGATGCTCATCTAAATTTCTGCCAGATGATCATAATGATAATATAATTGGGTTGTTTGTTTTTTTATTGGACAGATTCATGGGCGTTGTGTGTGCAAACACAACACTGAGGGGCTGAACTGCGAGCGCTGCAGAGACTTCCACAATGACCTGCCCTGGAGACCGGCCGAGTCTGACAACCCACACACCTGCAGGGGTAAGTTAATTTGTTCATCTACGCACACACACACACACACACACACACACACACACACACACACACACACACACTATTCTGATACCATACATTTCTGATACCACTTTGTCCAATTTTCTCCCTCAGAATGCAACTGTAATGGCCATTCATCCGAGTGCCACTTTGACATGGCGGTGTATCTGGCCACGGGTAACGTTAGTGGAGGCGTCTGTGACAGCTGCCTGCACAACACCATGGGGCGCAGCTGTGAGACATGCAAACCCTTTTACTTCAGGGACCCTGCTAGAGACATCAGGGACCCTGCTGCCTGTGTTGGTAAGTCACATTCACTTTAAAGGAATAGTTCACCTCTTTATGAAAATTGGTTATTCACCCACTTACCTGGAGTTACATGTGTGGGTAAAAGCATTTTGTTCTCAGTGCTTGCATTTCCCTAGTCTGGCAACCCCAGTTTTACCTTTAGCTCAGCATAGGCACTGGAAAGTAAAGTTGTCAAAGAGTTGCTATCTGACAACTTTACATTCTAGCGCCTATGCTAAGCTACAGCTAAAATAAAGCTAAAATTGGGGTTGCCAGACAGGAAAAACACATGCACTGAGAACAAAATGCACTGAGGACAAAATGCTTTTACCCACTGACACTAGGTAATAAAAATGTGGAATATTCCTTTAAAGCCAAGCCATACCCATCACACTAGCTACACATTAACTAGCCATACCCATTATCAACTATCAACCTTCTTCTTTTTGAGGTTTCTCTCCGTATTTGTGTATTATTGCTGTTTCTTACAGTAAGTTAGGCAATCATGGCATCTGTCCTCACTCTCCATCTACCTGTCTGTCTTTATCTCTTATACCTGTCTCATACCTGTGTGACATATATCCTTACTAGAGAGCGGAGTACACATTCTGCATGATCTGCACTAGATGCTCTACATACCTGTCTCTACCTGTGTGACATATATCCTCATAGCGAGGTACTCATCTCTCACTCGTGATTCTGGATCGCTCTCTCTGATTGCACTCGATGCTCTCTCTCTCTCTCTCTCTCTCTCTCTCTCTCTCTCTCTTTCTCTCTTTCTGTACCCCTCCCTCTTATTGTCATTCTCTCTCTCTCTCTCTCTCTCTCTCTCTCTCTCTCTCTCTCTCTCTCTCTCTCTCTCTCTCTCTCTCTCTCTCTCTCTCCCCCTCTCCTCCTTTTCCCTTCTTCAGCATGTGACTGTGACCCTGTTGGATCTGTGGATGGTGGTGTGTGTGACAGCCACACCGAGCCAGAGTTGGGCATGATTGCAGGACAGTGCCGCTGCAAAGAGAACGTCAGGGGTCAGCGCTGCGACCTCTGCAAGGAGTCCCACTACGGCCTGAGCCAGAACGACCCCAGGGGATGCCAGCGTAAGTGGCTGCTCGACAGGCCCGGCTCGTGCCTTGAGACTGTGTTCATTTTTATGTTATAGTGTCACGGTCATGGAAGCTTGGGAAATTTTATTCATTTGTATTCAATTTAAATAGGCTATATTCTATATTCGGTAAAGAACGCTAAATGTATGTTTTAATGCGTATTTTACATTGATATTGACATTTATGCATTGATATATTTATGTGTGTTTATATATGTGTGTTTCATCTGTGGATGTATGAGACGGAAGGGCTTATTGTTAATTGCTTATGGCGGGACTTTCTTAGCCTGTAATTGTGATCCTCGTGGAACCACCATGATCGGGACTCCTTGTGACCAGATCAGTGGAGACTGCTCTTGCAAGCGATACGTCACCGGACGCAACTGCGACCAGTGCCTGGTAAGAGTCCAGATGACAAATCCACCCTGGCGTGTTGCTCGATAAAGTAAATTAATGATATCAGTGTGTGGTGATTACCCCTTTTCACCCTGGCCACACTTCAGCTTTTACATCAGAAATCACCAGCCAAAGTAATATCTTAGCTCAATAGTCAATAATCAACTTTTAATAGTTAATAGTCAACTTTTCAGTTGTTTCATTGCTGAAGAAGATGGTCTGGGGTCAAAGCATATACTGTACACTCTTAATGTCAATACATTACAGTAATTACATATAGGTTATAGAGGGTGTTTTTTTCCCCCAGTTCATTAAAGATTAAGTATTTTGTTTTGAAGTTGAGCATGCCTGTTTGCACTCTCTCCACGTCTCTAATTTGTTGATGATTTGTGTGTGCACACCTCTCACAGCCAGAGTACTGGGGGCTCAGCAATGACATGTCTGGCTGCAGAGCCTGTGCTTGTGACTTTGGTGGAGCCTACAACAACAAGTAAGTCAATCCTCCAATAATAAAGCATGTTTAAATGAATTATTATGGGAATTATTTCTGTAAATTCATTGCAAATTGACTTGGGAGGGTTTTGCATCTGAATAATTTAAATAGTTTAAGCCACTATAGTGTAGCCTATGTTGTCATTCAAATGCAACTGGATCTCCATTACTACAATTAAATTATGCATATTTTAATAGAACAAACAAACATGACAAATGTGACAGCCCATGACCTTAAAAACAGAATGAAATAGTTTAAATGAAAAAAAAAGAAAGAAAGAAAAAAAAACGATCACGCAATCTGAGCTTCCCCTATCTGAAAAACCAGCAGCCGCCACTGATCCTGCCCTAATATTCACTGAGTGTGTGTTAAGGTGGCTACAGACCAAAGAGCCGCGGCAAGACGGGTTGCGACGTTTTACAGTAAAAACTTGCAAACAACCTGCGACGATTGATTCACACCGCTGCAACTCCTCTCCAAAACCGTCTCATCTCGTTGCGGATCTTCAGTCTGGATTGGCCTTTAGGGGTTTGGCTCTTGGGTTCTTATGAAATTCTAGAATTGTGCAAACATTCCAGATGTTGGATGTTGTCTGCTGTTGTGCAAAATGGAGATTCAAAAAGTTTAGCAATCAGGTGATATTCACCTTATGCAGCCCCGCCCCTTTTTGTCTTTTTTTCTTCCGCGTTTGCCCTCTGATTGTCTTGAAACTTCCGTTAGACGCTGCCTCTCATTCAAATCAACATAATTTTCATGAAATACCACGATCACAAAACTCCTTATTGTAGCCGTAGAAACACCGTTTTTGCTGCTGAAAGCATCATTTTTTATCTGGCGATGAACTGTTCTAACTTTATTGATGGATATAGTGAGCACAACTTCATAGTAAGACCACTTATATTAGACCGTTAAAACACCAAATATCACAACGTTAAGTCAATGCGTTGCTAGACCGGATGTTGAATGACAATCGTCATGGCAGCGCCCATGTTTACCCGCAGAATAAGGTGAATAAGAATATTCACAAGATATTACTCCTGTATTGTCCAGCTCTCTCTCTCTCTCTCTCTCTCTCTCTCTCTCTCTCTCTCTCTCTCTGTGTGTGTGTGTGTGTGTGTGTGTGTGTGTGTGTGTGTGTGTGCGTGTGTGCATGCGTGTGTGCATGCGTGTGTGTTTGTGTGTGAGAGCATGTATCCATTCATAATAGTATATGAGTGTGAAGGCGAGAGAATGACAAAGAGTGTGAGTGGCCTTAGTTATAAGCATATCAATATCAACATCTGTAAGTAGGCCCTGATGTTTGTTTGTTTGTGTTTGTTTGTTTATCTGTTTGTCTTGTCCTTGTGTTTGTAGGTGCAGGATGGATAATGGCCAGTGCGACTGTCGC
Source organism: Sardinella longiceps (assembly GCA_027497455.2). Lineage (NCBI taxonomy): Eukaryota > Metazoa > Chordata > Actinopteri > Clupeiformes > Clupeidae > Sardinella > Sardinella longiceps. The sequence continues at coordinate 7,425,807 of JAODXP020000018.1, forward strand.
CCTCACCTGATTGGTCGCCAGTGTGATGATGTCCAGCCTGGTTATTTCTGTGCCGCCCTAGACTACTATAAGTATGAGGCTGAGTCTGCAGTGGGACACTCCCCAGATGACCCCGCACTGCCTGTGAGTGCAATTAGTCAAACTAGGAAGATCTAGGTGCACTTTAAAGTCTAATCAGAGATACACAACGCTAGGATTTATTTTAGTTAATGTATCAGTCTCACTGCCATTGTGAGGGTTAAATGGCTTCTTATGGGGTGAATTAAGGCTTTTGCAGGCACCCCTACTGACCAAATGCCATCAAAGATCAGCCTGAAAACCAACGAAACTTAGTAACTTAGAGTATGTGACTTTTGACCAAATGAAATGGTGTTCATGACTTTGTCAGTCTGTGTACAGTAACTCTTCAAAAATGATCATCGCCGGTTCCTACCTTTGGTTTGTAAACAACAGATGTGTAAGCTGCACAAAAAATGATAGTTATTTATAGTAATAGTTGGGAGAGCTCCACAGTTTTAAAATCTTGCAGGATATCTCTACATTTTTTTACACAACTTTTTTACCTTTAGAAACTTTTTATCTCTAAAATGTCTAAAGATATTTTCACTCTTTCTCATTGTTATTCAGATCCTTAAGCTTTGTTTGTGACATCAAGAAGGCTTTGTGATATTTTACAAATACATTTAAGTATAAAAAAAGGCAGAGTGTGCAAATATGTGGGATATTCAGAGATAAACGCACACTGCCTGTGGATATTGTATGCTAAGAAAGTTTTGTTTGCTTTTATACATAGTATTCCAGTTATTTGTCAAAGTTTACTTGAAGGTCTGTCTCACTCATACACACTTGCACCAGCAGCTTACAAAATAGCATTTAGATTTGCCACAGATATCTAGTTTCCAGACCAGACTGTAAATCAGACAATGTCTACAGAACGTTGTCTGTGACCGCATACCTAAGCTGAGACAATATCCCAGTCACTCACACACACACACACACACACACACACACACACACACACACACACACACACACACACACACACACACACACAAGCTGAGACACTATCCCAGTCAACAACCAAAAACGTGTTTGAGGGCTATTCAGTCTCACTTCTTATCCTATTTGGTGGTGTGACAGACAGACATGTTATTCTCTAATCCCTCAAGGGCAAACCCAAACAGCCTGCTCTGAACTACAGTGTTATCACTTGCCTGTGGCCCCTTCAGGTAGTCTGAAGAGGAGTCTTTAGATATAGATTATGTTTTGGCTGCAGTTCATGTGTCTCTAATCCCATAATGTCAAAGCAGCTTCGGTTGCCTACAATCCTTTCCAAAAAAAAAAAATGTGTGACTGTATCTTTTTGCTGACTACTGTACATGGCTCTGTAAGAAAAAATAGGAAGAAGGATGGATCCAAAAATAATAATCCTTTTATTTGGTGATAGGCAGCGTCCAAGTCTTTAATTCCAGTAATAAGCAGTAACGAAGCATGTGGAACATACTCCGGATTCACCGGCGTCAGAATGAATACTAAACCTCTCAGTCTCTTCCCATTTATACTGTTTCAAGGTACTACTTTCAGCTGTAATGTTAATGGCTCAAGGTTTGGTGGCCATTTCATCATATGATAATGAAGTTAATCTCTTCTTGACTGTGATAGTTCTCCATGGCCTACCCCCGCCACCATGCTACAATTGTTTACGCCTCAAGATCAGATTCTTGGCTCTCAGAGACACAACATTGTAAACCCTTAATGTGTATACCTTACTT
>JAODXP020000018.1:7430078-7435078 GCA_027497455.2 Sardinella longiceps
TCTCTCTCTCTCTCTCTCTCTCCCTCTCCCTCTCCCTCTCTCTCTCTCTCTCTCTCTCTCTCTCTCTCTCTCTCTCTCTCTGTGCGTGTCTTTCAGGGAAGGCCCCGACCTCAGGCTGAGACTGACTGTGTGGAGCAGCTGAACAATCAGTTGAGGAGGAACCGTCGCCACCGTCGCATCGCCACAGCCCAGCAGCAGAGGCGAATGCACTCGGAGGCCAGCGCCACTGCGCAGAGGAAAATACGCCAGATCCGCCAGCTACAACAGACGGTAACTCAACTTCAACTTCAACTTTATTGTCCTTAAAAGGCAATTGGTGGTGCAGCAAGACATCAGATACACAAGACAAGACAAACAGACAACCATAAAGTACAGTGTGCAAGCAGTGTACATTGTCATGTGTAAAGGCATAACAGTAATAAATAAATAAATACACAGGCAGTTCCTTAAAAACCTCAGTAACATCAAAGACCACTCAAGTAGGGGTAGAAAGATCTGAGTTTAGCAATGAAATGGCACTAGGGACAAATGAGAATCTGAACCTATTAGTCTTTACCAGGGGGAGTCTGAACCGTGTGCCAGAGGGAAGTAGCTGAAACTCAGAATACAGAGGGTGGGCATTGGTTGACAGAATAGCATTGGCTTTTCTCAGGGAGCATTTCTTATACAGGTCTGTAAGGCTGCATTGCTGGGAGCCTATCAATTTGTTGCTGACTTTGACAATTTTGCCCAGTGATGTTTTTGACTTCAGGCTGAGGTTATTGAACCAACAGATCATGGAAAATGATAAAACAGACTCAATGTAGGATTTATAAAACAATGTCATGATGGTCTTATCTACATTGAACTTAGCCAACTTGCGTAGACAGAAAAAGCGTTGCTGACTTTTTTTTACAGATGTGCTCCGTATTTGGGTTAAAATTCAGCTTGTTGTCAATCCAACTTCCCAAGTACTTGTAAGAGTCAACCACACCTACAGCCTGACCTTTGATGGTAGTGGTCAGAGAAGGGAGGGGGTTGCGTCTGAAGTCAATGACCATGTCCTTTGTCTTTTTGACATTTAGCAGGAGATGAGCACTGTCACACCAGGCTATGAAGTCATTTGAAACAGGACCATGATCAAATTCATTTCCGTGTAATAGACTGACAATGGCAGAGTCGTCTGCAAATTTGACAATGTGTCTGTTGGAATAATTGCTACGGCAGTCATTGGTGTACAGAATATACAATAGAGGAGACAGAACACACCCCTGGGGTGACCCTGTGGAAGACACCATCTCATCAGAGAAAACCCCATTCACCCTGACACGCTGGGACCTGTTTGTTAAAAAATCTAAAATCCAGCCCACTAGACCAAAGTCCAGGTTAAAAGAAGTGATAAGTTTGTCAACTAAAATGTGAGGTTGAATAGTATTAAAAGCAGATGAAAAGTCCACAAATAAAATCTTTGCATGTGTGTTGCTACCCTCTAGGTGTTTAAATAACATGTGTAGTAAAGTGGCAGTAGCATCCTCTACCCCTCGCTTGGCCCTATAGGCAAACTGCAGAGAGTCCAGAAAACTTTCGGTTTTGGTTAAAATAATCTTTTTCAAAGGTTTTTCAAAGCACTTCATGACCAAAGAGGTCAGAGCAACTGGTCTAAAATCATTCAGGACCTTAGGATGGCTATGTTTAGCCACAGGGACAACAGTGGAGTGCTTCCATATTTTAGGGACCTACACCATCACCACTGACCTCGTCCACAACAAACACTCACAGACTCAAATACAAGCCTTATTGAATCAGGCTTTCAATTCAATTATAGCTTTCACCTTTTATTCTACAGTACAGTAGTGTGGTTATGTGCTCATCTATTCACTCTCCCTGCCCTCATACTCTCATGCCCTCATACTCACATGCCTTTGTTGCGGCTCTGTTGCTTTGTTGCACCAAATCACCTCTCTTCTTTTTTCTCTCTCTCTGTGTGTGTGTGTGTGTGTGTGTGTGTGTGTGTGTGTGTGTGTGTGTGTGTGTGTGTGTGTGTGCGTGTGTGTGTGTGTGTGTGTGTGTGTGTGTGTGTGTGTGTGTGTGTGTGTGTGTGTGTGTGTGTGTGTGTGTGTGTGTGTGTGTGTGTATGTGTGTGTGTGTGTGTGTGTGTGTGTGTGTGTGTGTGTGTGTGTGTGTATGTGTGTGTGTGTGTGTGTGTGTGTGTGTGTGTGTGTGTGTGTGTGTGTGTGCGTGTGTGCGTGTGTGTGTGTGTGCGTCTGTGTGCGTGTGTGCGTGTGTGTGTGTGTGTGTGTGTGTGTGTGTGTGTGTGTGTGTGTGTGTGTTACAGCCGGACGTGAAGGTTGTGCACAGGGAGAGATTGGACCTGGGACCTGGTTTTGCCCGGGTCAAAGATGGGGCAGGCCTTGTCTTCACCATCGACAACATTCCCTATGCCATGGAGTATGACATCTTGATTCGCTATGTGGCTGAGGTGGGTCCCCCAACCGTGACAGCACCAGTATTTACATGTAACGTCTATAACGCCATCTATAGGTCATTGTTAGTAGTTCCTCAAACAATTGACAGTAATGCACATTGTTTATGCACAGTATGTACTCTGTGTTAGAAGTAAGTGGGGAATCGTCAGTTATCACTAAGTGAAAGGTACCATTAGTAACAGAATCGGAAATGAGATTATGGTAAAACAGAGTTAGCATAAACGCCATGTTTGCTATTTGGTCTATGTTGTTCCGAATTCTTTCATTCTAATCGCTACCTCCAACAGTCAGCAAACTCTTACAACAGGGCTATGATTGCATGACGCCAAATTCTCACTTTAAAGGAGACATAGAATGGCAAGCCACTTTTACATTGGCTTTGATGAATTAAGAGAGGTTGTGCATGGTCAAAGAGCTATCATGAACATGAGGCATGGTTCTGCCCTCTTTCAGATGGAAATCCTACATTTAGAAGTAGCCACTAAATCATGGGTGAAAACAACAAAGCAAAAAACAAAAAACATTTCAGTACACATCTTAAATATGACATGTTAAGTAGGTTTGTAAATTATCACTTGATCTTCTTTTTGACAAAATACGATTGAATATATCGTATTTTAACATCAGAAAACAACATACAATACTCCATTAATCCATTCTATGTCACCTTTAAAATAGGGCTCAGAGTTTGTAATCCTGAGTATGTCTCATCAAACGTATTTATTTTTAGATGTTTTTTGGGCTTTTTGCCTTTAATCGGATAGGACAGGAAACAAGTGGGAGAGAGAGCCCAATGAGCCACAGCGCTCCCGTCTGATCAAACTGATTTATTTGCAGTCTACTGAGGACTGGGAGGTCATTGTGAGCCTCACCTCTGCACATCTGGCCACCAGTCCCCGCTGTGGAAATCTCCTGCCCACCGAGCAGATGTACACTGTCACCCTACCCCACAGCCGCAGGTACTGTACCTACTGTGGGCTCTCTCTGTCTGTGTATACTGCATGCATTTGGGTTTGTGTTGTGTGTGTATGTGGACGTGAAGACTGTGTGTATGTATGTGTCTGTGTGTGTGTGTGTGTGTGTGTGTGTGTGTGTGTGTGTGTGTGTGTGTGTGTGTGTAGGTGAGGGGGGCGGAGATAATCAGCTGGCAGTGGCTTTAGAGCTGACACACCCTATCATAGGGTGTAGCTGCATATTGAGTTTGTGTAACTATGAATACTGGAGAAATTGTGTATGTGTGCATGTGTGTGTGTGTGTGTGTGTGGGGAGTGTGCGCACATGCTGTGGTAACCTGCTGATCATCAAGCAGATGTACAGATGTCCCTTTACCCCATGGCAGAAGGTGCCTAGCATCTTATTGTCCACAAATGTACAGAAATGCAAAGAGTTATGATTGAGTGTATGTCTTTTTAGAGCAGGATGTTCTGCAAGTGAACGTGTGTGTGTGTGTGTGTGTGTGGATCTGGATTAATCTGTGTCTCTATGTTGTTGTATAATTAAAAAGCCACATTCACCTACACAATTAACCTATTCCAGTATAATTAGAAGCTCTCTCTCCCAAGTGGAAGAAAAGAGGCCTTGATTTCAGCTTCAGAGCGCACCTGTTTATGTGCACCTGCCATATGATATTGACTAAAGCCAGCAGCGAAATGAGTTGGAGGATCCTCCTCCTACCACATGAAACTTTTAAGACCTTAGGCCACACCAATAAAATTAGATGGTTCTCCGAATCGCCTCTTGAGAAAAATGCTAAATAAAAATAAAAATAAAATTGAATCCAAACTCCCGCGAAGATAAAAAAAAAACACTGTGGCTGATGGCATATACGAGCTGCATGTTGCATTCACGTGACGTCGAAAACCAATCAAATCACCCCTTTCACTTCAGTGAGAGACGTGAAGAAACATGCCAGTGGAGGGGGACAGAAAAAACTTTCAGCCTTTTATTTTCAATTGTACTTAATGGTTATGTATGCTATTAAGCTATTCAACCCTATGAAATGTGTAACAATAATGTATTGTCCTCTCTATTTAAAGCCCTCAATTTCCACCGCTAATTTACCTTCAGAGCATTATTTTTTTAATTTTATTTTTATTTCGCTCGCTCGCTCCATATTTTTCCTGAAAAAATCAGAGAACCAACTTATTTTGTTGGTGTGGCCTTAATTGAACTGAAATCCTGCATTGGCTGTGTGAGGAGAGGCAGTCCAAGAGCATGGTCATGGTCCTGTTGAAAGTCAAGCAACCCAGCAGTAGTAGTAGGAGGAAGAAGAGGGTTCAGTGAGTTCACCTTGCATTAATTACAGAGGGTGTCCACAGATGACTGCCGATAGGCCCGTGCCAAGCGATAAGGTTCCAGAGATACAGAGTCAGTCAACATGGCAAGCGGTCTCACGGGAAAAGACTAGGCAGCCCAGAAATTCTTGTTTTTATTTCCCTCCTGGTTTCGTTTACAGTTTTCTGTGGAGAGGATTATTAGGCCACTGTGACCTTGCTTGATTTCTCAGAGGTTTTGACCCTGCTAGAGCTGGCTTGT
>JAODXP020000018.1:7440078-7477578 GCA_027497455.2 Sardinella longiceps
TGTGTGTGGTATTACAGTGTGTGTATTTGACAGACACTAAGACCGGGAAAATGATACCCAGGAGTCATATGAATAAAATATTATAGCACAGGAAAATCAATTACCCTGCATTTCCTGTACTGATATTGAGTTTAGACTGCTGAGATTTCTTCCTGATATTTACTCAGGGGATTTGTCTATGGTTCTATGATTCATTTAATTTAATTTGTGTGTGTGTGTGTGTGTGTGTGCGTGTGTGCGTGTGTGTGTGTGTGTGTGTGTGTGTGTGTGTGTGTGTGTGTGTGTGTGTGGGGTGGGTGTGTGCACAAGCACAAGCTGGCATGATATCTGTGTGTGATGTTTAATTTAATTTGTGTGTGTATGTGTGTGTGTGTGTGTGTGTGTGTGTGTGTGCGTGCGTGCATGCGTGTCTGTGTGTGCGTGCACTCGCGTTACAGGCTGCACATGTGTGACTGCTGGTACACGTCCCGAGTACTGCAGCGATGGCCTCTGCCAGTGTGACCGCCAGACTGGAGCCTGCCCATGCCGACAGAATGTAGAGGGGCATAACTGCGACCAGTGCGCCCCCAACCACTGGAACTTTGGCATGGATTGGGGTTGTGAGCCCTGTGGATGCCACCCTCAGCATGCCATGAGCACCTATTGCAACATGGTACTGTGTCCCCATGCTATACTGTACTTTTCTATTCTTAAGATGCCTGAAGAATATTGTAACTGTACGTTCACACCGACATCTACTAAAGCTACAAAATCGCTTTTGTAGCTCAAAAAAGCAGCTGCTAAAATGTCTGTGTTCGCCCAAATCGTTCTATCACTCCCGTGCCTGTTGTCATTCCATTAACAGCACAGCGTATAGATTTTACAGCTGAAACGCGTTATAGTTAATTTGCATAAAGCTGACAGTTTTTTTTAGCTTTTTTTAGTCGCTCAAATCGCTCAACTTTTACAGCTGGTAGCTTTTGTCGCTTTTGTCGCTCTTTTCCATAGAAAGTGAATGGCACTGGCCAGCTATTTAACAGCTTTAGTAGCTCTTGGTGTGAACGTAAAGTAAGATCGAAACGTTGCTGTCTTTTTCGCTAGTAAAAAGAGTCATTCAAAGGCAGTGTGCAAATCTTTTTCCTTTTTCACCATATCCCTTGCCAGCCAAAAAGAAATGATTCTAACATTGACAATTGTCCTTTTCGTGGGACTACTGTACCTTTTGTTTACACTGTTTTTATTGATATGATGGTTTAGTATTTTTTTATGGCTTGAATAGGATTTTTATGATTTGTTTGCTTGTGTGCAGTTCACTGGTCAGTGCCACTGCCAGCCTGGCTTTGGAGGGAAACACTGCACAGAGTGTGAGCAGCTTCACTGGGGAGATCCTCGAGTGGAGTGTAGAGGTAAGATCACAGCCTCTCACCACGGACCACAGACCACAGACCACACTCAGGCAACTTAGCAACACTGAAAAGTATGGCAAGCCGAATGAGCATTTATTCAGAAAACAGCATTGAATTGTTTGCTTCTATTTTACCATAGCACGTTACGTACAGTAAATGTCAGTAAAGTAGCCTTCCTGTCTGTCTGTCTGTATGTAGGTTATTAATCTGGCGTCTATTTCCCAAAAGAATAGTTGCTACAGTAAATAAGTTAGCAAAACAGCTGTTTCTGGAAAACGGGCCCCTGTCTGGTGAAATCAAGCCTCCTCTCCTACTCTCCTTCTAACAAGCTCGGTTAATCTCTCTCTCATTCTCTGTCTCTTCCTCTCTCCAGAGTGTAACTGCCACCCGCTGGGCTCTGAGTCGGCTCAGTGTGACCAAGTGACGGGCGCATGTGAGTGTCGTGAGATGGCGGCAGGGCGCCAGTGTGACGAGTGCTCCCGCGGGTACACAGGAGCTTTCCCCAAGTGTGTGCCATGCCACCCCTGCTTCCAGCTGTGGGATGATGTTGTGTGCCAGCTCCGCCGTGACCTCGACTTCATCAGGGAAAAAGTCAACAGGATCCTGGAGACGGGCTTGGTGCCCGGCATGAGCGACCCTCGCATCCAAGACCTTGAGCGAAAGCTGAGTGAAGTGCGTGACCTGATCAAGGACGGAGAGCGCGACCGAATTTACCACCTCATTGCCCAGTCCATCGATGACCTGAGGTAATTTTTGCTTTAAAATGCAGTTAATGTGTACAATGGAAAGAAAAAGTACCTTTAACTTTGAAGTGGTATCAGCACTTTGACTTTGAAAACATCTTTATGGGATTTGTCAAACAATTATTTATATAGCCATATTTCATACCAGGGCCATTCAAAATGCTTTTTGTATATCGATTGAATACATTGTAATGAACTGATAAGTGAAAAGGCATTTTATTGACAAAAATTTAAGTCAAACTTAATGGACTTTCTCAATTGTTTTACGCCGCAGGGCAGAGATAGCTCTTACAGACGGGCGCCTGATGGCCACCACCAGGGACCTGAATCAGGTGGTGGAGCAGGACCAATACCTGAGACGGAATCTCACCGGTCTGGAAGATGAGCTAACTGACCTCAATGCCACCCTGGCCAAGCATCGCAGAGACCTTGAAAACTCCATCAGTGGAGGGTTCACAGGTACAGTAAGACCCTAACCCATATATTTTTTGATTAAGTGAAATTATAATGGGTGACAAATTATCATGTGAATGAAATCATGTCAGCCAACAATGAACTAATACTGATGTAAAAACAGCACTGTATTAGATGAGTCAGCGGTAAAGTACTGATATTGTTGGTCATGACCATGCATAAAATCCCTTGAATTAAAAAAAATAATGAATAATGTAAAATATTACGCAATGTCCATGAACAAAACATTACGTTTGTTCCATATTTTTATGCTATTAATTTACTGGTCATTCCTTGGTGATTATGACACAGACACATAGACAAAGGAACTGTAGATAGATACAGTACATAGACAGAGAGAGAGAGAGAGAGAGATTGACAAATATTCTGCTCACACCTCCATGTGTCTGTCTTCAGATCAGTTTGAGAAAGTGAAGCGCTACTATGGGGAGTCCCAGGAGGCGGAGCGGCGGTGCAATGCCTCAGTGTCCGGCCCCCAGAGCCCCGTGGAGCAGTCCCGACGGACGCGCAAGGAGACAGAGGACCTCATGGACAAGAGCAGAGACCGCCTGCTGCGCACAGTCGCTGCCCACAAGAAGTCCCTGTCCGAGCTGGAGACCAAAGCTCATGAGGTGGACAGGAAGGTCCACCACCTCAGCCACAAGGTTAGGACATCAGCACTAGCTCAGACAAATGCTCAGTTTCCATGGCCACACCAGCATCAGCAACAACTGGGCTACATTGGGTGCACAGCTGAAACAATTTTGTTTTTATACTTCTGGTGTAAAAAACAAAAACAAAACAAGATTCTCTTCACCTATTTTATTGCATTTGTTGAAGGAGAAATTCGGTATGAATTAATCCATTAGCTTGGTATGCAAGGTCACAGAATCAGGTTGGAAGGAAAAAGAACAAGAAATTTGAATACAACATACACTGAATAGTAAACCTGCAGCTAACACCAACTGAATGGGGCCCAGAAATTCACTTTGAGTTTCTTTTTCCTATGCTCCATTCAGTTAAGGTCAGCTATGGATTGAATCACACCAAATATTTCTTTTTAAATATTGTTTGTACAACTGAACAACTAACACACCTCATCTGGTGTAATGCTTTTCACACACTTTCACAACCATTTGACTCTACTGACTGAACACATCTGCTAAATAAAAATCTGCTAAATTAGCCTTTCATATGGGAGCTTTGTAGAGTCATTAGTTGTTACTGGAAGTAATGGTCAGTGTATGTTGGTCAGTACTGTTCTTGTATTCCAGTGCTGTGTTGTCATATCTGTGGTCTTCTTTGAATATACTCTAAAGTAGACAGAGACATAGACACAGAGAGAGAGAGAGAGAGAGAGAGAGAGAGAGAGAGAGAGAGAAACGCCTTTCTTTGAAATAAGAGCTGTTGTTTACTGAACAGGTTGCAAATCCAAATCAGGTCAAATCAAATGAGGTCCAAGCTGCACACAGTACCTGCATGCATTAGTTGACTAGGCCCTCATCCTGTGGCATTTATGACGCTCTGTTACTTCTACTTCCTCACTGTTTGATTGCCCTGGTTTCTGCACCTGATTTCCCCTCAGGTGTGCGGTGGTCATAGCAATGCCAGTGCCAATGGTAGTTGCCCAGACAGTCCATGTGGGGGCGCTGGTTGCCGTGATGAGGAGAACCAGCGCGTGTGTGGCGGACCGGGCTGTAACGGCACCGTGAGCGCTGCCTCCGGGGCGCTGACACTGGCCAAGGATGCCAGCAGCAACCTGACCGTCCTCAGTGACGAGCTGCAGCGCATGTCTAAGAAGGTCTGTGAATGTTTGTGTTTGTGTTGTTGTATTACGTGAGATTTTGATGTAGGAAAGCTGCACTCCCTAATGTAATTTTCTTATTTTATTTTAACGGGTTAGCTGCCTACATCCTCTGTAAGACGCTGAAGAAGGCTTAGGCCGAAACGTCTCTCTTGTCATGCTAACCCGTAAAAAATAAAATAAGAAAATTGCATTTGAGAGTGCGGCTTTCCTACATCAAATGTACTACAAATCTGTTTGCTCGCACCCAGAGACTTTGAGAAAACTATCTGGTGTTGAGCGCACTTTTTTGGAAAATATGTGAGATTTTATTATTATAAGTCCAGTCCATGTCCTGGCACACCAAAATTAACACTCCTAACCTTATGTCTGCATTTTTATATATTTTTGCGCAGCTTCATGATGTTTTACTGATGACTCAAGATGTGAAGACCCAAGCCATGACCACTTTAGATAAAGCAAGGGAGAAAAAGGACAACTTTGAGAAAAATAACAAGGACCTCAAGAACTTCATTCAGAAGATCAGAGACTTTTTAACAGGTACAGTATATATTCACTTGTATGTGGATGGATCACTGCATTACTGCCTTATTTATTAGGGCCACTGTGCGTGTGTGTATGTGTGTGTGTGTGTGGGGGGGGGGGGTCGGTGGATGGGGGGGGGGGTCCAAGCACTATGGCACTTTATAATCGTGCATAGTGGGATGGGGGGGGGGGGCTGGGGGGTCAAGCACTGATGTCACTTTTACCTCTTGTGCACTTTACTTGGAAATCTGCTGCTACTAATAAATAAATAAATTCTTGAATTGAATTGAATTGAGTGTGCTGTACTTTACAAATCACTGCTTATTTGGTCTGGACCTGAATTATCTTGTTGTGGGATTGACATACAGCATGTTTGTGATTGTGTAGAGGAAGGAGCTGACCCTGAGAGCATTGAGAAGGTGGCCCAGCAGGTACTGGCAATCTCCCTGCCCGTGAACAGGACTGTTATGAATAGCCTGGTCAACCAGATCAAAGAAAGCATCAACAATCTGACAGATGTGGAGGACGTGTTCAATCAAACATCCAGGGAGCTTCAGAAGGCCAAGGACCTGCTTGACAGAGCACGTGATGTCAAGTAAGAGAAAGATTTTGTAGTGTTTTTGTCTAACACAAGCATGATTAAAATGGACAAATGAAATCAAATGTAAAGAGTTTATGTTTATGTATTTTTAAGCTATATCCCATTTGAGATATTTATATCTGAGTGGGTTTGAGTAGGTATTACATTGTTATTGCATGTGATGTGTGCAGGAAACGGGCTGAGGGGGTTAAAGATGCAGTGACTGAGACCAAAAAAGCGCTGGTCGCCTCTGAAAAAGCCATCGACATGGCCAAGAATGCCACAGAGGTCGCCACAAACAACCTGAACAGCACCAAAGAAGCCACTGCCATGGTAGAGTGAATATTTTTAACAAAAATATCTTATCTTATATCTTAAAAATCTCTTCTCAAAAATTGCCTTTTTCTTACATGGGTTATTGTGACCTTGGTTATAATATGACAATGGACCTTACAATAGTAAGAGAGCTGGATTAAATGCCAAGCAACAACTCTAATTGAATACTATGGGCAAGACTTACGTAAGTGGAGCTATTCATGAGTTTACTAAGTGCCACATGCCACATAATAGCTCCACTTTATATGCCAGAACTGTTCCAGTCCTGCCATTTAAATGAGAGCCCTTATTATTATTACTGTATTATTATTATAATTGTTATTATTTGTATAATTGTTCTCTCCCTCACTTTCCCCTATCCATCTCCATCTCAACCTCATGTCAGGTGGAAGAAAACCTGACTGATCTGGAAAGGAAGCAGATGGATGCCATGATGCGACTGGCCAGGCTCTCTGAGGAGATCGAGGCCTTGAAGAACAAGACAGAATTAAACAGAGAAATGGCCATGGAGGCCAAGGCCCACGCGAACAATGCCACAAAGGCAGCTGATACACTCAAGGAGGTGTGTGTGTGTGTGTGTGTGTGTGTGTGTGTGTGTGTGTGTGTGTGTGTGTGTGTGTGTGTGTGTGTGTGTGTGTGTGTGTGTGTGTGTGTGTGTGTGTGTGTATTTGTTTGCAGAAATACAGTATGTTTTGACTTGTGAGACTCTTCCAGTCTTAAGAGAGGTTATACAGTAGACAACAGCAGCATTCTAAGCAACACTCACAACCACTCACAGTACAAGACTCACAACCACTCACAGTACAAGACTCACAACCACTCCCAGTACAAGACTCACAACCACTCCCAGTACAAGACTCACAACCACTCACAGTACAAGACTCACAACCACTCACAGTACAAGACTCACAACCACTCACAGTACAAGACTCACAACCACTCACAGCACAACACTCACAACCACTCACAGTACAACACTCACAACCACTCACAGTACAAGACTCACAACCACTCACAGTACAAGACTCACAACCACTCACAGTACAAGACTCACAACCACTCTCTTTTTCTTGGCTGTCCAAGGATCTGACTGAGGCTGAGGAGCTGTATGACAAGCTGACCAAGAAGGTGGACTCCCTGGGTGGCAGTGCGAGCGGCAACATCAACCAGAGGGCCCAAGACATGAAGAAAGAGGCAGAGGACCTTCTGAAGAAAGCCACCACTGGCCTAGAAAAGCTAAAGAGTATGTGTCCGAATAGTTTTAGTGTCGGAATAGTTTTAGTGTGCTAATAGTTTAGTGTTTGCCTTTAATTTGAGACATGCATTTGCTCTTTAACATGAGTCCTCTTTAACACTTGAATCTACTGACCACAGTACCTGTATATCTCTCAGTCTCATGCAGTGAGCAATGAAAAAATTCCATATCTTTAGCTTATTTTTTTGTTTACATCTTTGTCCAGAGGCATTTTGGTGTTGTGCTCCCCTTTAAAATTACTATTAATTTCTTCTCCCATTTTGTGTGTTGGAGAATATACACATAGTTCTGGGGCATTGTGCCCCTTTCAAATTACTATAAAATGCCTCTCCCATTTTGCGTGTTGGATAATACACTGTTACATAACTCACTGCCCTAAGCCTGCTGTGAAGAATCATTCATTCTGTTCTAATGTTCCATGTCTCTTCCATGTTATGTATGCAGGTCTTGAGAGAAAGTTCCGAAAGAACGAGAAGAGGATGCAAGATCAGCGGAACGAGCTGTTGGCTCTGGAGAAGAACGTGACTGAAGTGAGGGAGCAGATCCGACTGGAAGCTCAGAGATACAGCCAGTGCAATTAAAACCCATCACGCCCACCTCTGCTGCTACAAGCCTATCGGCACCACAAGACACTACAGGGGGAGGCCACGCCCGCCTCCTCTTAACGAACTCTAGAATGTTACTACTTAAAGCCAGGGTGTTGCCATACTGGTGGCATTGAAAAGGGATTTTAGTCCCTTTTGTTTTGTTATATGTACTGTAAAGCCACAATGTAAGCTGCCCACAATGCTACTGATAACTCAAAAAGCTGATTCTTTTTTTTCTTTTTTTTATACCAATCAAAGGCTTGAAATTCCTATTCAGCCAATCACACTTGTTCACATTATACTCAGTTTGGGACATAAAAATGGGACTCTGATTCGCTACTTATGTTTCGATGAAACCACCGAGAGGAGAGGACAGGGGAGAGATACTGTAGGTATGGCCGGGGAGATCATTTTATTCTATTCTAATGGTTGGGGGTAATGAGGGTCCATCTACTGTACCTAGGCCCATACTGATACATGTTTTTTTTTTGGTTTTTTTTTGTCGGTTGTATACAACTGACAGATAAGATTATGTATGTTGGAGGAAATGTATACCAGAACACATAATAGTCTTTATCTTCCATCTGATCTACACTGGACCTGTAATGCCCAAGTTTGGCGAAAATGCAGTCTGTATGCAGTAAATGGGGTTTGCCTAAGGTAAATTGGGGGAATATATATTTGAGGAAAAATATATCAGTAACACAAGGGGGTTGGGGGTGGGGGTGGTTTTCATTGATACTGTGATTATATTTTTTCTATCATTAATTTTCCAAACACAGATTTATGACTTACATTTCAGTTCAACACTTAATTCTCCTGTAGTCTGAATGATTATGGAATGGGTACGTAGTCAACAGTGCTTTGCACTGCAGACATTAAACCTCAAAGACAGATTCTGTGTGGGATAAAAGGCCCAACACCATTATCCACACAATTTGGTATGCACATTTCACCTCTCAGTGTTTGTATATTTCTGCTGTTTATTTGTCACTCATCAGTTAAACTAAATAAATGAATATACAGTACATGTTGCAAATCTCTACATCTTTTCTGTTTGTGGTCCTAGTTTGGTGATTTCATATTTGGTATATCAATATCAGGTTGCACCACTAGAGAGCGCCATAGCCAAACCACCATTCAGATCTCCATTGTCTCACCCTGAGTCCAGCCGTCCTCTGTCTGTCAGGGACTCTTGTTTGCCAAGGGCTTCCCTACTTCCCTCTCATCCTTGAGTTGGATGACGGCTCTTATCTTACCTAAATAACTTCAGTCGGCCATATGACTTTAAACTCCATTAACACACTACAGTCAAAGAGAGCTAATAGGCTGATCCTCCAACCGCTCCATTTCTTTATGTGACCAGTGACTGTATCCACTCATTGCACAGAGATAACAGTAATTGCAGTTACCAGAGCACTTGATCTTGAGTGAGCTAGCCTTGCCTTGCCTTGCCTTGCCTTGCCTGGCTTCGCCTCTATATCACTTGGTTTCTAAATCAGTTCTTGGGACTATTTAAAAAGATCCAGCTCAGTTACAATGTTACTCGGGTTCCCACAGTTTAACAAAGGGGCACTGTACAAGAGAGGGAGAGAGAGAGAGAGAGAGAGAGAGAGAAAAGGGAGGGTTAATAGCAACAATACTTTTTTCTTATGGCTCTGAGTAGGTGTTCTTTATTGATGTCAACTTTAAGTAAAATGGCTTTGGAAAGCAGACAAAAGAGTGGTGGTTAGACAGAGTATCCAGTCAGAAAGTATACCGTATGCTCCAACAAATTCATGACATTAATCTTGTAATCAAAGCACAGTTAGAGATAGCGTACAGATATAGGATGTTGTCTTTGTGTGTGTGTGTGTGTGTGTGTGTGTGTGTGTGTGTGTGTGTGTGTGTGTGTGTGTGTGTGTGTGATTACAGTTCAGTGAATAGAGCCCATTCCACAGCTCCAAATTATTTATTTAAAAAGTGCTTTCACATTTCACACCATAACAATGACACTGGGGTGACAAAAAATGTGTGACTTTGTGACTTGAGATTGTGCTCCAAATGAAATCCCTATGTAGGCTATGTTTTTTTTTTTTGTTCAGGAGCTCCTTGGGTAATATTGCAGCTGCCACACTTTTGCTCATTAGCACATCATTAGTGACACTAGATAATACATTTTGAGGAGCTAAAGAAATAAAACTTTGAGGATGTAACTTAGGACATGTTATCCACTTTGCCTCCCTATGTAGCAGCGTGTGGAGGCGCATGGTTGAATCCGGTTTAGTGACGCTCCGCTGCGTTCTTTCGTTCACGCCCCGCACGGCAGAACTTTTTGCGAGAGCAGCAGACTTCAAATACTCTGCGAGCGTTGTCCCGCTGCAAATTCATCAACACGAGACCTTTATGGCTGCTCAGTGAGAAAGGCAAAGGAAAAAAAAAGCTACGGCGCCAACGGTGAGTGTGGATTTTGGACTGATATAAGTGCCTTTCGTTGTTTGATATTCCTAACATAAAGTTAGACCTGTCTCTTAGAATAATACCTTTGTCTCAGTAATGTCTGTAATATTTGTCTCAATATTCTGTGACATACGTTAATAAAAGAAAACATTGTGTTCTATATTTCAGACAAGTTAAACGTTCAGGGATTTATGGTGTTAACGCCATGCGCACGCTTGTGGCTCTGTTCGTTTGTGGTAAGTAGCTTTTACGTTTGGGTATCATGAACTCCTCACCCATCATAGCGGTTCTCTTGGGGAATTAGTGATCTCTGCGGTTCATTGCCGTGTCAGAGCGTACAATTCAAAAGTCAGAACTTTTGTAAAAGAGAGCTCTAAATGTCTGTGTCGGTGTTGTTGGTGATGTGAGACTATTTACATTAACCATCTCCATTCCCTGGTGGGATACCCGTTTTTTCTTTGCCTCAGGTTACATGTAACTTTTTACAACTCTCCCAACCTCTGTCTTTAAATGGTCAGTATGTTACCCTACACTGCCGACCCTTGTATTTACAGCCGCCCTATGCCGTTACCACCCAGAGAGAAGCCACTTGGTGTTGGTGGGTGGTGCTGATGATGGGAAAAGAAAGTATACTAGAGCCATTATTTTTTTTAAACCTCTCCACACTTTAGCGACTTTTGTGGACTCTTCCCATCAGAATATTATGTTTAGTGTGATTTAGTAGGCTACCACCAACATTAAAAAGCAGTAAATAGTTCCTATATTGCTTCCAATATCAGCAGGTTGCAGTATACTAAAGTCAGTGAATCGTGCCTAGGACTAACTGCAAGTATTGTTGCCAAGCCCGTGCAAAAATACGTTCAAAGTTCTAGTTGACTTTAGCCTACTCAAAGTATGCATGATACAACTGTGGGAATCAGGGTGAATTCTTCACTTTATGTGCATTGTTAGCACTCTTGTCTCCGAGAATGATGAGTCCACCTGTTGATTAGTCTGTGTTTTCTCTTCAGCCACTGTCATGTTTAAGTATCCCTGCTTTACAGCCATCTTAACAGCTCACACTAAAGGCAATAGAAGCACCTCAGTACACACTGGCTCACTGGCCTCCCATGAACTCAATTAGCGCTCTGTGTTATTCCTGAAGGCCCTCTATTGTCTGGCCAAATTTATTTATTGGGGTACTAAAAAGGGAACTAGAGGTCAATAGGTGAAAATTGGAGGGTAGTAGTTGGGGTGGAGAGTTGCATTATGCATCCCTTCTACTGGAGGGAGAAATACAGACCCAATGGAGGGAAACTTCCAGTAGTGCATCTCAGGCACATAGGCCGGTATTCTTCTAGGTGCTTAAAGGAGAAATCCAGTCTGAATTAGTCAATAGCCCTGTTGAAAATTTGATGGTTCATAGATCGAATAACAAACTGATTACTAATGCTGACTGAATGGGGCATGAAATTAGGTTGTTATGCCCCATTCACTTAGTGTTAGTTGCAGGTTCACTGCTCGGTCTGTGTTGTATCAAATTTTCTTATTCTTTTTCCTACCTACATCACTAGGTGAGTTTGAACAACAGGGCTATGGATTGATCTACAATGGATTTCTCCTTTAAGTCCAAAAAAGTACTTAGCTTCATGCGTTTCAGCCTGCACTAAGCACTTTTTTGGACTTAAGCATCTTGGAGAATACTGCCCGTTGGAAAACTGGAAATTGGTGACTGAGAGAGACCACCAGTGTGAACAAGAGGGGAGAGAAGGAAAGTGACACAGTGACAGCCAGGCAGACGGTGGGTGGCACTGATAAAGGCACTGGCTGGAGATCACAGCGTGAGACGCTCATCTGTCACTCTGTGTTTGTTGTCAAGGGCTATCTGCACGCGGACGCCTCTCTAGTTGTCAGATCTGTCACAATGATTGGCTTCAGCTCCAGAGGTTATCAGTAGAGTGACCAGCGGAGCCA
The DNA here is from genome assembly GCA_027497455.2 of Sardinella longiceps. Classification (NCBI taxonomy): domain Eukaryota; kingdom Metazoa; phylum Chordata; class Actinopteri; order Clupeiformes; family Clupeidae; genus Sardinella; species Sardinella longiceps. The sequence continues at coordinate 7,452,139 of JAODXP020000018.1, forward strand.
CTGACTGGACGTGTGTGTGTATGTGTGTGTGTGTGTAGTGTTGTTGTGTGTGTGTGTGTGTGGCAGGGACCGGCTCATTCTCATTGAGCTGTCAGTCAGTCACTGTTTCCTTCTTCCTGTTTCACAGGCTTTCACTTTTTCTTTTTTCTTCTCTTCCCTTCTCTTCTCTCTTTCTCTTTCACTTTTTCTTCTCTTATCCCATTCTTCCACTGCCCGCTGCTGGCCTTTCTTATGCCTATCCACTGGGAGGCAAGCTGTGGGTGGGGGTTGGGTTGGTCTCAGGGGGGGGGGATTTTCTTAACATAAGAAGGTGTTTTTTTGTGAGTGTGAGGGACGAGGGGTGAGGGGTGAGAGTGTGTGTCATGGGGGTAAGTTAGTGTGTGTGTGTGTGTGTGTGTGTGTGTGTGTGTGTGTGTGTGTGTGTGTGTGTGGGGTATGGTGTGGTGTGTGTTCCTAGATTAGGGGATACCATATATAGCCCGGCCCTGGGATTCTTATGGGATTGTTTTCACTCTGTTGCCTCACAGTAGCCTCACAGTAGCACCACTGAACTGCTCTCTTTCTCACTCAAAGGTTATATCCTGTCTTTCATTTTTTTTACTGTGACATTTTTTAGTAAAGGGCCAAAGAGAAGTTTACTCACAGTAACTTAACACACAACACATTGAACACAAAGGATGAAAAAGAGACAAGAAGAGATGGCTAAAGTAGGATTTTGACATTGATGATGTATCCTTCCGTTGACCATTTATTGTCTGTATCATCCAGACCTACTTTATATTTGCCTCTAAAAATTCAACAGCCACACCACTGCTTGCTCTTTTGGAAACGTTTCCAGTACCTGCTGGTTTGACATAGTCCTCTCTGGTACGTCTCAGACAGGCAGATTATGAATGTGAGTCTGGCAGCCAGGAGGCCTCACCGCTGTGCTGTGGTATCTGTCTAAGTTAGAGCGCTCAGACAAATGGACAGCAGACAGGAGACTAGGGAAGGGAAGGGGGATGATGAGGACACAGTTATTTTTGAAATGTCTGGCCAGGCTTACATTATGATAGTGAGCATGAAGGTGTGTGTGTATGTGTGTGTGTGTGTGTGTGTGTGTGTGTGTTGGGGGTGGGGGGGTGGTGAGGGGTATGCGTTAGACAGCTTGGAGACAGGAAGAAGAGTGACACTATTTTTTACGAGTCACAGTGACGGCTGCCCCAGAGGATTAAGCAGTGCCTCTCTCTCTTCTTAGGTTGTAACTTGAAATGATGACCTCATGCCCTGTTTTCTTTTCTCTCTCTCTCTCTCTCTCTCTCTCTCTCTCTCTCTCTCTCTCTCTCTCTCTCTCTCTCTCTTTTATTTTGGGACAGAAAGCAGTGCCGGCTCCCTTTAAAGTGTGCAATTGTCCTGCCACAACAAGCAGTCTAGTGTCTAGTGTGTGTGTGTGTGTGTGTGTGTGTGTGTGCGCGCAATGCTTTTTAAAGTAATGGAAGAAGACAACACAATGAGGGGATGGAGGAAGGGGGGTAAAGTTGAAGAAGTGTATTTTTTTTCATAAAGATCCCTTTTGAAAAACCTCTGCTCATAGGGAGATATCATAGAGGAGATAGAGGCTGGAAGCAGCACCTGTGTGGAAAATGAATCCACTTGCACACACCCCTGCTCCCACTGACACAAACACACACACACACACACACACACACACACACACACACACACACACACACACACACACACACACACACACACACACACACACACCTGTGCCAGCCCACACTCCCCATTTCTCCGCTCAGCAGCACTCTGTTTACCTTTTACCTTTGTCACCACTCCCTTCATTGTTCCCACCCCTCCATTTCCTCTGAAATCTCTCTCTATTCCTCTCTCTCTCTCTCTCTCTCTAAAACACACTCTCTCTCCCACTCTTTTCTCTCAGATGTGTTAAGGCCAGGCTCTGGTGGCCACCCCCTGAAATCCCCCCCTGGGAGCTGACTGGTGGGAGGGTTTGGTGGGGAACAGGCACAGACTGGTGCCCAGGGCGCCTACCGACATCCACAGAACTTTGAGCCGAGGAAATTCCGGAACAGGGGATTCTAGAACAATGGAGCGGTAGAGAAGTCAGTCAGGGGAGGGTGGAGGGAGGCAAAGTGAGGAGGAGGATATGAGAGGAGAGGTGAAGAGAAGAGTGGGAGGGAAGGAGGGAGAGACAGAAAGAGAGGGAGAGAGAGAGGGAGACAGAGCAGAGCAAAGGAAAAAGGTTTGTTTATAAAGGAGAGAAGCGGTGAATTAGGTTTCCATCCAGGGAAGGGTGATGGTGGGGTGAGCTGGGAGGGAGGTGAGGTGAAAAAAGAGATCAGAGAACTCCTGACACCCACTGAAAGAGAGAGAGGCAGACAGAGTTAGAGAGAGAGATAGAGAGACAGAGACAGAGAGAGACAGAGAGAGTGGTGAGAGACTTATAAATTGGCTGAGCTCTTCTAGGGAAAATGCCATGAACTTATTATCATTACCTATAAAAACATGACAAATCACACTCTTAATAACTTGTGAAAATGATATTTTTCCAGGTGTGAGAAATGTGTCTCTTTCTGTCACTTGATATCCCAGTGCAAAGCTCCTGAGCCATTCCTTCTGATTAGACCTTTTAATGAAGTTTGTCAAGCCTAAATGGTGCTTTCTGGCTGGTGGATGGTCTGTGTCTGTCTGTCAGTATAATCACCAGTGCTTGTGAGAGTTATGCTATACATTAGGGAGGTGCACTCCCAGGTCAGTATAAATAACAGCTCTCCCCTGCCCTGCTTCAGCGCTTCTGGTCTGCTCTAGTACTTTATTGCTGTCTGTTGAGAGCTGCACAGTGCACAACTTTGAGGCGTTTAATGAGGATATACTAGAGGGTTTGTTTATATTATGGTATAGAGTGTTCGTTAGGTTCAGTGCAACAGTACATGTTTGGTGGTCGAGGAATATTTTCCTCTTTGAGTTTTTGTTACCATTATAGGTACGCATTCTATCACCCCCCCCCCCCTTCTCTTTGTTTGGTCTTTCTCTCTTGCTTTCTTTCTTTCTTTCTTTCTTTCTTTCATCCACTTTCTCTTACTCTATATGTGTGTGTCTTGCTCACACACGTAACATACTGTACCTGTAAGTGTGTTCCCTCTCTGTCTCTCTGTATGTTAAAAGCATGTGTTCTTCTCATGACTTTCCCAGCTGTGTGGGTAACAGCAGGACTGTGTCCAGAGGTCTAGCTCTGTTTATATGAAAAACTCATCAGCTGTCTCACCACATATTTCAAATGAGCTTTAAATGATCTCTTCATTACGCTGCTGTGACAGATTGGACTCGAGCAGCCACGGCTGCCTCTTGTCCAGAAACCACAGCTCAGCCTTGTGCAAATTCAGATTACCACAATGTAGCATTTTACTGTAAAGACAACGATGTCCAGTGTATTCAGTTTTTGGACATGTTGCAAGACTGTTCCATCCAGTCTTGCTCCTGCTGTCCAGACGGTTCCAGTCCCCCTTTTCTGTCCCTCTCTCTCTCTCTCTCTCTCTCTCTCTCTCTCTCTCTCTCTCTCTCTCTCTCTCTCTCTCTCTCTCTTTTCTGTCTTTCTCTTCCTCCTGTGCCCCTGCTTGAACAATAATAACAGGGTAAAAGGAAACGGTTGTAAAAAAAAAAAAATCACTCACCTGTGAACATCAGGTGTTTTTTGTGTGGTTTTACTAGATAGCTATTTAGAGTGCTCCGAGATTTGTTTACTTTCTTAGACAAACTTTAAACATCTACTTGAATGAGTGCAAGGCATCAAAGGGGATTCTCCTTTTGACACTCAGGTTACTCTGCCCAGAGGCATAATCCTTTTGTGAATGATTAGCCTAGCTTGCCATACCATTTGTTTTGACAAGTTAACATGGAGAGTCAATGCAAAACCTAGGTTAGCTTACCTAGTGCATTAGCTTATTTTATTTTAGAGATGTGGTGTTCTGAAGGGTGAAATTACATTGAGTTGAAACTGAAGGGAGATGAGTGTGAGTTGAGTGTGAGCTAGAGGGGAGAGGGGAAGTCATAGCATTGTGGATGCGTTCAGAGATGGGAAGTAAGATAACAATAAACTTTTAATCGTCTTACTGACATGAGGTCAGTTGATGTCAATTGTTGTTTTGTATGTGTGTGTGTGTGTGTGTGTGTGTGTGTGTGTGTGTGTGTGTGTGTGTGTGTGTGTGTGTGTTCTTTGGAGCTGTCATGACTCATCCTAATCTCAGGAGATACCTTCCTGAGAGAGACAGGAAGTCCTTGGGCTGCTCTCTGTCGTTTCCCCTCGTCCATGTCTGTCCAAGGCCACAGCCCTCCTGCACACTCCCACTCACTTCTCCCACGGGGCACTGCAGAGGTTACAAGCCCTGAGGGGCTCACCCAGAGGACGATTACCCCCCTCCACACACACACACACACACACACACACACACACACACACACACACACACACACACACACACACACACACACACACACACACACACACACACACACATACATGCACACAAAAAACACACACACACACACACATACACAAAGTTTCTTCTATTTCTCCCTCTCACACGTACGCACACGCACATACTGTAAGCATCCTTTTTCATACATATACCCACAGATGCACAACAAGTACACAGACACACAGACACACACACACACACACACACACACACACACACACACACACACACACACACACACACACACACACACACACACACACACACACACATATGTTAAAGATGCCCTCTGTATTCTTGAAGCCCCATGGGCCATTCCGTTCTTTTTTCCCCACTCACCATGAAGTTAAACACCCTTCCATATGTTTCACAGGCCTGTCCCTCTTGACTAACTTTAGCATATTGCATCCTGCCAGTTACATGTACAAGTAACTCATCTCCTTATCCTATCGGAATTCCTATTGGATGTCCTGTCTGGTCAGCTTTATTTCTGACTTGCAACACAGTGATTTCTCCATGAAATGAGACCATGAAAAGTATCAATGTGCAGACAGACAGTAACACTAAAAAATATAAATATATATTACAGAAGAATAAGTCAAGCACTGAATTACAGTGACACTTATTTATTCATAGTTACCATTTTTCTTAAATGCATTTTTAGCTATAATTCCAACTGGATTTGTAAGTGCTGCAAAAGCTAAATATTTCCCTCGGTGCTACGTCAGTGAGTGTTTATTCAGTCAGACACATGTTTAAACCGCTGGTTTCTCCACGCAGGTGAGATGCCAGGGATCAGCATGATAAACGTCTGTGAAAAGGTTAATAGATTACAGTTATCGCTCTGTCACATGTCTGTGCCGCTCTGCACTGCAGACTGATGGAGCCAACATCTGTTTCCAATGCTCACAGCGCTGTGCTGGGCTGTGCTGTATTCCCCAGCATGTGCAGCCGCTGGTGTGTGCTTAGCGGAGGGGTAAAGGCAGGCTTAGGAGCCCGGTGCACCAGCATGAGTACTGGGAGTTGGACGAACAGGCTGAACTGATAACATATGGCGCATGCAATCCAGCATTTATTGGTTCTAACATCTGGTAGATACTGTATATACCGTATATATTGCTGCTATTTTTCTAATAATTTACTTCTTAGTCCAAAGACACTGCGCTCTCCATTTTTTTTTTTTTTTTTTCCGGCTGCGTAATCAATAGGTAGAGACATCGCACTCGTTCTTCTTTTTCCACATTTTTTATTTTACATTTACATTCGGCTACGTTATCAAAAATACTATCTTTATGTTCGCAGATGATCACTCTCTAATCTTTTACATTTTACGTAATCTTCTTTTTATTGTTCATATTGTAAGGACAAAACAATGATTTGAACAATCAAAAGAAGATTAAAAACTAAAATTACTAAACTATTTAGATGTATTTAGCTTGCGTACTGCTTGGATGCAAACTCCTTGCTTTTTGCTTTTGGTGGTCTTCCACTCCAGGGGGGTCAGGGCCATACAGGCTGAGAGTGAGGGTCTTAGGCCTGGCCTGGGGATGCATGGGAGACTTGCTGGCTGGCTGACTGAACAAGAACTGGAAATAGCACCAGGGCTAGAGGACTGACTAGACAGTGAGACTGCGGAGGCACTCAAAATAGCACCCGTGTCAGAATAGAGTGGGGGGAGGGGGGGTGTATAGAGTGAGAGTAAGAGAGAGAGAGAGAGAGAGAGAGAGAGAGAGTGAGAGTAAGAGTAAGAGAGAGAGAGAGAGACTTGCAGTGATTAATTAATGCTGCATCTCAGCCAAAATGTACAAGTCAGCTGCATTTGCATCCAGTAATGCAACAATGTACAAAGTACTTTTGTTTATATGAACACCCCCCTGGCCCATATACTATTACTGTAATGTACACAAAGACCCATTATAAAGAAAGCCATGAATATACAGTACATGTACTTCATGTTCTTTACAGTTATGTATATGACTTAGTAGTTGTTGGCAGTGTGTCTTAGTAGTAGTTGTTGTTGGTATATTATATAACTAGTAGTAGTTGTTGGCAGCGTGTCTTAAGTAGTTGTTGGCAGTGAGGATTTTCCTATAGTATAGCAATGGCAGTCGTGGCAAGCTAGTCATTATGGAGATGGCTGGGTGAAACTGGCTGGGTAGAGCCAGTTTTAGAGCCCGTTTAGGGTGGCATGGCCCCTCTCCCCATGACATTGGCCCACCTGTCAGGGTGCCTGGTCTCGCCCTACTGGGGTGTTTTCCCCCCAGCTGGACCAGGTGGTTCTGTGTTGCCATGACGCATGATTCTAATGGCAGTTTAATGAGGCCTGGTGTCAGAGGTCAGCCGCACCGGTACCAGGTCTCCGCACGCAAACAGGGGTTCTGGCTTTCATCCCGTCCCAGGATGGAGCATAGGAGCACCACCCCACACTCCACATCCCCCCTCACACACACACACACACACACACATCAGGGATTTGCAATTCCCAAGGAAATCTGTGGAATTTGGTCCAAAGGAGGAGAAAGAGGAGGAGGAGGAGGATGTGTGTGTGTGTGTGTGTGTGTGTGTGTGTGTGTGTGTGCTCTGTGGAGATGGGGGCAGGGTGGACACTAGACAGTGCATCAGATGAGAAAGACTGTGAGATAGAGAGAAGGAGTGAAAGAGAGGGAGAGTTAAGGGAGGAGGGGGAGGAAAGAGAAACATGTACGTTAATTAGCCGAGGAGCTTTGGAGAATGAAGGACTGTTGACTTTTTGCACAGTTGTGGGAGAGTTTACTCTGCGCTATTAAAGCTCTGTTAAAATCCTCCCTCACGATCGGTCGCCCGTCTAGAGTGACAGAGACCCTCCCCAATGAGGTGCTTCTTTCATTCCCCCAACCAATCCCTTTCTTGAGGTCCCAGAGGTGAGAAGCTGTCATTAAAACCAAAAGTTTAGATCCTGCAATGTGAGAATTGATTCTGTCTGTGAACTTTAAATTATAGATTTCACCAAATTACAGACCATTTTGGTTAGGTAGTTGGTGTAATTAGAATTAGCTTGGTTTGTGAATTGATTTCTCCATCTCTGAAAGTCGAGCACCAGACAGTTCTCGTCACAACCACAGGTCCCTTGTTTGTCACTCCAGAGGCTTCAGAATTTGTCGTGTTTGTGTCACTATACAACCTCAAGCCTTGAGTAAACAGAACTCAGACATTTTTTTTTTTTTTACCTCTTCCTCCCTTCTCTCTTTGATTTTCTGAGGTAAAGCTACAGTACCACTCCCCCCCGCCCCCCTAACAGGCTAACAGGCGCCCATTTGCTCTGGGCCACTAATGAAAGCCGAGATGCCGGGATAATCTGCCTCCCCTCGAATCGCACAAAGCCTGCAGCCGGGGCAGCATTCATGCCGTCCTGGCAAGCTGTGCCAAGCGGTGAACAGCGGGGCCTTCAGAAATAAGTGTACATTTCAGATTTCACGTTGGAGAGAGAAAAGGGAGCGGCTGGGCTGAGGGAAGGTGAGGGGCGGGGGGGGGGCAGTGGAGGGTTTTCAGTTAGAGGTGCATGGGTGTGTGGGTATGAGGCTGAGTTTTCTGTATTGCACCCTGGAGAGGAAGAAAAGTTATTAAAGAGAGAGAGAGAGAGAGAGAGAGAGAGAGAGAGAGAGAGAGAGAGAGAGAGAGAGAGGCTTTGGGAATAATGGAAGGCCTAGTGGGGCTCTTTTCTGTAGTAGAAAGTGAAATGAAGAGATGGAGAGAGGGTGGGAAAGAGAGAGAAAGAGAGAGGCTTTGGGAATAATAATGAAAGTCACCATGTGCTGTAACACAGTGTTTGAATGTGATATAAAAAGATAGAGAGAGTGTGAGACACAGAGAGAGAGAGAGAGAGAGAGAGAGAGAGAGAGAGAGGTAGAAAAAGGGTCAGAGAGAGTGAGAGAGAGTGAGAGTTAAAAAAAAAAAAAAAAAAAAAAGCCCTCTCTTTGTGTCGTGCTTCAGCTCATGACAGGAGATTAGCTTTGGCCACGCAGATAGGAGGCCAAGAGAATGATGGGAAACGTCCGGCCCAGAGTCATTACTCTTGTGGCTCTTACAGTTCCTGACAAATAGCACTGGACACAGCACACACCAGACCTGGCACAGCATCTGGGAGAAGGGAACCCACCATTAAAGTTGGTTTAAAGCCGCGGTAGTCCACCTAATCTTCATTGAAATATAATCAAACAATCACACACTCATAGCTCAATATCATGTTACTATCTGTTAATTATTTCATTCAGGAGTTTTCTGGTAGTAATGTTAAATGTTTACAGTAATAACCAAGTGTAACACTTCATTCCAACAGCGTCCAAGAGTGCTTAAATATATTTGCCTGTCTAGAGTAAATGCCTGTCGGACTCTACTGTATGTGTGTGTGTGTGTGTATGTGCAGTGTGTGGCTCGGGTGGCTACAGTAACTGGCAGTAACAGCAGGGCTTTGTTAACACAGAGGTATGCCTCTGCCCTGCTCTGCCAGCTGTCCTCTTGCATTCCTCCCTGTTTGTCCATGTAAGGAGTAGGGGAGGTGGGGGTGGGGTGGAGGTGGTGGTGGGGTTGGGTTTAGGATGGGGAGGTGTGTGTGTGCGGGTGGCAGAGTGCCATCGGGATGGATGGGCGGATGGGCTAGACATTCTCCTGACCACTCAGACAAAATTCCGACGCTGTCACCACCACCAGCTCGGGGATCTGTGGGTAATCATTAATGAACGTCATCTAGTAATGGAGGAGGGAGGGCAAGGGATGTTGCTTCCGGAGAAATGCTGTGAAAAGAATGCCCTGGGCCTGAAGTGCAGATTCTGACTTGTTTTCATATCACAGCTCAGCTGGTGGACTGGAGAAGGAAGGGGTTTGAAATGACAGGTGCTGCTGCTGGGGGAGACGAGGGCGTTAGAGTGAAGTGGTCTGTAGTTTTTTTTTTTTTTTTTTTTACTCAAAAAACTAGGCCATCACACCCCCACAGTCATGCGGTGTGGTGTGTGGTTTGAAAACAGGGGAGTTGGGGATTGCATAAGACAGGATGGATGGATGGATGTCTTCATTACTTGTCTGGGTTGGGAACAAACTGGAGTGGTAAGAAGAGAACACCTACGCACCTATGTGAGTGTGTTTACTGTGTGTGTGTGCTGCCTGCCTGCCATCGACAGAGTAGACAGCTCTCCTGTGGCAGAGCGGGAACGAAGAGAGAGCGGAGGTGGGATGAAAGCAAGTCCCTCTCGTCTCCTACGTCACGCTCACTTTCACAGTCACTCAGCACACACACACACACACACAAACACACAAACACACACAAATTTGGAAAATTTTATCTGTAGATGCACTGAAGGAAAAAGCCTCTCATACAAACATGGACTCTCAGTCACCCACACACACACACACACACACACAAACACAAACACACAAATTTGGAAAATTTTATCTGTAGATGCACTGAAGGAAAAAGCCTCTCATACAAACATGGACTCTGTCGCCCACCCACCCACCCTCACACACACACACACACACACACACACACACACACACACACACACACACACACACACACACACACACATTCACGCAAAACTCACACAATTTGAAAATTTTATCTGTAGATGAACTGCCTCTCAAAAAGCCTCTCATACAAACATGGACTCTTATTCACCCACACACACACACCCACATACATCCCTTGGCATGTATCATTTTTCTCCCTTTTCTCCCTCTCTCTCTCTCAGCGTCCCGTTTCTTGCCCATGAATTCTTATCTTTCCGTCTCCCATTCCCACTTCCGTCCTCCTTTCAAGAGCCTGGACTCAGGAAGAAAGGAAGTAAAGTCTTAAACGAGCGACTGAGTGTCTTACACGATTACTTCCACCTAGGAACCCTTAGGCCCTCCCTCCCTCCCTCCCTTTCTCTCCCTTTCTTTCTTTTCGCTTGTTTTTATTGTGCTTGCTGGCTGTTAGCTCGATTAAGTGTAATTGCGGAAGCCAAATCTGTGATGGCTGTGCAATTAGGTTGGTCTGTGCTTGTAGCGTTATCACAGACTGCCTTTGTGACGGCGGCAGGAAAAGGACCAGTGATAATGTGTCCCTGGGGGTTTAAATAGAGTCGCTGCCTCCACACTGATAGAAAGGTTACAGTGTGTTCTTGGAGAGAGGAGAGGAGAGGAGTGAGTTGTTTCTTATTCTCCCTGACACTGCCTGGCCTGCCCTGGTGTGTTTGGTCCTAAGTAGGTCATTAGTTTGATGGTGATAACCATGGGTGTATTACAGTAATGAAGGGGTGACTGACCTGACGTGTGTGTGTGTGTGTGTGTGTGTGTGTGTGTGTGTGTGTGTGTGTGTGTGTGTGTGTGTGTGTGTGTGCATTTGAGTGAGATAGGCTGTAGTAGGCTCTGTATCTTCAGGAGTGTCTCTTCTCCATGTACACATTGTTATATCTGTGTGAAAGTATAGAGTTTGTGTGCCTTTTGCTTTTCTCTAGTTTGTAAGCTTGGTGAATGTTTTATGTGTGTTTCAGAGAGAGAGAGGAAGTGTGTGTGTATATGTGTATGTTTGTCTAAATGCGTGTGTGTGTGTGTGTGTGTGCATGTGTGTGTTTAATATACAAGTACAAAAGACACCATACAGGTACACAGATAGGGAGATTGTGTGTGTGTGTGTGTGTGTGTGTGTGTGTGTGTGTGTGTGTGTGTGTGTGTGTGTGTGTGTGTGTGTGTGTGTGTGTGTGTGTACGTAGTGTGTGCGTGTGTGTGTGTGTGTGTGTGTGCATGTGTGTGTGTGTGTGTGTGTGTGTGTGTAAGAGAGAGAGAGAGAGAGAGAGAGAGAGAGAGAGAGAGAGAGAGAGAGAGAGAGAGAGAGAGAGAGAGGATGTGTACTGTACATGTGCGTGTGTGAGGATGCATCCGTGTTCATGTTTGTGTTTGTGATGGCTGGCAGGGGTGTGAGTGGCGTGGGCGAGAGCCAGGCAAACACAGCTGCCCTCAGAGACACACAGCACAGCACAGCACCAGGTCTGATGGAACCGTAGCAATGCCCACTCAAGACTTTTCTCATGAAGGTTAAGCGCTCCCACTCAGAAATGAGAGTGTGCCAGCTCACACATCCACTCTAGTTTTGTGTGTGTGTGTGTGTGTGTGGGGTGGGGTGTGTGTGTGTGTGTGTGTGTGTGTGTGTGTGTGTGTGTGTGTATGTGTGTGTTTGAGGATGCTCACCAGTGGAATGTGCTGTCTTACTCTGTATGTGTGAATGGATATGGTCTGTTTTGTCTCACTTGTGTTTGTGTTGTGTGCAGAATGTCTAAGGCTGTTTGTGTGTGTGTGTGTGTGTGTGTGTGTGTGTGCATGTGTGTGTGTGTGAGTGCACGCGCATGTTTGTTCTTTGTGTGTATTGTGTGTGTTCATTTCATTCTCTGTGTGTGTGTGTGTGTGTGTGTGTGTGTGTGTGTGTGTGTGTGTGTGTGTGTGTGTGTGTGTGTGTGTGTGTGTCTGTACTGTATGTATCTACACATGTGACGTATGCAAGAGAAGTTTTGTCTAATATTAAAGGCACATATTGAAAGCACCTGTTGCACACACACACACACACACACACACACACACACACACACACACACACACACACACACACACACACACTGTGGTATGTGACCGCTAGGTCTCCACAGTCCATTGGAGTTTCAGGAGGAATTTGTCCCAGGATGCCTGTAGGAATGTCTGAAGACTCCTGAGTGCTGTAAAAGTTTATTTTCAAACACACACCCCTCCCCCATGCCCCCCGTCAACACACACACAAACACACATGTAATTTCACACAAACCCAGACACACACAAACATACTGTACAAACATACAATACATACAGGATATGCTTAAGGTACATCATCTTTCTTCCTTTAGTTAAATGATTTATCTGTGGCAGGACCCTCATTCACCCTAATTCAGATCTCACATTCAGTATTTCCACCATGGGAAGCCCCTGTTGTACCCCAACACCCACCCCTCCACACACACACACACGTACACACACACACACACACACACACACACACACACACACACACACACACACACACACACATTGCCTATGCCAGAGCCCCGTGCCCCTGGGGGCAATAAGCAGGCGCTGGCTCTGGATTCTAAGAGAGAACAGACCTGTCTGCCAGTCTAAATCATGCTGTCATGATTTTTTTTTTTTTTCACACTTTTCTCTCTCTCTTGCATACCCCATAATCAAATCTAATCAACACATTCAGATAAACCTCAGAGGTGTTAATTTGTCATCTCTTACTTAACGTCAGAAATGTTCACACTTGGTGGTCCTGAAGTTCCCTGTGAGGCCAGAACCTATGCAGGAGGTTAATGCAAGTGTTTGCCTCGTACCTTAAGCAGTCGATATCATCCCCCTTTGAGCAGAGATCTGTCTTTGCACATAGTTTGTCCTTTTCTGGGCAGCACAGGAGATTGCCTGCAAACTAGGATCTGTGTGGAATGTGGATCACATTGAGGTTTTTCTTCATTGTTTTTTATAAACAGCCTTAGGCATATCAGCCCTGAAATTCTCCCTATGATGTCATTTCCTTCTTTCTATTAACTTGCCTTGCTGTGCTTCTCTCCTTTACGGTAGTCCTGGCAACAGTCTCCGCCCAGGAGCCTGACCACGCCCATGGCTGCACCCACAGCAGCTGTTACCCAGCAACTGGTGACCTGCTGGTTGGCCGCGAGAAGAACCTGAAGGCATCGTCCACCTGTGGCACACGTAGGAAAGAACCCTACTGCATCGTCAGCCACCTACAGGTATGAGCATCCATCACCCTCCGTTCTTCGTACACCTGAGTTGATTCTGCAGGGGGCATGTCACTACGAAGTGATATATGTGTGTCTGCCACCAACAACTAATTTTGTCCCTCTCGCCCTCATGACCACTGTCACATAACCTTTGACCTTTCCTGCAGGAAGAGAAGAAGTGTTTCCAGTGTGACTCCCGACGGCCATACGACACCGTTTACAACACCATCAGCCACCGCATCGACAACGTGATCACCACCTTCAAGCCGCACCGCAAGAAGTCCTGGTGGCAGTCCGAGAATGGTGAGGTCAAATCAGTCAGCCTTAAAGGAATAGTCCACCTCTTTATGAAAATTGGTTATTCACCCCCTTACCTGGAGTTACATATGTGGGTAAGAGCATTTTGGTCTCAGTAAATGCGTTGTCCAAGTCTGGCAACCCCAATTTTACCTTTAGCTTAGCATAGGCACTGGAAAGTAAAGTTGCCAAAGAGTTGCTATCTGTCAACTTTACATTCCAGCGCCTATGCTAAGCTAAAGCTAAAAAATTGGGAAAATTGGGGATGCCATACTAGGAAAACGCATGCACTGAGACCAAAATGCTTTTACCCACATATGTAACCCAGAGTAAGGAGGTGAATAACCAATCTTCATAAAGAGGTGGAGTATTCCTTTCACTTCGGCCCCTTTTGGATCGCTTCACTGTCCTGTCTGCTTTCACTACCCACTTTAACTCGACATGGTAGGAAAATGTCATGGTCTCTAAGGCAGTGTTTCTCAAACTGTGGGGCGGGCCCCACTAGTGGGGCACAGACACATGATTGACAGGTGGAGCGTGAGGCATCTCTTTGCGATCGAACGACAGCCACACCATGCCTCCTGAATTCACCCATCACCTCTGTCAGATTACTCGCGGAGCATTCATCATTACACACATTACATTAAATAGAGCTTTGCAATCTGCTTGTTGCTGAGGATCGGTTCGAGAGACATTTGGCTTTGAATTAGTAACATGAAAATTCTGCCATCCTACATCCATCTACAGGTCTACCCACTTGATGAAATATCTTAAGGCAGGTGGGGCGTGAAATTCTCTGCCTTCCAAAGTGGGGAATGACAGAAAAAGTTTGAGAACTACTGGTCTAAGGGTAGATATAAAGATGAGTTAATAAGGATGACAATGATGTTGAGAGAATCAAAAATGACATGACATTTATGGAAGGGCAGGTGCTATTGATCTATGTCCAGTTGACTGGTTGTTATGACGTCTTTGGCGAGAATCTGAATGCCCCTTAACAATAAATATTCCTAGTGATGTAGTAAGGATAGCAGCTTTGCTAAGCAAGAAACTTGAAAGCAGTGTGTTTCTGTCACTCTCTGCATTTGGTGTCTCCATCGGGAGATTGGATTGTACAACTGTCTTAAACTATATCATAGCCAGCATTGGCTGGTGGTCTAATAATGCACAATGATGCATAATTATTGCATTTGGCATAGTGTGACACACACACACACACACACACACACATTCTCTCACAATCGTTATTTCCGTAAATGAGCGTCATCCAAAACCCAGCCAGGGTCCGTTGATCAGTGGCATACACCCAAAACAGAAGACAAACCCGCTTTTATTATTAGCAGGCTAATCTTGGTGTGCTATTAATAACTCGCTCTGCTCAGATACACATTCAGGGGAAAGTGTAGGGAGGGAAATGAGACACTAGAATGGAACGAGAGAAAAAGTTTTACAAACAAGAGTAGGTAAAGGATGATGATGGCACAGTTTTATTCAGACATTAAACACATTCAAATGATCTGAAGATTATTCTTATAGAGGTAATAATACGTTTCGGGAATTTCTGCTCAAAGCAATATTGAAATGACTCACAAGAGCAATAAACACAATAGTTTCTGCATACTGTACACCCAGTGGAGGTTGTTGCACTGGAGTCATTATGCTTGCACAGTAAGAGGTAGAGTAGCGAGTGAGTGCAAATCACTGAGTTTGTTTGGCAGAGAGAGAGGTTGGAGAGAGAGAGAGATAGATAGAGAGAGAGAGAGAGCGAGCGAGCGAGCGAGAGAGAGAGATAAAGAGAGAGAGGTTGGACAGAGAGAGAGAGAGTGAGCACGTGTGCAGTGGTTCTGGATCCCTTTCAAAGGCCACAGATCCACCACATCAGCGAAGCCCCACGCGATCCAGACCACGACCGCGCTACTGCAGATGTAGCTAATTACAGGCCGCGCTTCACGGCGGCTTAAGAACACGATGGAGATACCAGGATGTAGACAGAGGGAGAACGAGAGATCGA
Source organism: Sardinella longiceps (assembly GCA_027497455.2). Taxonomy (NCBI): domain Eukaryota; kingdom Metazoa; phylum Chordata; class Actinopteri; order Clupeiformes; family Clupeidae; genus Sardinella; species Sardinella longiceps. Next base: position 7,467,693 of record JAODXP020000018.1, read on the forward strand.
GAGAAGGCCGGAATGGGGGAGTGGGAGGGTGTGGGTATGGAGGGGCATAAAAGAAACAGTGAGATCACTAAGTGGAAAAATTCCCTAAATGGCCTATGACTTATGACCATGGGTTGATGGGTTCAGTAAATCATCTTTTATTCATTTATAACACATAAAATCGTTATTCTCTAAGTCCAAGTCTAAACAACGGCCCACTTTAGGTCTATTCCTGTTAAACAGTGAGCAAGGGGGGGACGATGACTTATGAGCTGTGATAATGAGCCCTGTTAAAGCTTCATCCTCCCCACAGTCTGCTGCCATATTGGGCCCGATCTTAACAGGAAACGGGCACTATTTTTGCTTGCCGTTGCCATGGTGCGTCGTCTGTGGGGTCTGAGAATGGAGCTCCGGAACAGTGGGCCTCAGACGGCGCGTTCTGCACGTGTCCTGCCAGCGGACACCCATTCCGCCTGACCCCCACCACCCCCAGTCTGACCACCCCTCTCCCCACAGCAATTAACTTTTGTCTGCTAAGTGCATTGCTCTACATAGCTTGCCAAACAGGCAGGCAGGCAGGCAGGCAAGCAAGCAGGTGCAGACCCACTTACATATGCAGTGAGTTTGCAGTCAGGGGGCCCACTTGTGCTGTATATTCTGTCTCTCTTTGTTGTTTTGGTTGTTTCCTCCTGGACAACTTCCTCTTCCTAATGACTCTTATAGGGAGGCCAAACACTGTGCAAGAGTAGAGAAGGGAAAAAAGAAAACATTGGGCGAGTGTTTCGACCAGTTTCCCTTTTCTCCCTGTGCTCCCACCCCCACATCCACCTCCACCTCCACTCCCACTCCCACTCCCTCACTCCCTCGCTCCCTCTCTCCCTCTCTTTCTCCAGTCCACCCTTTTCCTCTCTTTCGCCTCCCTCTTTTCCTTCCTGTTTAGCGGCTCATTATTCAAGTTGGGTTAGGCACAGCAATCAGCGCTACGCCATTCTCTAGAATAGCACTGGCGTATTTGTTGGCACGGTGATTTATTGTCTGTTGCTGTGATGTGACAAGACGTTTCACTTTAGGAGAAGGTCCAGAAGGCACATGTTCCTTATGTCAAGGAAGAGTATTGTCCCCCCCCCCCCTCCCCTCTCTCTCTCTCTCTCTCTCTCTCTCTCTCTCTCTCTGTAGTTGTTGATCCCTGTTTCCAGTATTTAATGTTTTTTTTTAGTTGCGTTTGTCTATTATCACGTCTCTCATGTCTCTCTCTGCGCAGTTGTTGACCTCTGCTTCCCATTTTTAATTTTTGTTTTTACGATGGCCAATTGAGTTTGTCTTTTATCACAGCTCATGTGTTAGATGTGCTCACTGCCTCCTGTGGCTGCCCTGCTGTGGTGGTGTTAGATGATGTTTTGTAACCTCTGATCTCAGGCAGTGCCTGCCTTAAAGCGCAGCCTTTGAAACGTCATACTCCCTCTGAGCAGAGGCCTTCCAGCACGCAATCTGTCCTCCGTGTTAAGACAGCTTAAAAGGCCCTACTGGATATCAAACAGGATGGGAAGGTCTATCATGGTGGAAGGCTTACTGTACTTCATGTGATCTTGTTCGTGAAACTTTGGGCCTTGCTGAAACACGTTATCATGTTTACCATTTCAGCTTTGTTGTAAGGAGTTTTTCTCCCGTTTAGTTTGTGGTTAGGGATGAACTTTACCATCAAAAGCCCTGTCCTTTGGTAAAGGGAAAGTCCTGTAAGTAGGAGTATATACACTGTGGGCACCGCTACTATGACCATAATACCAATGACAACTGTTTTAAAGTTCACCAACTTAGAACAAACACTCTACATCCTGCTGAAACAACATGAAAAACACATTTTATTTTAATTATTTTATATTTTAATTTAAATATTACATAATTTTAACCCCTCTTTCATTTTTCTTCTTTCCCCCCCCACCATCTTTTCTCTTTTTTTGTTTTCAGGAAAGGCTGATGTTTTTCTTCAGCTGGATCTGGAGGCAGAGTTTCACTTCACCCATCTCATCATGATATTTAAGGTACTGATCAAAGGCAAAAAGACATCTTGAACATCTAGATGTGAAATTTAATCCAGCGTTGGTATAATACAGCTTTCACATGTAGAATAATATAACTGGTCCACTGTACTCTTGCTTTCTCTCCTATCTCTTCATCTAGACATTCCGTCCAGCCGCGATGGTGATTGAGCGCTCCGCAGATTTCGGGCGCACCTGGCAGGTGTATCGTTACTTTGCGTACGACTGCGCCTCCGTATTCCCAGGGATAGCCGAGGGTCCCCTGCGGAAGGTGGATGATGTCATCTGCGAGTCACGCTACTCCGACATCGAGCCGTCCACGGAGGGGGAGGTGAGGATTAGAGAGGGATTGGGAAAGATACACTATCCCACTATCCCAGGGATGAGTTCCAGGAGTCACGCCACAATGGAGGCGAATTTAAACGGGCCCAGATCGGTACCAGATTAGGACCTTTGCCAGTTGCTGGCTGAGCTGTGTTCATAAAATAGACTTTTCCTTTGGATCAAACTTATCTTTTCACATTATCATTGTTATACTACAGTATCATTAGAAAGGACAGCTGACACAGCCAATTGGGTTGTGTCTCAAGCCCTGTACTGTGATTGAAAGGATATTGTTAGAAATAACTGTTCATGTAAACTTGAATGGATTTTCCAGCAAAAAAACAGACCATGAAGCCAATGTTCTTATACTTTGTGCTTTGAGGATGCTGAAGACTGCTGTCTTGCCAGTAAAACAATGGTGAAGCAAGAACGGTTTAGGTTTCTGGATATGCTACTGTTGGAAACAGCATCCACATAGGCTACAGTAATCAAATTGCATCACTGAGTTTAGCACTCCACCAATTTTTCACTAAGCTTTCTATTTCTGAGAGCCTAAGGTAATATGGTTGCCAATCCCTATCCTCATATCACTGTTCCTGTGTACAGGTCATCTTCAGAGTCCTTGATCCTGCCATCAGAATTGAAGACCCCTACAGCCCGACCATCCAAAGTGAGTGCAATTAACATGTAACAAAGCCAAAATGGCAAAGTAGGAAACAAATGATGATTAAAACACAAATCACTGAAATTAGTCTGTGCAAATGTAACGGATATCAACTAGCTTGGCTAGCTGGCGGCAATATGTGTAAATACTCCCAACTCAATTCCTTAATGGGCTTTTCTAGCTGCTGAGTTAGAAGCCTGGGCTTTTAGCTCAGTGGTTAGAGCGTTCGACTCCCATGCCGTGGGTTAGTTGTAGTTGACGGAGTGGCAAGTTCGAGACCCGAGTGCGGTGAGAACGGCTCCGGCGACACAAATACAAAAGATCAAATACCCACACATGACTGAAGGCTGAAAATAAAATACTATATATAATTGCTTCATAAATATTGTCAGCCAAAGATACCAGTAGTCCTGGTCAAAAGCCCTGCATGACAGACAGATTCTAAGGGACCAAGAGTAAAATGGAGTGGCAGGATTTAGGGTTTTGTCTCCCTGATTCATGTTCAGGGGCGCTGGGACGGAATGAGGGAAGCAGCAGCTGCTTTCGCCCACTCAATCAGTCCCCCGTGTTTTATTTGGACTGGCATGACTTCACTGTGTTTCCCCGAAACAACGTGAGCAACCTTTTCCCTGCTAAAACAGGTCTGCTAAAACAGGGCATCTCTAAATATCATAGTCCTAGCGCAGGTTAACCGTGATGTCATTTCTTTCATATGTCACAGATATTCAATCCTGCTCAGGCCTGGGGACAGTACACAGCAAAGGAAATCCTTAATCAAATAACATTACATAAACGTAATAAAAGGAATGTTGGCCAAAGGCCTAACATTTTCAAAAATGTGAAGCAGTTTTTTTTTGTTTCATGCAACAATTACTATTGAAATATAACAAAGTGACAAAGTGGAGCTTCACAGGAATGCCAGGGTAGGGTAGGTATGCTGTCAGGGTATGATATGATGTTTGTGAACACGTGTAGGGCACCTTCAGGCTAGGCCAGGTGCTACAGTCAGTCAGTCACAGAGCATAAACACACAAATGAGTCTCCCACAGTTTCTCCTTTGTTATCCCGCTGGGGTCAGAAAGTGCAGCATTGTCTGCTGGGCTGAGGGAAAAACAGCAGAGTTTATGGGAGTGGAGTCGGAGCTGAGTGACAGAAGGCTCTCGTTACCATCGCTGGCAGATTCACTCACACAAACGTGCACACACACACACACACACACACTCACACACACACACACACACACACACACACACACACACTCACAGACACACACACACACACACACACACACACACACACACACACACACTCATAGGCACACACACACACACACACACACACACACACACACACACACACACACTCACACACACACGGTTTGAGGTCCCCATGGAGCGGTGTCAACTGATGTCTAGCTGTCTGGGCTAAGAGGATGTGCATGTGGTGTGTGACATCAGACAAGGGCCAGAGAACAGAGACTCCCACTGTGTGAGCTAAAGGATTCCCTCAGATAAGACAGCAGGAGCCCAGATAGGCCCTTTGGGTTTCTGGCTTTCTTACACCATCCACTCCCAGTCCAGCATCGCCTTCCCATATCATTCTTTCTCTGTGTTTTTCAGGGCTTTTTTGTATTCATCCACCTCTCCTGTTTTTCTGTCAATTCTATTTGTTTTTTGGACTATACCGTATCCCTGTAGACAAAGTTTTCTCCCCCACACTAAACGCATTGCGAAAGAAGTATCCTTCTTTTGTCCTCCTGCAGAGGTAATAACATGGTGAAAAAGATGGAGTGGAAAGCTTCTGTCTCATCCAAACACTCTTGTTCCATTGGCTTGATATCCTAAGTGACACACATTGTCCATGAAAGCAACGTCCGTTTCCCCCAAGTAAACACATTTCGAAACAAGCATCCTTGATACAGAGGTACTGTAATAAACATGGAGAAGACGTGTGGAAAGCTTCTTCCGTATCCAAACACACTTTGGCTCCTCTGGGTGTCTTTCTCAAGTGGCTCACTTGAAACAGTATCTTTTTTCCATATGGATACATGGGGGTAGTATGATTGATTTCCTGAAAAAATAACCACAAAGTGCATTCTGGTTGGTTCTGGCGGTCGTATTATGTTTCTGTGGTGTGTTTTGGGGTAGACGGGGTGTCTATTTTCACAGGACGTGAGAAAGGGGGTGTGTAGATTGATTCCACAACGTCTGTCTGTCTCCCACCCACATACATTAAGCACAGGTCACAGTCCCTGAACAGCTGGGGTAGAACAAGGAGAAATCACACAGTAGCTGGAGCCCCTCGGCCACGCTTGTAGAGCTGCAGAGCAACCATGAACTTACAGACAGACACACACACACACAAGCACACACACACACAGATGGAGACATATGCATGGGAATAAATCACATTCACTCACATATGCTTATCCACACATGTTTGCTGTTACACACACTCTCTCACACACATACACACACACACACACACACACACACACACACACACACACACACACACACACACACACACACACACATGCGCACCCAAGCTCATGTGCATGTAATGGGCATATGCACACACAAACACACACACATACCCATATTGTATAGGGTCAACACACAAAGATAGACACACAAAAACACACATACACACACACACATATACATTCCTCTAATCCCCCGTCTGATGTTTTGTTACTGGTCTAGAAATCACTGCTTCATTACCCCGCTGTGATCCCTCCCTGGTGGACTGGGAGTCCGCTGGTCAGGTCTCTCGCGCTCGGCCGACCGTGACTTCCTCCTGCAGGGGTAGTGTCCAGGTCAAGCCAGGCCCAGAGCAGAGCACAGACTTGGGATGGGGGGATGTGTGTGTGTGTGTGTGTGTGTGTGTGTGTGTGTGTGTGTGTGTGTGTGTGTGTGTGTGTGTGTGTGTGTAGTGTGTGTGTGTGTGTGTGTGTGTGTGTGTGTGTGTGTGTATGTGTGTGTGTGTGTGTGTGTGTGTGTGTGTGTGTGTATGTGTGGGGGGTGGTCAGGTGGGGTAGGGTTGAGTTTCAGGGGTGTGTGGGCCAAGATGGGTGTGTGTTAGTGCTGATGGGAGGGAATCTCAGTTTGAATGATAAGCAATGTAAACAACCCCCCATCCCCCCCCCCTCCATTTCTACCATTCATAACCTCATCTAGTAACTTGAGATGAAATCATGAAAATGTCAGGTTATGGAAGTGGGCCCACAGTTCTTGGGCCTTCTCAGTAAAGCACTTTTGCTGAGAGGAGTTTGGGACGACATGAATCGAGTCCGTTTTTTTGATCTGTGAAGTGTTTGTAGAGCTGTAGTCTGATTTCATTAGCCGCTCGCTAATCTCTGGCCTGCTTTGGTCTTTGATCTGACCCTTCATCTGCCTGGCTGTGGAAATCTACCTAGACACAACATTGTCCATCCACTTGCATCCTCAAGTGAATTAATAATCTCATTTGAGTCTGTCTGGTTGGTTCCACCTGAAGAGAAACCACATGAATGCTGTCTGGTCAGTATGAGACATCAGAGAGAATCAGTAAACAATGTACAGCTTGCTTCTAATTCTCTACTCTACTTACTAAGAGAATTAAGAATAAAGGGATGGAACTCTTGTACAAGTCCACTGGGGCTTTGTTCCCTCCTTGCACCAGTGATGTTATTGAGTGTTTTTTCAAAGTCGACAATGCTTCCTAGGTAGCACTCTTGCATTGGAAGTCGTACACTTCAAAAACGAGGTTCCATCAGTGCATCCTTAAAAAATCTATGAACAAAGGCCTCTGTCCTCGCTAGAATTTAGAAGGATGCTTGACATTGGAACAGTACTTGGTGACAGACAATGACGTGGAATGCTCGAAAAAGCAGCCTTCCAAGCATGCTTCCTTGACTTTGAGAAACACTCATCGTGTGTGCTAAATGAACAAACCTAAACCTAAACCTCTTTCTCTCTGCAGATCAGTTGAAAATCACTAACCTGCGAGTGAACTTCACCAAGCTACACACTCTGGGAGACAACCTGCTAGACTCTCGTGTCGAGATCAAGGAGAAGTACTACTACGCTGTCTATGAGCTGGTCGTCCGTGGCAACTGCTTCTGCTATGGGCACGCCTCGGAGTGCGCCCCCATTGCGGGAATCAAGAATGACATTGAAGGCATGGTGAGTGAGTCTGCCATAATGTGAGAATGATAAAATTCAAGTTAGATCGTTCAAAAAAAGATGTGGAATATTCTGGGTTTGACCTAGACTAGACTCTAGACGTAACCTAGCGGTAGTAAATTGATTTGCTCTGTGAGCACACTCCTGCCATCAGCCATAGGGAACTGTGATATTCAACCCTGTAGAACCTGATAATGTAATAATTACCCAATAATGTAATAACTCCCGATAATGTAATAAAAACTCCCTCATAAGTCCCTAAAACATGTAATAAAACCTGATAATGTAATAAATCCTGATAATGTAATACGGTGCATTTCCCAATAATGAAAAAAATGGCATGCTGATCATGTAATAAAATGTTACATTACATTTCCAGTATTCCGATTTTTACATTATTAGGAAATACACCGTATTACATTATTGGGATTTTATTACATTATCAGGTTTTATTACATGTTTTAGGGACTTATGAGGGAATTATTATTACATTACCGGGAGTTATTACATTATTGGAAATTATTACATTATCAGGTTCTCCAAACCCTCATTAGGGATTGACTTGGAGGGCCCATTGACCTTATGTTAGTCACCCTGTGTTAGTGAACTGAAGTGATCAAAGGTATCTTCCTGTGAAGACCAGATTTATTGTTTTACCAAGATACTCTCTCATTAGCTGTGTTTCGTAGTAAGCTACACTGTCTACAATGAATCTGTTGTACCGCCCTCAGGTGCATGGGAGGTGTGTGTGCAACCACAACACCAAGGGACTGAACTGTGAACAGTGTGACGACTTTCACAACGACCTGCCCTGGAGACCAGCAGAAGGCCGCAACACCCACGCCTGCAAGAGTAAGGAAATAGAGTCAAGCTTTTCATTTTTTATGACATTGTCAGAGTGACATTGTAGCCACTGGGCGATAATTAATGACAGTACTGTGTAGCATAATGCAGGTAGTATGGCCCTCAATTCAATTGTCCAATGACTTAATTGAATGAATGATTACGGTCATTCTGTGTGTACCGTAATTTCACGACTATTTATATTAGCCGCGGCTTATACATTGATGCAAAATTTCTTCCGCTATGAGGTTAAAACAGGGGGCAGTTAATATGGTGTTAGTATGGTTTTGTTTGTTTAACTTGCATAAAACACTGTCCTGCGGCTTATACACAATGCGGCTTATATGTGGGCATTAATGTTAGCTGACTAACTTACTTTTCCCAGAATGCAACTGTAATGGCCATTCATCGGAGTGCCACTTTGACATGGCGGTGTATCTGGCCACGGGTAACGTTAGTGGAGGCGTCTGTGACAACTGCCTGCACAACACCATGGGCCGCAACTGTGAGACTTGCAAACCCTTCTACTACAAGGACCCAACTAAAGACATCAGAAACCCTGGAGTCTGTGTGGGTGAGTGTATAAACTGAAGAGCATACAAACTTAACAGTAGATTGTTTACCCATATCCAGCCTGGATTGGGTAACTTTAACCTGAGTGGATTGAATGGATAGATTTGAATGGGTATCGATATCAGAAATTAATAGTTAACTAGATGTACCGCATGGCAGTACAAAATATGACCGCCGCTTAGTTCTGCACATTCTCTGCCCTGCGCTTAATAGCACCACCCACAGGTCGATGGTTGTACAGTCATTAAATGTACATATAAATTCATTTATTTTATAGCCCCCCATGGATGAAATTCCACAAAACTTGACATATTCCCACAAGATGTCAGGCTCATCATACACATTAAATTTGGTGCAGTTCATAACATCTGATCTAAAGATAGGGGCAATTAAAGCAGTATAATATTGCATTTTCATTTTTTACCATGGGGGTGCAAATCACAAATGACTGGTTATAAGCTAAGTTGATGTGGGCTCTTGAGACCAACATTCCATAAATGTTTCATCATCCTCAATGTCACGGGTCAGGTAGTTTTTTAGGAAAAACTGTATTTTTTGGGTTTCGCGGGGGGGCAGCTCAAAGATGGAGTGGCCCCCGGGGACCAAACGAAATTTTTCCGTAAAAGTCTACTGGGGCTACATGCCCACCAAGTTTCATGTTTCCCGGTGTTACGGTGTCCCGGTGTCCCGGGAATCGGTGACCAAAAATTCAGGAAGTAGATGACGGGAGAAAAAAAAAAAAGAAAAAAAAAAAAACTTTGACAATCATTATATGACCGCTACGCTTGCTACGCTAGTGGCGGTCATAATTACTGTGTGCATTCCTCGAGTCGAGATGATATTATGTGTGTATCATAAGGTTGTGTGTACTCAGCTCTACTCTGTGTACTATCTTGTCCCCAGCTTGCGACTGTGACCCAGACGGCTCCGAGGACGGCGGTGTGTGTGACAGCCATGATGACCCCTCGCTGCGCATGATCGCTGGCCAGTGTCGCTGCAAGGTCCACGTGGAGGGCCCGCGCTGTGACAAGTGCAAAGCCGGCTACTATGGCCTGAGTGCCGATAATCCACAAGGCTGTCGGCGTAAGTGGGAATTAAGGCAGATAGAGATAGTGAAGAGGTTACAAAAGGTTAACTTTTATAATGCCTGCTAGAAAATATTATAAAATATTATTTAGGTTTTTCTGATAATCAGTGGAATTTTTTTATTGAATATATGTACAAACATTTTTGGTATTTGTCCACAACCTTTCAAAATGTTGCCCTTTGCTGCATGTGTTGTACTGTCCATATTGTGTGCA
>JAODXP020000018.1:7482578-7537578 GCA_027497455.2 Sardinella longiceps
TGGAGAAGAATGTAGGAGAGCAAGGCTGCTCTCAGATCAATTCAATTCAATTCAATCAAGCTTTATTGGCATGACAAATATTTTTGCATTGCCAAAGCAGAACATGTAAAGTTTACATGCAAAGTACAATGAATAAATGGGGTACAATGAATAAAAACATATACATTCTAGGTTGTCAAATTACAGACACTGATTATCTATCCCAAATTCTTTTACTTTTACCTTGACCATATCTGAACACATCAGGAGGTCAAGGAAAGTTATGAAAATTAATTTGTAAAGAATACTTTTGTGTGTTAAGGCAGTTTGATTGTCTCCATACACACATGGGAAGGAATGGTTGGACAGCTATTGTTGACGTTTTTTGTAAACATTTTATTTACTTTTCTTCTGTTCTGTCTGTAGCTTGTCAGTGTGATCAGCAAGGGTCAGTGAACTTTGAGTGCGACCCCCGTGGAGGTCAGTGTCGCTGCAGACCCAACGTGATTGGCCGGCGCTGTGACCAGTGTGCTCCAGGCACCTATGGATTCGGACCGTCTGGTTGCAAAGGTGTGAGTCAAATATAGCTAAAACTAGATAAAAAGATAGCTTAACTTCAGATTTGAGTTCTACGGATATATTTGTGTATGTGTTTGTGAATTCATCAATTACCTTCTAAGATGAGCTGCTGTCATTTTATGTCAGTTAAATGAAAAAAGTGAGGTTCATAGCATTTACAGAAAGAAACATCATAAACGTTTCCTGGGATTTAATTTTTTATAATTACACATTTATCATTACAAAATGATTTAACTTACTTTTATGATTATGATAATTACTAACAGTGGCTATGTCTTGCTTCCTCAACATATTCTCTACCCCACTCTCACCTCATCCTGTCTGATTCATCCTGTCCCCCACCCATCCATCCTGACTCATCCCCGCTCACAGTGTGTGAATGCAGTGTCGAGGGCTCCCTGGCACGCTTCTGTGACGGGATCACAGGCAAGTGTACATGCCGCCCTGGCGCCTTCGGACCCAGGTGTGATGGCTGCCAGCCGGGCCACTGGGGCTTCCCCAACTGCAAGCCGTGCCAGTGCAATGGGCTGGCCGAGGAGTGCCACCAGAAGACCGGGGCCTGCCTCAACTGCAGGAGCAACGCAGCTGGGAACAACTGTGAGAGGTGAGGTGAGGGGTGGTGGATGGGAAAGGGGGTTTTAGGGTGTCAAAGCTGTGCCACAACCCTAACTGCAGCTTTTGTATTTCAGCTGTTTGTTTGTTTGTCTATCTGTCTATCTATAATCTAACTGGTTATAAATTCACTCTCTGAAAAGGGTCTGGTCTTTTTTTTTTCATATTCTATACTATAGATGTCTCATAAGGCTGTAAAACAGACTATGTTTGCCCTTATGTCATTGCTGAATAATATTTCAAAATCTGCATGGCTTCACACTTTTGACATACTTCTTTCAGATGTGCCAATGGTTTCTATGGAAACCCTGTGCTCGGCTCGGGCAGCCAGTGCCGTCCCTGTCCGTGCCCTGAAGGACCTGGAAGCAGACGCCATTTTGCAGCCTCCTGCCAACAAGACCCACGCAGTAGACAGGTGGTCTGCAACTGCAATCAGGGCTATACAGGTGAGTCTTTGGAAATGTCCAGTGATCTCGTGTTTGCAGAACTGCCCCTAAAAGTGACTGATTGGTGAATAGGTAATGTGCATGTACAGTATCATGTCCCACTTTGACATGTGTACACCATTACCAAGGTAAATCTGGACCACCTAGTTTTGTATACATTCATAACATTAAAGGAGAGTACCGGAGTGGATTCAAACATAGCCCTGTTGAAAGAGCTTGCTAAATGCGCTAGTTAGCGAGTGGAACAAAATAATTTGGTACAGCACAGACTGAACGCAGAAGCGAACAGGGACTTTACACTGAATCAATGGGACCTGACTGTTGGAAACCGAAAGTAAGATCTGAGGTTACATTTACTCAATGTAAAGTGTTTAGCGTTCGCGTTAGGTCTGTGCTGTTCGAAAATCTTTCATTTTATGCGAAATATATAGCTGTTAGAAGGCTCGTGCAGCATGGCTATGCTTAAACTTACTCCGGTACAGTATATTGCTTTAAAGTCCATAACATAAAGTGCATCCCCCCAAAATATGGTTCAAAACTTCACCAGTCAACGATTACAGTGAAGCTGAACTATAATCTCATGACATTAACAGTCAGCCTGTCATGCTGAATGGTTATGAAGTGATGATTGTTGTTGTCTCCCCTTCCCCTGCAACTGGATATAGGTATTGTTAAGCGCTCTGATGGCAGCAACCTCAAGCGTGAGTAACGGTCAACTACTACAGAAATCCCAACCCTTATTCCTACATACCTATATTCCTGCCCGCACCAAAACCCCACCCCAATCCCAGCTCTCGCATGGCTTCGGCACCCCCCACCCTCCCCCTATGTTGCTGCGCCACTTCCCCACTCACAGTAAAGCCCCTCTGTCCACAATACTAGGCCACTGGAAGCAACCATGTTCCAGGCAACCCACACAGACCACTAGCCCTCTATATCTGGGTCACTTTTGAGGTGTCTATGAAAATCAGGCCTCAAGCCATTGTGTGTGTGTGTGCCACTATCCACTCTGTGCACCTGTTCGAAACCTAGCTGTGTGATCAATGTGTCACCTGACCATAGAAAAAGAGTGGATACAGTGATCTTCCCCAAGACAATGAATTCTGCAATTCTGTGGCAGTATGTAGACACTGCTGTATAGCTGTACATGCAAAGATGGTCAATTGACACATTCTTGAAAATAGAAAAAAATCAGTTATACATGCACAGATGCATCTTTGACACATCTTTGAAAAAAAAAAAGCATTAGCTACTCTTGTGGGTATTCAGACAGTGATGCCAGTTTTTCTACCCCAACGTTGTGCACTGGAGGCTAGCGGGCATCACACAGTTTCTCTTCAGGAGGCTATTCAGCCTTTCTTTGATGGTCAGCCATCTCAGGATTGCATTAGGTCCACTAGGCTGCACTCCATTTCAGCCAAGTCTTCAGCTCAAAGGAGCACTCTCCCTCCCCCTCTCACTCCCACAGACTACTTATGACCCTGTGTGGCCAGAAGGTTTCACACACTACATTCTCAGATGCAGTGTTGGGCAAGTTACTGCAAAACTGTAATGCGTTATTTATTACTTGTTACTGACATTTTATAGTAGTCCCTTACATTACAATATTAGTGTTTTGAAAATGTAAGGCGTTGCATTACTGTTGTATTACATTTAAGTTACTCTTCGGCCCCCGCCGGTAGCCTATGACCTTCATTAGTCCGTTATCAATGTTGAGAATGATAAGTGGAGACTGTAAATTTCTACATTAAGTCCGGCACAGCAAACGTTTTACCCTTGCTGACCTCTCAGTGATTTTTGGCGAATTTGTATGAAGGAAAAAAACACCACTTCAGTCCAAATTAAAAATGCATTTTAACTTGAGTTACTGACAATTGTACCGAGGAAAATATTACCAGTTCTTTTTCTGTAATGCCTTACATTACCAAGTTACCACAAAATGCAATGCATTACAGTAATTAGTTACTTGTGTAACTAGTTACTCCCAACACTGCAAAAGAGCACTCCCCCTCCCCCTCTCCCTCCCAAAGACTACTTATGACCCTGTGTGGCCAGAAGGTTTCAGACACTACATACTTAGATGGAAGAAAGGAAGCACAGAATGTGGACACTCTTAAATGTTTCAAATGTCTCAACACAGTATGGTGCTTCTTCATTGGGCTTTTCTCAGGCAGCTATGGGTCTCCAAATTCATTTTGATGGTATATGTTGATGAAATAAAAGAAAATCTTACAAAACAATATGTTAACTGTGTTGCCAAAAAGCTTGTTAGTAGTATATTAGCAAGATGCCAGCAGTGCCAATTAGCTCTGGCTAACCAGCTCTGTGTGGTTTTGCATGGCTGGTAGAAGCTCACTAGTTTTACGTAAATGAAATGTTCACTACTTCTAGACTAAAAGGATAGTTTTTTATTAACTGTTTTGTGATGCATCATGCACAGAGAATGTTGAGCCTGCAGAGAAAATGTGCAAATAATATGAATTCAAACATGTAATTCTAATTGTATACTGTGTGATTGCAAATGTTTTACTGTCCCTCAAGTTTGAGATTCCAAAAACAAACCACACAATTTCTTCCCTAAAATGACAAAAACAAACAACAAAATCTCGAAATTACCTAATACAGAATATCAAGTAAATGTTTTTTTTCCCATCCAAACCCAATAGAACTTTGCTCTCCACCCTGACAAGTCTCTCTCTGCTCTGCAGCAAGTAAGGAATGCAGTTAAGAGGACCAGAGGCGTTCAAAACAGCAGCTGCAGGGTCTCTGTCAAACCCCAACCTCAACACCATTCATCCCTTCTACCTCCACCATTGCTCTCATCCCCCCATCCCAACCAACCCCATCCCCCCATCCCCATCCCCATCCCATATGCCACCCCACCACTGCTTCAGCAACCCTCATCAGTCCTCAGGGAGAACAGGCCAAGAATGTTCTCCTTGTTTCTCTGTTCCAAAAAATTTTCAGGAATACGTCGCTTGTCTGTGAGAAAGCCAAGACTTCACTTTCTCTGCCAGGTCCCACGATGAGTCTAATCCGTCCTGGGGAGTGTTCTGCTAATAACTTGGGACTCGGCCTTTGCTTAATCATAATCTGGCTGCATTCCTGTCATTTTTTTTAACTCCAGATGTCAGAAGACAGGATTATGGTTGTCTGGTCTAAATGGGCTAATTTGGGATAACACAATTTGACAGATGAATTCTAACTTTTGCCTTCATCATTTTTGTTTCTCTACCTTGTACTCGTATAGTACAAGATTTTTTCCCATGAAATGTCAGGTTCTCTTATATTTTTTCAGAGGCTGATAGTAAGCAACAAGAACCAGATGATCGTCAATTGAATTGAATTCCTGTGTGGCAGATATTTTAAATCTGTCAACAATCTTAGAGCGAAATTGTTAGCTGGTTGAGATTTATCACACTGACCTTAACTGGAAAAATGTCTCACATGGTTTTACCTCCTGCACAAAGCATCCAGAAGCAGACATGTGTTTAGTGAAGTGGAACAGACTCATCACCTGAGTTATGTTGTCCATAAAGGCCTACTACGCTATCACATGATGTACTCTCCAGACAAGGCTACAAGGCTGCTAAAGGCTTTACGTTTGCAGTAAGAAAAGAGGCCCTGAGAGTTTGTCTGTGTTTTCTGTCTGGTGTCCCACCACTGAAACTCTCTCTATGAAAACCCAGCGTCCCTGAAATCCCTTCTAATCGCTACTGTCTGTCCCTTTTAGCGCACAACTACCCGCAATCCCCCACAATCCTCTGTTGTCTTTTCACCTCTGACTGACCCGCCGCTCTTCTCTGCTCGCCAGGCGTGCGCTGCGAGGAGTGTGCCCCCGGCTACTATGGCAACCCTGCTCAGCCAGGGGGGCGGTGCCAGCCGTGTCGCTGTAACAACAACATTGACCTGTCGGACCCAGCCTCGTGTGACCAGCGGACGGGAGAGTGCAGGAAGTGCATCTACAACACAGAGGGGCCTGACTGCGGCGTGTGCAAGAGTGGTTACTATGGTGATGCATCTCGTCGCAATTGCAGAAGTAAGTAATTGATTTGATTTTGATTTGATTTGATTTGAAGTTGATTTTGAAAAGTCTTACGGAGCAATAGATTGATATATTGATTTTGGTATATGAATAGATAGCGTTTTTATACATACCACATGTTAATTGATATGACAACAAAACTGACTAACTTCACCGGGAACTGAGCAGGCACTTTTGATCCATATTTATGTAGTAAGTGTAGCGAATTTCAGTTGTGTAAATTACATGTCAAACAGGTCAAAGATTTCATTTAGCATTCGTTTTCAAAAAAGTTCATTTTGTTTTTTAAAAAAGTGCTCTATAAACAAAGATTATTATTATTATTATTATTATTATTATATCATTGAATCACATGTTATGTCTCCAGAATGCACTTGTAACTTCCTGGGCACGGCACGTAACCAGTGCACAACGAAGGATGAGTGTGTGTGCCAACGTTCCTCTGGCCAGTGCCAGTGTCTGCCGAACGTGAGCGGCCTTACCTGTGACCACTGCGCTCCCAACTACTGGAACCTGGCCAGCGGGCGAGGCTGTGAGCCATGCGGCTGTGACCCCAACAATGCCTACGCCTCAACCTGCAATGAGGTGTGTGCATGCCTTGACCTCCATGATAGGATGATATGAATTTCACAGTGGAAGTGTTACAACACAGGATGTCATGATATTCTTATGTGATGTTGTCAAAACGGTACACATCCTCCATTCTAAACTGTGTATCTGTGTGTATGTATGTGTGTGTGTGTGTGTGTGTGAGAGAGAGAGAGAGAGAGAGAGAGAGAGAGAGAGAGAGAGCAGGGATGTACATGTATCTAAAAGTGGGTGTAAACATCCATATGTGTGCCTGTGTCTGTACTGTACTGTATATTTCAATGTGTATGGTTACTTCCATGTTTCACTGCACCTTATAATGCTGAAGCCTTGGTGTAATAATATTGAAGAAGTCCCTGTTTTCACACAGTTCACAGGCCAGTGTCAGTGCCGTCAGGGCTTTGGTGGAAAGACTTGCCGCGACTGCCAGGAGAATTTCTGGGGTGATCCCAGAACTCAGTGCAGAGGTGAGCTTCTCAACGATGCAGCTCCTTATTCTTACAGTGTAACACTATGCTCCATATTACAGCACTGTTGCATCCACACTGCTAATGACAACTATAAATAAAATCAAAACAAAAAATCAAAACAAAATAGATGCTGGATGATGTCACTCTTTCATAGAATGGCTGTTATAACAGCCATATTATTCTTCTGTTATGGCTGTAGTTATATAGTTGTGGGCGGGTCAGTGTTTGTCACTACGGTGATGCCACTGAACTAGTCACTGAACTGTTACAATGACTGACCAGTAATTAACCTCTATTTCCACAGCTTGTGACTGTGATCCCCGTGGCATCGAGACGTCTCAGTGCAACCGGATGACGGGTCACTGCGTGTGTCAGCAGGGGGTGTCAGGGGTGCGCTGTGACCAGTGCGCCCGCGGTTTCTCTGGCACCTTCCCCGACTGCCAGCCATGCCACCAGTGCTTTGGGGACTGGGACCGCATTGTTCAGGATTTAGCGGCCAGAACGAAATCTCTGACAGACCGGGCTCGAGAAATCCAGACGACTGGCTTGACTGGGCCGTATGAGAGGAGATTTAAGGAGCTCGAGGACAAGCTGGCGCAGACCCGTGACATCGTCAATGCTCGTAATGCCACAGCAGAGGCCGTCACTACACTGATGGGCATGATTGAGGATCTTAGGTGAGACTGAAAAATTGAGAATATAACGGAAAATGACCGATAAAAAGCGTAAATGAGTGTAAATACACATCAGAAATGTAAGCATTGCAGCAATGCCATTACTACTATGTAAATCTAGAAATGTCTTAACAGTAGCGAAAGTGAAGCATATACTAAAAAAAACAAAAAAAAAACAGAAAATGCTTCTCATGTTTTTATTGACGTAGTTTTTTTTTCCTTCAGAAGAACAGTGTTTACTATAAAATACATTTGTTTTGTTGTGCCGCTGGGTTCATTCTGTGTCTCACCACTCACATAGGTCCCGCATTGGGGAGACCACAGACACACTGAATCGGTTGGAGGGAGACCTCACCAATGTACAGGACAACAACTATGAAGCCAGTAATGAGCTGAGCGCCCTGGAAAGAGAGGCCAAAGAGCTCAATCTGACCTGCGATGGCCTCAATCGCCAGCTGGACATCCTCAAGAACTCCAACTTCCTTGGTTAGATTGCAATACATTTAGCTATAACTAAAAGTAATACTACTGGCTTAAATGAAAATGGCAACAATAATGTAGGATTGTTATTAAGAAATCTGGTAACATGTATAAAAGCAGTTCATTATATCCTGTAAAAGTGTTGTGTAAAAATAAACAACATATCAAATCGTTTTCCTTTTCAGGTGCATATGACAGCATCCGCAGCTCCCACAACAAATCTCGAGATGCAGAGCGCCGTGCCAACAAGGCTACGACAGAGATCCCCAGCACCGTTAGCCAATCAGCTGCCACTCGCCGCAAAACTGAGCGTCTCATCGCTGACAAGAAAGATGACTTTAACCGCAAGAATGCTGCCAATAAGCGTGCACTGCTTGACCTCAACGCCAAGGCACAGAACCTGGACATGAAAAAACTGAATGAGAAGGTCAGTCTGGGGTAAACATTTTCCACACCACTTGATGGCAGAGTGATGAAGTTATGATATGGTCCCGTTATTTATTTCTTGTTCTGGGGAACCTACAACCAACCAAGTTAACCATTTTTTGTCATAGTTTTTTTTTTTTTAATTCTTGTTAAAGTCTTGTGATTTTTACTGAATACATTGTGAGATGAGGTAAACCTTTCACCATGGATCAAGTGGTATTACAATTAGACGATATAAAGACATTCAAGACAAGGCGACAAAAGACAGGTCATAAGTAGACTTGCTCCGCTTCAACCCTCTCTGCTTGAACTACTGCAGTGGCTATAAGACTTTAAGAGGAGGCAGTGAGCTGGGCTTTGAATGTATAAAGAAGTTTACAAAGTTATAGTTTACAAGAGGTCAAAGTGATGAGAGCGTCATTGACAAACTGATTCATAACCTCTGTCTGTTATGTGTGTTCATTGATTCATAACCTCTGTCTTTCGCCCGTGACTAGGTCTGTGGTGCTCCTGGTGACGTCCCGTGTGAAGAGAGTCCATGCGGTGGAGCTGGATGCCGTGATGACAACGGCAAGCGACACTGTGGTGGCTTAAACTGCAACGGTGCCGTTGCAAAGGCTGACAGTGCCCTGGACAAATCCAAACACGCTGAGAAAGAACTGAACAGAGCCATGGCAGAGGTTGAGGAACTCTTCCAAAAGGTGACAGGCGACTTGCCCCAGTATTTCGCAAAAGCCTCTCTTCATGCCCTTTTGGATTTTTAAAATCTATCACTTTGGCCCTTTTAGCCTTTTCACAAAATTAATAACAAAACAAAAACAATAAAATATATTAAAGAAAATAGAATAGAAAAATAGAATTTGCCAATTCACCCTGCTCACAGAGTGCGTTCTATAAGGTTCCGCCACTCAGTCTTTACTAAGCTTAAATTCTTTGCCCTGACCATCCAGTGCTCATATTATGTGATTTTCAGGTAGCAGATGCTAAGACTAAGGCTGAGGAGGCAAAGGACAAAGCCCAGGCAGCGCTGGAGAAAGCCAATGACACCAAGAACAAGGTGGAGCGCTCCAACAATGACCTCCGTGACCTCATCAAGCAAATTCGGGACTTCCTCACACGTGAGTAAGCCAGCCATCCAGGACAAAAAAATCCTTATGGCAAATAAGATGTTCATAGCAAAACAAAACAAAGCTTTTCTGTCATCAGTCTATTGTTACTCTCTGAAATGAATCTCAAGTTATGGCTGGTGCAGTTAACCAAATGTACTGTGATAACATGGTACTTTATTTATCCGGAAGGAAATAAATTCCTCATGAATTAATGAGAAGTTGAACTGGAAATTGTGAAAGAGAATGTTTATCACTTTCACAGAGGAGGGTGCTGACCCAGACAGCATTGAGACGGTGGCCAATCGTGTCCTGGAGCTCTCGATCCCAGCCTCCCCTCAGCAGATCCGCCATCTAGCCGAGGAGATCAAGGACCGCGTCAGGAGCCTGTCCAATGTGGACGCCATTTTGGAACAAACACAGGACGACGTGCGCAAAGCCGAGCAGCTACTTCACCACGCTAAGAGAGTCAGGTACCTTACAATATGTCAATTTTTTTGAGTGCATCCTGTTGAGTTTTGATTACATCAGTGGTGAACTGCATGCATCATCTCAGTAAATAAGAGCAATCAGTGCTCCTTTTCTTGATGTACAGGCAATGTGTTTTCTCAGTGAAACATTTTTCTTGTGTTTGATTGTGGAATCACAAACTGACACATGTCCTCACTGTTATGCTTACATTTACCTTCATACTCTTTAATGCCTTTAAACAACACAGGAACAGAGCTGAAGGGGCCAAGAACAATGCTGAGACCGTTCAGAAAGCACTGGACGATGCCCGCAAGGCTCAGGCTGCTGCAGAGAAGGCCATTAGAAAAGCAAAGGATGATATTGGACTCACTGAAAACCGTCTGGCTCAGGTTAGCCTTCAGTTGTAACCACAGATTTTTGGGTGCTGGGTGGACCTGATTCGTAATTAGTTATTTTTGGCTATTATATAATTTGTGGGTATTTGTGTAAAAATGTGAAGGACTTAGATCAAGACATTTCTGCATATGCAACTTTATGTCTTTAGATCGAGTCTGAGACGACTGCCAGTGAGCAGGACCTGAAAGATGCTATGATGCGGCTGGGTATCCTAGGACAGGAGATTGACGCCCTGAAGGCCAAACGTGCCACTAACAGCTTGGAAGCAGCTCGAGCGGAAGAGACAGCCACCATGGCACGAGACAAGGCCAATGAAGCCAAACAGGTGAACATGATTTGTCTCCTAATTTATTTCTCCTTTTATCCTTCCTCTCACCTTTACAGTTCAAAGTTTAAATCCAATGGTGCCTCCTAAGTCCCCCGGTGTTTCCGTGGTACTGTTCTAGCTAGATATGTGTACTTTTCATCTTCGGGATGTGTTACATCATCTGTTTGTGAAGAATTGATTTGTTAACCATAACAGTCAACAGTGGTGGTGTTAAAATCCTCATCCCCACTACAAAGAAGTTACCATGGCTTCTACTAGGGGAATTGCATGAAATTTACAGCAGCAAAATGATGCAACAGCAACAACACAGAAATGCTTGGAGCATGGCTTGTTCCATATGTGCATTTGTTGATGTTCTCAAGATGGGCCGATGCAGTTGCTGCATGCCTTACTGCAGTGGTTCCTAACCTTTTTCTTCAGGGACCCCATATTTTTACCATTGTAAACTTTGGTGAGCTTTGTTGCTTATATGCATATATGAATTAAATGCTTTGTCATTTATTCAACATGGGCTATATGGTATTAAAATTAAACCCCTTAAAATCAAGAGGGCTTCGCAACCCTCCGTGGATCTTTGGCGACCCATAGGTTGGGAACCACTGCCTTACTCTCTATCTATCATTTATGTATTTTACAGATTCTGGATGGTGAGCTGACTGACAAATACAACTCAGTGAAGGAGCTGGTGGGAACGAAAGCCACTAAAGTTCACGATGCCAAACAGAAGGCTGAGCGCCTGAGAGATGAAGCCAAGGAGCTCCTGAGGGATGCTCAGAACAAGCTTCAGAGACTGGCAGGTGAGTGTGGGAAGCCCAGATTCACCCGTAAGCAAGACTTTAGGATGTATAAAGTCTAAATAAGTGCTGAAATAGTTGAATTGATCTGACTGATACGTTTAACAATATCCTGTTTGTTCATTAATTAAAAGCAAGAGATTTCTCTACAATACATAGGCCCTGTATAGGTTACACCATTACACCCAGGACTCTATTCCCCCCTTGTGGTGTAAAGGTGGTATTGCAATACTCTTAGCCATTCTGTTGCATGAAATGCTAATTTTTCTCACTAAATCCAACCAAATTATTGTGTTGTATTGTGTGTATCTACAGAGCTTGAGAAAGACTATGAGAAAAATCAGCAAACTCTAGAGGGCAAAGCCCGGCAGCTGGACGGACTGGAGGATAAAATGAAGGCCATCTTGGATGACATCAACAAGCAGATTCAGATCTACAACACTTGTCAATAAACAGCCTGTTTCCTGCATAGCCTTCTGTGCAGTCTAAGACACTCCAAAACTACTGAATCATCTCTTAGGAAAGGTGCCTTTCTGACCTTTTGCGTGTCAAATTCAGACGACCAATGTTAACTGCCTCAAACACTAACTCTAAAAGCAATACTATGGCCTCAGAACTGCTGTCTCATACCAAAGAATGAAAGTGCCTAATGTTCTAATACAAAATAAGATGAATTATATAGTAACATTTGCTGTTATGATAGAGGTCAATGTATACATGTACATGTCTGTGAAGTTAGTGTAAATAGCCTACATTTAAGAAAATTGTTGTGATTTTTATTTAATGAATTGGAGACAATAGTGTTATCAAAAATACTGTAATTCATATCTGTTCATTAACAGATTTTTACCTCCATAAACGTGTCTTTTTGCTCTTTGGAAATGAACAAAGCAAAATAAAAACAAGTCTGTGTAAGAATGGGCCCATCACTAAGTTTTTGACCTGGAATATTTTTGTTTGATGTACTGTACAACTTTAAAATGAAAATTAAGTGTCAGGTGAAGAGCATTCTCAGTACATATTCATACCGATATAATATAGGCCTATTAATCTGTAGTTGTCTCAGAGTCGTCACCCCCACCCCCTGCTGGGTTAGAGAGCTCAATATTGGACTAAAGTCAATAATTGACACGCAGTCTACAGATTAACATCTAAAGAAAAGTTATTACAGCCTGCTACAGATAAACCATACACGGTATTAAATTGCTATATAGATCTAGGCCTATTTAGCCTGCAAAGGCTTCGGCTGAAGCAGGTTGACATTTGACACTTGACAAGACTGATACAAGGATTCTACATTAGATTCTACACAGTTCAGTTGCACAACTGAAATGAAATTATCGCCAACCAGCCCACAGTCTGGGCTACTGTAGTTGGCCGGGTGTATCTTGGTTGGTTGAGACCTGTGTCATATGATTGGGAAGTCATGCGGCGTTGTCTTCAGGAAGTAGGCAGTGCGGTGGTGTGGATTTGGATTTCGATCTTGTCTGTTTTTGTTCCCAAACAAAGTGCGAGTCATTGCCCGGTGTGTCCGTAGGAGGTGGTTGAGGAGCACCAAGCCGACATCTATGGGATTTATTATTTTGCATTCATAAGATCTCTTCCAACTTGCTACAAAATGGGACCAGGTTAGAAATTTCTAGAAAATCCGTAAAGCGAAGATTATATGCTCTCCGCGCAGGGCGATCAGCGGCCCGTTGCCGTATCAAGAAGCCTCGGGCTGAATTGATTCGGACTCGCTGGCCATTGTTGGCAAACGAGTAACGAAGACGACGGTCACCATCCAGCTAACCACTTACGAAATGTGAGTGTCATTTCTCTGTAACCTTATGTATGCAATGTTGTGATAAATGGCGGTATGTTGGTAATGCTACCGCAAAGCCTCGTGTTTCCTTGTCGATAAATAACGACAGCAAACAAACACCGGTGGAGTTCCATGATGACATACCAAGTGAGCTAGGCTAGCAGTAGAAGCTAAAGCTAAAGCTAATGTTAGTTTTTGTTTGGTTTTGTAGCAACTGTGGGTTGCTGTCCAACATTAGCTTAGTTCACGCTAGGAGGGCTAACGTTAGCTAGTGATTGTCGACCTTCGCAATATAACTTGCGATAATGTAAGCTAAGACAATTTGTAATGTCAATGATGAATGTTATTTAGTATTATGTTTTACGCGTTGTAAACCTTACTTGAGTGATTAGCCTATCTTTGTCTATTTTCGAACCTGCGTAATTCTCAGCAAGGTTTCCACCATAACGTTGTGTCCCTTCGTTAGCCCTTAAAGCGAAAATAAGCCGGTGGTCTACGAGCTAACGTGAACGATTCGGCCGGTTAGCTAACGCTAGGTACGATAACGGCATTGTTAATTCTCTAATGTGAGCGGCCCTGACAACAGTACAAATAACATTGCCATTTCATGTAGAGTAACGTTAACGTTATATTCATGGTAACGTTAACATGGTATGATCAAAGTGGTCGATATTGGTCTGTCGTCAAGGTATACCATTAGCCTAAACGTAAACATGCCTTTGCATATTTGATGGAATTTAGCATTAGTGTCATCCAGATATGCTCGAATAGATTGTCTTTACATTTTCACTTTATTTGAATCATGAACCAACTTACTATTTGCTAACTTTGGGTAAGAAATGTGCTATACATGACGGAGATGAGCATACTGTAGTCAAGTATTCACCATCATTATCATATTCCCATGGACTGTATTTATTTATTTGTATTTACGTTGCTATTTACAATCTCTTTCACCTGTGTATTCACGTAACGACAGCTCCTCCTGATTCTGT
This sequence comes from Sardinella longiceps, assembly GCA_027497455.2. Lineage (NCBI taxonomy): Eukaryota > Metazoa > Chordata > Actinopteri > Clupeiformes > Clupeidae > Sardinella > Sardinella longiceps. The sequence goes on from JAODXP020000018.1 coordinate 7,496,772, forward strand.
TCTGGGAGTGTTCTGACCCAAAACGTCGCCAAGATAGCTGGACCGAGTAGGAAGCGACACAGCTCAGAACCAGACCCCAGCGGCAGCAGCGGGAGTGAGGCGGGCGACGGAAGGCCAGTCAGCGGAAAGTGGCTGAAAATGGCCAGCAGCAGCACCAGCACTAACACGGGAGAGACAGGTCGAAGGAGGGCTCAGCGTGGTTCCGACGACTCTGGTAGCACCAGCAAAAAGAAGCAGAAGGACCGGGCCAACCAGGAAAGCAGGGAGGCTAAGCGCGCCGCCGCTGGTTCCAATGCTTCAGAGACCAAGAAAGGTAAGCAGCAGACGAAGATCTCATTGACAGTTGTCGGTCTTCTACAGTTTTCTGTGTATTTGGACGACTAGCCTTACCTGTGACTGTGAGAATGCAGAGTTATTCTGTTGCCTTCTGCTGAAAGACGATTAGTTGAGTTGAGTTGGATTCAAGTTGAGTTGCACCTGCAGTGGACTAATTAGCCTACAAGTAATTATTGTCTTTTTTTTTTGTTCAATTGAAGTGCACAATCCTGTTAATCCACTTTGTTTTATGCGTTGCACTCCCAGTTTCTAAAACAACTCTCTTTTTGTTTTGGTCCCATCTCTACCTCCAGATGCTCAGTGCTCTTGTTTCTTTCTTGTTTATGAAGCCTGGAGTTGCAGTGTATTGATTGGCAGCTCTCTGCAGTAGCACCAAAGGATCAATAGTCTTTAGAGACCAAACTCTGAGGAGGCACAGGTCCATCAGTTCCCCCAGTGTGTTGTGGCTGACTGAGGGGGTCCATAGTTAAATGGCTTTCACAGAGAACATGTCATGCAGTCTTTGATGTTGTGGTCTGTCCTGCAGTATAGCATTATTTGCCGTGAAGTCAGTGGTTAGCAGCATAGGACTCCTTTCCAAGATTAGAGCTGATTGGTGCCTCGTCTGAAATGAGGCGTAAAATGTTAGGCCTGCGAAGGTCAGCCGTCCTTCGTTTTCAAACTAAATGAGCCAAAAACATTCCAAAAGTTCAGTTCCATGTTGTTGTTGTTTTCCTTTGACTTTTCCAGACCATAGGCTATGTTTGATCATTTATTGAAACTTGTGTGCTATTCCCAGTGTTTTAAGCACAGCTGAACATTCCCTCCCTGTGAATGTGTAGTTATGTAGTAGACCTGCTGTAATTTCCTGTGCTGATCTCCTCCAGTCAAGGAGTCCTGAGCGTTGGAGTGGGTGGCATTGTTTGTGTTGAAATGATATAAGACCGCAAGCTTGGTCTGTGTTAAAGAGGTTAAGTTTGTCAGAACAGAGACAGGAGGTTGGCTATACTGTTTAGCCTACAGCACATGGAGCTATGATCGTGTCTATGTGTTGTGTGGTCTGTCTATGTGTTGTGTGGTCTGTTTGTATAGATTTTGCCAGAGGAAGGGAGAGAGACTTCCTCATGATATGCATGATTCACCATCCAAGTGTGATGGGATCCTGCTCAGCCACGTTGTCACTGCAGTTATTGTTCTAATATAGGCTAAATGTGTAGCCACGATGACCAAACTGAAGGTAATGGATTACGCTATATGTTTGTACAGGCCATTACGTAGAAGTCTGAATGTTGATATGCTGCTGTTTGTACATGATGTTGTTCCACTACTTGGTGTCAAAGTTCCCTCTGGTGCCTGAGCAGTCTCCATGTCGATATGGAAAAAAGTGAAAGTGAAAGCTAAGTGTTGATGTCATTGCTTGGTTAGGTTATGATAGTGTTTGCAAGAACAACAAAGCCTTTGCAAAAGATTAGGCTTGTAGTTACCGCTTGTTGTGCTCATTATGATCTTTTTTTTTAAGGTGGTCTCTAAACTTTTAGACCATTTTGAATTTCATTTTACTTGATGGGCAGTGCTAAGGCCACAGGTAGGCTAATATTTAGAGTAGTACACACTAGAATTAGGAAGTGACCCAATTTAACACTGAAGGCTATTCATTCAGCAGGTGGAACTGTGATCCTCCTCAGTAGAGCTGTTGAGCCCTGATATCAGAGCTTTAAAAAACACAAAGCCTGTTTCATTATGAATCTAGTATCCCTTTGTGGCAAGAGGCCTCACGTTTTGTCTTTGCTAGCACATCATCACTTTTGAACAGACCACTTAGGCTACAGAATATGGATTAGCTTATTTAGTGTATATTGCAAATGCATGAGATGACATATCATCTTTTCCCATTTGTCCTTGGCCATTGCTGCTGTGTCTGCAACACTGGTAGAATAGGAGACCGATCCCTTTAGACCTGAGTAGCCACTTTGAGGTACACGCAGATTATCAGCACAATTGTGCACCGCAAGAGCGAGTGACTTAGGGATGTGCTACAGAGAACACCACGTTTTGGGGAGTATGCTATTTTCCATCTTTGTGTTACTCTTCTTGAGTAGGCTAAACACAGATCGCTGCCTCTCAAGGGCAATTTTGTGTTCATGAGGAGGGGTTGTTTCTTTTTCCTTTGTTTCAGTGTGTTTTGACGGTTAGCATGCAGCTGTCTTTCAGGCTGCTGCTGCTGTATAGAGGGGCTCAGCGCAGCGGGATGTTATTTGAGCTGAGGAGGTAAATCTGCGCTGGCCCAGTAGACCAGGTCCTTGTGAAGGTCAGGGACTCGCCGGTCGCTGGTGCGCTGCGCTGCTCCGCTCCGTTCGGCTTCGGTTCGGTTCTGCTCAGAGTTTTAGCCCATAGTCAGAGCTCTGCGTCAGAGCCAGAGCCAGCCCTCTCTTTTTGTCCTTGGCCATCTCATCTCCACAAACCTTGCTCAGGCCCTGTCCCACAATTTGCCCTTCACCACCTAGCCTAACTTGCAGGAAGCATTTTTCTCTTAACCTGCCCTCATTGTGGCCATTTTTACAACATATGAACAAATTGAGTTCAAAATGTTCAGTCATTTGCTCCATCTTCTTTCTAGCCAAACTAGGCTATCTATCAGCCAGTACTAGCTGCCTAATTCTGTAACATGCACAATGCCAGATGGATCTGTGGCACCCTCCAGGCTCCCAACATTAGTTGGCTGACTTTTTTTTTTTTATCATCACCACATTAAGCCATCTGCAAAATCATGCACTTGCATCTTCATAAAATGTTTCAAAATTCAGGTAGCCTAATCAACAACAGCTTCATTGAATAACACAGGTGACTTGGAGCCACGTGGTTGTCCTTGCCAAGACCCAGACTAGGTGGTGTTGAGGCTTGGCTCACCCAGCTGGGGCAGAGGAGAGGAGAGCAGGACATGTGCAGCCTGGTGGATGAGTTCCAGCCTGAGTGTAGAGTACTATGGCAACTTGGTTGCGCTGTCTGTATTGTGTTTTTTTTTCTCTCTCTCTCTCTCTCTCTCTCTCTCTCTCTCTCTCTCTCTCTCTCTCTCTCTCTCTCTCTCTCTCTCTCTCTTTCTTTTTTTTTTTTCTCTAAGCTCTGTCCCAGTTTCTCCATGACCAGCACACTGAGCCCTTTTCTCTCTGAGGGTCAATGGATGAATGTGAAAGAGATGTGTTCACTGTGTCGTACAGATTCACACCCATACTCCAGATTTTTTCTTTATTTTTTGAACACACAAACACACTCACTAAACACATAGGCTAGTAATCATACTAATGCCTGTTTCTTTCTGACACATACACATACATACAGTACATACATACACACACACACACACACACACATACACTTCATGTTGTCATGTGTGTGAGCAGCACACATGTGTATAATATCGGTCATGTGTGCTCATGCAGGTCATACTGGAGTTGCAGCACAGCTCAGCTCAGCTGTGGGGCGTGGAGGACTAGATTCTATTCCCCCGTGACCTTTCCATAAAACCATGGAGCAAAGCAGGGCGTGTGTGCTTTGAGTATGGTTGCGTGTCTGATGTAGGAACAGGAGGGAGGGTGTGAATGTGTAAGTCAGTCTGTCTTTATGTGTGTATGTGTGTGTGTGTTTCAGAGAGGGTGTGTGTATGTGTGTGTGTGTTTCAGAGAGGGTGTGCGTGCGCGCGTGTGTGTGTGTGTGTGTGTGAGAAAGAGGGTGACAACTGCTGAAGGGAAAGTGATCATAGGTTTAGTGGGACTCTGAAGCCTGATCTCACACTTGTGTGTGTGTGTGTGTGTGTGTGTGTGTGCGTGCACACGCGCTTAGACCTAAGCTTACTGGATGAACTGTTTGGTGTTTACTGAAGCAGTGCAGATTGCAGAACATGGTGGTGTGGCCATACGCAGACCAACAAGCCATTTGTAACAGCGATGATGAGAAGGAACGGTAAAGTCCTCGAAGTCTCTCTTTGCCACTGGCGTGTTGGCCTAGTCAATGCTATTTAGGAGGTCTCAAGGGCGGTGTTACACTTTCATAACCGGTGTGCAACTGTGCATGCCTCTTATCTTAGTCTGATTTGCTTTTGATTTGTGAAATCAGATAGACTAGTTGAGAGTTGTCTTGAGTAGAGAATGTATATATTTTTGTCTTGGTTATCTGATACTTGTGTGTCAGTCACTTGAAGACACTTGGTTTGCCAAATAGACTACAGACTACAGACAGTACATGTATTGCAAAGACAGAAGTACTGTAGCTACAGTATGCTGAGTGTCCTGTTTCTTCCCTCACTCCTCGTCCTCTTCCACGTGCCAGACATAGTAATGTAGGCTACTTCTCATGGCTACTGTATATTCAAGTTCAGCGAGTAGTAATGTAGCATTGTGTTTGTGGGAATCTTTCACCAGCTGCTGCTTTAAAGCACTCTTACATGACCTGTTTTCTAACGTGAGCTACTGGAAGGGGAGTGCTTATGTCACCTAGCCATGTGTACTGTGTTTGAGACGGAGTCAAAATGTGCTCTGTGTTATTCTGACATTTGGACCCCAGGAAGAGTAGTTGATGCCTTGGGCATCAGCTAATGGGGATCCAAATAAACTATAAACTATAAACATTCGACTAAATTGTGTTTGTGGCAGGTTGGGGCCTGGGAAGTAATTGGTGGACAAAAAATGGAAGTAATTCCTGCAACATTCCTAAACTTTGCATGCAGTCATGCTGTATCCCTATCAGGCCTTAATTGCATTACCATTCCGCTTTTGTGTGGAAATATTTAGACTAGCTGTTGGTTGGGTCAGTAAAGTAAACTGGTAGGTTGGTGTACGCACTGACAATTGGGCTGAAGCACAACGCAAGATGCCACAAGCAAGCATGAGGGTCATATTGCTCATAGTCGCTTTCATATCCACTTCTTTATCCCCTAGATGCTCTTCTTTGTTGAACTGTACTTTAATGAACTGTGATGTGTAGAAAATGCTCACCTCCCGTTTTGCCCTCTTTAGTAGAAATAATGTACTGTAGGTGTGTTGGCCTACAATTTCGTCATATCAAACGTGTTGCTGTGGAGTTGTATATTCCTGCACATTGAGCACCTCTTGCCCAATATGGGATTAATAATTTACTGCATTTCCAATTCCAACATTCTATTGCATTGGTGTCAATACAACCCTGCACACCGGTGCCAAACTCTGCCACTGCTGCCTGTTCATGACCTGAACAATTTTGTCGAATTTGAAAGTGCTCCTCAATGCTGTTGGAACCGATGTGATTAAGTCTTAGCTGCTGTGTATTTGCCTGTATTTAACTCTGTGTGTGTGTGTGTGTGTGTGTGTGTGTGTGTGTGTGTTTGCAGATGTGTTCATGGACTGGAAGCAGAATGCAGATGAGGTGATCGTGAGACTGCGCTGTGGGGGTGCGGTTCTGAAGAGGGAGGATGTTAATGCTGCGTTCACTGACACCGCCTGCAGGGTCTGCTTTGCAGGTGAGCACCAACTTCTGTCTGCATTGCTCCATGTTTTTTTTTTTTTTTACCTCTGGCCACTGAAATACATTAAATATCCAAGTCCATTGGATTGCCCAAGAAAATGTAACAATATTATTGGCAAAACAGCAGTGGAAGCGTCCATTATTTCTCATGGACATAAGCGTTCATTATTTCTCATGGTAATAAAAACACCAGCGATTTTTCTTTGTCTTTATTTTATTTTTTAAGTGCATTTCTCCTAGTGCTATCTGTGTAAGTACTTAAAATGTTTTTTGAAACTCCATGTAGCTGGCTGTTGATAAGGGGTTGTTAGATTTGATAGGCAAAGCACTATTTGTATGTGTCTGTAAATGAGGTCTCTTTATCCAACTTTTATTGGTCTTTGTTTGTGTGTGTGTGTGTAGTTTGTTTTTCTTAATGTGTGTGTTCATCCATGTAATGGTGTTGATTACATGACCCTTGTTATCCTCTCCCCAGACGGCACGGAGTGGAGCTGTCACCTGCACTCTGAGATTGAAGGCTCGTGCAGTAAGGTGCTCTTCAAGGAGAAAGGCGGCATCCTTCAGCTGGTCATGAGCAAGAAGATCCCCTTCAACACATGGCCCTCTCTCATGGTCAGTTACAGTGGACAGTCCTCACTATATATTATACACGCAGACACCGCATTACACAAGATCATGCGAAAATTAACTTTTAGGCCATCCTGGCTTTTTCTTTTTGGTGATGTAAGTCAATGGTCAGTCTTCTCTCAAAGCTATAGCTTATAGCTATAGATTGCTTTGTAGATTGGGAAGTGATTGAAGTTGATAAATTAATATGAATCAATTAATTGCACGCCAAATACCTCATTCCTAATTCTATCACTTTACATAGCGTCTAGTTATTATAATTGAGCTCACCACCAGCAATCACTAACAATGATTTGACCTTTTTCACTGTGTAGCGTAATAACATGGAGAACGAGCCAGTGAACATCAAGATGGAGAACGGCAAAGAGCAGGTGATCAGCACCACGGAGTCGCCCAAATCCTCCTCCCAGCCTGCCACACCACCAGGGGTCACCGAGCAGAAACGCGGGAAGTCTGACCGCGGCGTCAAACGCGGGATGAAGAACAAAGCGGCAGCAGACCGGCCGGAAGGCGGAGGTGGGAAGCCCGCCGAGGGCACGAAGCCTGGACAGACGCCAAAGGCCGAGCCCACCCCAGAGCCCAGTGCCAAACGCGTCGTACGCACCAACAAGTCCTCCAAGACCCCAGCCACCTCCACCACCACCACATCAGCAAAAGATCCCCAGCCTAAAGCCACCGTCAATGGGAAACAGTACAAGCCAGGTCCCCTTGACCCCTCCATCACAGCTACCACCACCACCACCACAACAACAACTACTACCACAACTACCACCAGTACCAGGGATAACAGGGTACCCACACCAGTCAGAGAGCGTGAGCGAACACCTGTGCAGGCAACAGGGACGGCCAGCAAGAGGCCAGAAAGCAAACCTCAGGTGAGACTCACCAAAGAGAATCCTCACTGGCAAAGCTGCAACTAGTCTACTGTATGTCAAATTGGTTATCATAAATAGCTGAAACTATTTATGCGAGTGCTGTGGCCAAACAGAAATGCTGTAATTGTACGAAGAAGTACGAAGGCAGGTTTGTAATTACTATTTATACTAATCCGACACGCTCACTTGGTGCAGTCCAGTATAAAAATACCCTGTCCCACCCGTTTTCATGTAAAATACTAGAGCTTAGTTGTCACCCCTTTATTTTTTATTGTTATGCTGTAATCACCTATGTTTATTGAAGCACAAGGTTGGGGTCAGTGGGGGTTAAATTTACTGATGCTTATGTTTTACTTTTGGGTCAGTGTATTAATTATACTTTTATACAATTATAAATAATACTCTGTGTTATTAATGGCCTTCCAGGTTGAAAGGGAAGAGCAGAAGCCAGAGCCGCCAGTCTCAGGACCCAGGCTAGACTCGCCCTCTATCCCTGCCCCAGCTCGGACACCCAGCCCGGGCAGCGACCACAAGCCAGAGGTGGCCACCAACGGTCTGGCCCCTCATGCGGGCCAAGGGGACAGGAAAGCCTCCCCCGTCCGAGAAAAAGAGACTGAAGCCCAGCAATCCCCTCTCGTAGAGTCGGGGAGCCCCGCACCAGCCGTGGTCCTGAAAGACAGCGAATCCAAGTGTGGCGCAGGAGTGGAGGAAGAGAAGAGGGACAAGTCGAAAGAGGAGCCCCAGGAAACGAGTCAGGAGGAGGAGAAAGGTGAGCAAGTAGGAACGAAAGTAGGAATGAAACATGAATTAACTTCTTTAGTTTCTTTCTCTTGGCTCATAATTGGGATGATGGAGAAACAAAAGCAATGCAAAAAATAAATGTCATGGCCCGATTTTCATGAAATCGGGTGGAAACATGTAGCGTGGCTTTCAACCCAGACTTCAGAATCAAGTTGTGTCAGAAACCGAAAAAAAATCGCTACTTTCGAGGGAAGCGTTTGGTTGCATCAAGGCATGTCCGAATGGAATAAATGCATAAAATCCTGCCTTCAAAGTTACCTTTTGATTTGCCTATTCTTGAAGGAAGCATAGATCCAAACAAAGTCCAACATTCTATAGAACTATTTGGTTATCTGTCGATATCTTGTAAATGGCACCTGAACAAAAAGACGCCGTTCTAATTGGCTGTTTAGCTTGGTCATCCGAAGCGAAGTTTTTAGCCAGTGCCTTGAGGGCTTTCCACCACAGGTAATTTCATAGACAGTGAAGACATTGAGGCAGTGAGTCGCTACCTTCCTGTTTTGGAGGGCGCAGCCTTAAGGCCACCGCACACCGGCTCCGACACAGTGCTGAGCACTCCTCCACCAGCGCCGAACTCTTCCGCCGTCGATTGTGAATTACGATTCAAGTCTATTTTGTCGGAGCGCCCATTGACATTCATTGTTAATTTCACAAGCTACTGTGAAAGGTGCTAGGCGAAATTGTCGGATTCTAAAGTTCTCCGCAATGCTGGCGGAGCCAGTGTGCGGACGGCTTTAGTTTTGCTTTCACTCACATTGTACCCTTCTAGTGTTTGTTTGTGCTCCGTTGTTTGAGATCTGCCTGTGGAAAGAAATAGTGAAACTGGTGTGTTCTTTCTGCAGCACCTGAACCCATGGTGAACCTGAAGTTGGTTAAGAACGACTCATACGAGAAAGGGACAGACCTGATGGTGGTGAACGTGTACATGAAGGGCATCTGCAGGGACACGTCCAGAGTGCTCTTCAGGGAACAGGACTTCACGCTCATCTTTCAAACCAGGTGAGCAACGGCCACTCTCTCAAGAACATCATGCTACGGCAGCAGCACTGTTCTCACTCAGTTCAGTTCAGTGCAGCAGTGTTTGCCTTTCTAGTTTTTTATTCTCCGACTAAAGCACACCTGCATAGATTGTAGTGGGTATTTATAATCTTGTTACCACTGATACATGAAGACCAATGATCTCTTACACTTGTAGCAATCCAGTACAAAAACAAAGACTTAAGTTTGTTTGTTTTTTTCCTCTAGTGACCCAAATTTCCTGCGCCTTCATTCTGACTGTGGACCAAACACTGTCTTTAAGTGGCAAGTCAAACTCAGGTAAAGTGGACACTCTCTGCCCATCTGCTGGAGTATTGTAGGTCAATTCAGTTTTCCATCCCATTTTTTAGTCATTCCCCTCTCAGCCTTACAAAGTCAGCTTGGGATTTGTGAAGCCAGGCTTTTTTTTTTTTTTTAAGTTGTCCATCGCAGAGCAAAAACTGGAGCAAAAAAAATATTTAATGTGTGTGTTTGTGTGTCTGTCTTTCGGCATGTGTGTTTGTCTGTGTATTTCTGTGTGTGTGTGGGTGTGTGGGTGTGTCTGGCTTTCTGTGGGTGTGTGTGTTTGTCTGTCTTTCTGTGTGTGTGTGTGTGTGTTTGTCTGTCTTTCTGTGTGTGTGTGTGTGTGTCTGTGTGTGTGTGTGCGTGCGTGTGTGCGTCTGCAGGAACCTGATCGAGCCCGAGCAGTCCAGCTATGCCTTCACCCCGTCCCGCATTGACATCATGCTGAAGAAGAGGCACAGCCAGCGCTGGGGGGGCCTGGAGGCCCCTGCTTCACAAGGTCTGCTGCCAAGCTTCTACTTGGCACTGAGTGTGTGCGGCCTCGTCTGATTAGTCAGACACTCTCTCACACACACACACACACACACACACACACAATCAGACACATGCTTGTGCATGCACTCCTCAGGGAGATTCAACACAGACTATTATGTAGTATAGTTTTTTTTGGCTGTACTTGAGAAAAATGTACAAAGCATTTCACATATTCATTCACATCATACAAATACCAAGGCATTTTAGTGGCATCATGAACATCAAAAATGTCACTTTTCTGTTCAATTGCCCACTTACTTATAATGAGAACTAGTTTAAAAAAAAGAGTTGAGGTTTGGAGTGTATCTGTAGTTTTTTCCCAGTCCTTTCGGTATTTAGAAAAAAAGATGTCAATCTGTCACTCTCCTTTTCCTCCATTGGCCAACTTTTTTTTGTGTGTGTGTGTGTGTGTGTGTGTGTGTGTGTGTGTGTGTGTGTGTGTGTGTGTGTGTGTGTGTGTGTAGTTGTGAGTTGGGCAGTGTTTACATGCTAAATGTAGGCCACTGCTTTGAACTGGAATGTGATGGCAGAGTGGGCCAGTAACTTAATATGGATTCCAGTCAGTCCCCAACCCTGTGCCCCTGTGTGTGTGTGTCTGTGTCTGTGTGTGTGTGTGTGTGTGCATGTGCGCGCCCCTGTGTGTGTGTGTGTGTGTGTGTCTGTGTGCCCCTGTGTGTGTGTGTGTGTGTGAGAGAGAGAGAGTATGACCGAGTAGTGTCCCTGACTGCACCATTGAACTGCTTCAGGACAAACCTTTAAAGACCTCACACACACACACACACACACACACACACACACACACATACATATATAAAAGTAAAAATTAGATGTCCTCTAAGCTGTTCTTCCACCTGTAGCATGTGTACCAGAGGTTACATAGCAAACATTCTGCTATGAGGCCCCATTCACTATTCAGTAGTTCTCCTTTTGATCACCTTCCACCATTTCTTTGAGTTCTAACCCTTCTAACCACAAGCTTCATCCTCCTCTGTTTAAGGTGCAGTGGGGGGCGCCAAGGTCGCTGTTCCTTCTGGCCCGTCCTCCCTCGACAAGAGCCAGCCAGGGAGCAGCCAGCACGCGCTGCCCGCCAAGGAGGAGCCTCGGGCCGGGGAGGAGAAGCCCAAGACCCCCCGGGCCCCGGAGGACGGCGGACTAGACACAGTCACCCCGCGTACCGTCTCAGAACACGTCCCCATCAAGCAAGAGTCGACAGTCACCACGGTAAGAGGGAGACAAAACGGTTTGCCCCTTGTGTGGTTTTAAGCCACTCCATACTGACTGTATGGAGCAGAAAGATAGAGGAGAAGATAAAGCTGGGACAGTGCTAGTGGATCACTGCCATATCCTGCCCTTGTCAGTGTGTGCACAGACAAGATATGTGCTGATCTTTTAATGGCGCAAATGTGGGTTATAACAGTTCAAACAAAGTTCAACATGGGGAAAGGATCAGTGACTTTAAAAAAAAAAAAAAAAAAAGCCAAATTAATGTTGCACTTTGAGGTAACTCCTAGTTCAAAGGATTTAGAAAGATTAAAAAGAAGTCCTTTAATGCAGCTTTCTGCTTCTTGATGTTAGCTTTTGCTAAATGAATGATGGTAATTTGCATGTTATTACAAGATAAACACAAGCTTAGCATATTGGGTGCCGAGGGACGGATCCACCTCGTGCAACCTACACACACACAGCCCTCCATCTGTTTGTTTAAGAAGTCATTTCATTACCCTGGATGATGTTGGTGGAGGGCAGGGCAAACCGGCAGGCAGCCTGAGCCTAGTGTCTCAGCTTATCACCGTGTGTGTAGATAAGGGGAGAGAGGAGTCTGTGTCTGTGGGCCTGCGGTTTGTCTGGCACAGCCTGGTACAGACGCGGCCAAAGGTCACGGTGCTCCGTCCCAGGGAGCTCATTGAGGAGCAGTCACGCATATCTGCTGCTGCTGGGAATTACGTGGTTACGTGGGAATTGCGTGAATTACGACGCCAAGTATGCAGGTAGTCAGTCAGTCAGTCAGTCAATCAGTCAGCTAGCCAGCCTGCAGGCAGAGTGTGCAGGCCAGGCAGGGCCTTCCTTGCTTAATTAACACCAGGCTCGAGAGACCAGATGGTAACCCAGAAAGCAATATGAAATGGGTTATCTGTTCTGCCTTCTTATTGCATGCCATCTTTTAACGAGATGGGCTATTAGTACTCCCACGAGATATAGTGAACATGAGCAGATTGTGCGGAATGCGAAATGGGCAGAATCCTGCTCAACGTTCACCTAGCTTGTTGGCATTTTTTTTTCCTTTTCTTTTTTTTCCTCTTGAATCTGAACATGTCCTGACTATAGAAATATTAATGAAATTGTCTCTCTCTCTCTTTCTTTCTTTCTTTCCTTCTTTCTTCCTTTCTTTCTTTCTTTCTCTCTCTCTGTCTTTCTTTCTTTCTCTCTCTCTCTCTCTCTCTCTCTCTCTCTCTCTTTCTCTCTCTCTCTCTCTCTCTCTCTCTCTCTTTCTTTCTCTCTCTCTCTCTCTCTCTCTCTCTCTCTCTCTCTCTCTCTCTCTCTCTCTCTCTCTCGCTCTCTTTCTCTCTCTCTCTCCTCTCCCTCTCTCTCTCTCTCAGCCTAAGCCTACCTGTATGGTGCAGCCTATGACTCATGCTCCCCCCTCGGCCAGCGAGCGTTCTGAGGAAGAGGAGGAGAAGAAGGTGTGTCTGCCAGGCTTCACTGGTCTGGTCAACCTGGGCAACACCTGCTTCATGAACAGTGTCATTCAGTCCCTCTCCAACACACGGGAGCTCAGAGACTACTTCCATGGTGAGCGCGCAACTTCACCTCAAACTGTAGAAGTCCTCTGTTGGTTTTATGCCCTTTCTTTTCATTTTGGTTGATGATTTATGTGCCTTTTAAATTTTCTGTTTCATTTTCGCAGTACCTCCCCCTCCTTTTTCCTCTCAAACCCCCTAATATTTGACTTTGTGCAAATTGGCCATTACATTTTGCAGCCACAATATTGTTAACATTTATTGCAAAATGGCTACAGGGAACTATTGCTTTTGAACTACCATTGAAGCATCAACGTTTAGTCACATTTTATTTTTTATTATTATGTTGACTTTTATATCCAAGACTCCAACTGAGTGGTAATAAAAAGATGATGTATTTTATTTGACTACATCTGGGAATGATTGTAAACTCTGCTCTTGTTCTCCTGTCAGACCGGGCGTTTGAGACGGAGATTAACTGCAGTAACCCACTGGGCACGGGAGGCCGGCTGGCTATTGGCTTTGCCGTGCTGCTGCGGGCACTGTGGAAGGGCACACACCACGCCTTCCAGCCTTCCAAACTCAAGGTACACACACATACACACACACACACACATACACACACACACACACTGGGATAGTGAGGAACTTGAATTGCCCACTGATGAAATAAATAAAGTAATCTGAATCTGAACACGCACACACACTACATACTATACTCTACACTATTGCAACAAAGCTAGTACGTTTCAAAGGAGTTTCTTCCATGGTGGCATTTTATTCAATGCAAATTATATTTTTTGTTTAATTAACACTTTCCCATAGTGTCAATAAAGAAACTTGGCTTGGTTACTACTGATGGTCATTTTTTTAGCGTACACACAGATGCACATATTTACACATAGAGTATATATGTAAAACATTAGACATCAGTAACAGAAATGTCCCTGAAGTTCATCCATACCCGTATCTCTCTCTCTCTCTCTCTCTCTCTCTCTCTCTCTCTCTCTCTCTCTCTCTCTCTCTCTCTCTCTCTCTCTCTCTCTCTCTCTCTCTCTCTCTCTCTCTCTCTCTCTCTCTCTCTCTCTCTCTCTCTCTCTCTCTCAATATCTAGGCCATAGTAGCCAGCAAGGCGAGTCAGTTCACAGGCTATGCTCAGCACGACGCTCAGGAGTTCATGGCCTTCCTGTTGGACGGGCTTCACGAAGATCTGAACCGCATCCAGAACAAACCCTACACCGAGACCGTGGACTCGGACGGACGCCTGGACGAGGTAAAGGAAGAGAGCGACACATGCTCTTCAGGACAAACATAAGATGACCGAAAAGAAATTCATGAGTGTTGACCTCACAGATGATATTTTATGTCCTGAGTACTGTCAGGCAGGAGAGAGTTGAGGGGTTTTTCACTCTTGTATGTTGTGTGTAAGCCTTCCATGGCCCATCAGGTGCAACTGCTCTTTCATCAAGCTGCTCCTTTGAACTGAATTATAGACAACCGTATGTAATTAAGTGTGTGTGTGTGTTGGTGTTTGTGTGTTTGTGTTTGCACGACCAAAGGTGGTGGCTGAAGAGGCTTGGCAGAGGCACAAGATGAGGAACGACTCGTACATCGTAGACCTGTTTCAAGGCCAGTACAAGTCCAAACTGGTCTGCCCCATGTGTTCTAAGGTGAGGCATTTGATCATTTTAATACGTCTAAACATGTCGAACCATTTGCAAGTGGACTTCACGGCATTGTACCGCATGAAAGTGCCAGTTCCCCCTACTGGTAAAGAGTAGAGTTGTCCCCAGTGGAGTGCTTTGAACTTTAATGTTGCTCCCAAACAGGTTTACAATCCAGACATTTTAACTGACTCCTGTTTGTCTGCACTCATCATCACATCACATGACAACGCCTCCTTGTAGTTCTGATGTAAGAGACTTATAAAGGGGGTAGGCCTTCTAGCTGAATGTTTTCATCTTGAGATTCGGAATTCTTTGTTAACTTTATTTATACATTCCATCTCCTTCCCTATTTGTAAAGTCTTGGTTGTAATTCAGCCTATTCCGTGAATTTGAATGTCCACGGATTAATCCGGGGGCTATTTTTAATCTGTGTCCGGGAAACCGGACATCATCCCGTGGAAATTGAGATGCCTGCAGTAGCATTGCGTCAAAGCCCCGCAGCGACACGCTGACGTAATCCCTCAGGCAGCACAGCACAGCACAGGGCCTCTCTCTGTGGAGGGGGATGAGCTCAGCGGTCAGACTGTGAGCCATTCCGGGCAGCGGGGGTGATGGTGATGGTGAAGGGGAGGGGAGGGGGAGATTTCATGTGACAGCAGTCATTAGAGATGCCGCAGAGCACGCAGGCTGACTAGGGAGCCACTGTTCAATAAGTGGCCAGCAAATATGACCAGCCTGAGTGGCCTTTTCAAGTGTAGTGTATGTGTGTGTCCTTTTCCTTGTCACACTGTGTGTGTGTGTGTGTGTGTGTGTGTGTGTGTGTGTGTGTGTGTGTGTGTGTTTTAAGCGTCTGGTGCATGGTGTCTTAAATCTCTGTCCCCGTTCTAATGTGATTAAATGGAAT
This sequence comes from Sardinella longiceps, assembly GCA_027497455.2. Taxonomy (NCBI): domain Eukaryota; kingdom Metazoa; phylum Chordata; class Actinopteri; order Clupeiformes; family Clupeidae; genus Sardinella; species Sardinella longiceps. The sequence goes on from JAODXP020000018.1 coordinate 7,512,046, forward strand.
TCTGGAATTGAGTTAGCCAGGAAGTGTTGGCTGGAGTTCCAGGCTCTTAAAGTTGGGGGTGGGATAAAGGAGTGTGATCTGTGATGATCAATGCTATGCTCTCTCTCTCTCTCTCTGCCGCAGGTGTCCATCACCTTTGACCCCTTCCTCTACCTGCCAGTACCCTTGCCTCAGAAACAGAAGGTGTTGACTGTTTTCTTTTTCGCAAAAGAACCTCACAAGAAGCCTGTCAAGGTAAACTGGAATGACCTTAACATGAATAGATCTTATTGAGTTGAGGACGGTAAACTATTTGCATTGATTGTTCACAGCGGTTCTGCTGCTGTCAGTTTTTGATGGATTTTTGTTGTTGTTTGTTGTTGTAGTTTCTAGTCAGCGTCAGTAAAGAGAACTCCAGCACAGCAGAGGTCCTAGAGTCCATCTCCAGAAGCGTCCGGATTAAACCAGAGAACCTGAGGTTGGCCGAGGTAAGATGATAAGATAAGATAAGATCAGCCTCTATTGTCTCTGACTAGAGAAATTTGTCTTGGGCATGAGAGTGTGATACACATTAGACAGACATGTACACATACACAAGCAACATGTAAACATACAGTAGACTAATACCCTCTACTTTTAGACTAACAGCCTCTACTAAAACTAGAGCAGTCAGATCAAACATATACATACCCATAAAAAGGCTAATAAATACACCCCCCCCTCCTCACTCACTCACATCTCTGCAAATTTGTTTAAAAAAATGTCAACTAAGTATATATAAAATGTCATCTCTCCCACTCTGCATTTTTCCATGACAAGGTTGTGAAAAGCCGTTTCCAGCGGATTTTCCTGCCTTCCCACTCCCTGGACGCGGTGTCGTCCTCCGACATGCTCTTCTGCTTTGAGATTCTGTCCAAAGAGCTGGCCAAGGAGAGGGTAGTGCTGCTTAGGGTTCATCAGGTGAGAGAACCACCCACTTTCTGTCCACGTTCATCACAGTCATATTCATTCACCTGCACCGACCTGTGAATTTTCTTCAGTTATTTGGATCACCAGTGTGAAATAGCATTCTCTCATCTTGCTGCTTTTCGTGTGTGTGTGTGTCTGTCTGTCTGTGTGTGTGTCTGTGTGTGTGTGTCTGTGTGTGTGTGTGTGTGTGTGTGTCTGTGTGTGTGTGTGTGTGTGTGTGTGTGTGTGTGTGTGTGTGTGCGTGCGTGTGTGTGTGTGTGTGTGTGTGAGTACAGAAGCCGCAGGTGCCCAGTATCCCCATAGCCAAGTGTGCTGCGTGCCAGAAGCCCCCGCTCCCCGAAGAGGAGAAGCTGAAGCGCTGCACGCGCTGCTACAGAGTGGGCTACTGCAACCAGTGAGTCTGCTTGCCCACTCTCTGCACTCTTTCATATATCCACACCAGTGCTCTTTTTCCATATGCAGCATGGAGATAAGGCTCCTTGTTGATTTAGAGAGAGAGGGAGAGAGAAAAAAAGAGAGGGAGAAAGAGAGAGAGGGTAAACTAGAGAAAGATATGCTTTGTGTGGGAATGGTCACATATAAATTCTATAGGCTCTGTTTCACCTGACTGGTCTTGTATGGACTGCTGATTTGTGGGATTTGGATTACATTTGTGGTTGGATGGTTTTGAGTGATTAACCCCCTCCTTCCCCCCTTTTGCTCTTTCTGTAGGGCTTGCCAGAAGAACCACTGGCCCACTCACAAAGGCCAGTGTCGGCCCAACTTTGAGAACGTGGGCCTGCCTTTCTTGGTCAGCGTGCCCGAGTCCCGACTCACATACGCTCGGCTCACACAGCTGCTGGAGGGTTACTCCAGGTATGTGCTGCTTATCCAGACAGGAGTTTTAGCTCACTATATGACCCAGAGTTCTCCATCTTCACTAAGCTAGTTACTTCAGGATTACCACTGAATATTTTTTCACAGACCAGTGGATGAAAACCATTTTAGATGCTTGTCTAGGATGCTTGTCTAGGTTGTTTACCATTTTTTCTGTTAAGGAGTTAAAATGACAATTATGAAATGTTAACAATGTGTTAATACATTGTTTTTTGTGAGGTTTAACAATGTTTGGTTAAAAAAAAAATGCCAAAAGTCCAATCAGAAATTCAGTTCAACGCACTGCTGTATCTGACTCATAAGTAGAGTATGCTTGAAAGTGTAATTCTAGTCTGTGCTGTTCCCAGGTACTCGGTGAATGTTTTCCAGCCACCCTTCCAGTCGGGTCGGACCTCCCCAGAGGTCAGCCAGTGTCGGGGCGACCTGACCCCCGTGTCAGGAGACGTCCCCGATGGCTTGCCTTCAGACGAGCACCCCTGTCTGGCCAGCGGAGCCGGGGACGCGGCAGCTGATCTGGACACCCTCAACGGCAACAGTCCCGCAGACGTGGCGCAAGCAGCTGCTGCTGCTCGTTCAGCCGCGGATCCTGACTCCCTCTCCACGCGCACCACAGACTCGGGCTTCTCTGAGTCGACCTCCGGCTCCCAGGAGCCTCCAGAGGAGAAGGAGACGTCCTGTGAGAAGACTTTGAAGCCAGAAGGTACAATCCAGTGATTGTAGTTGTGATTTAAACTAATACAGAAAAAGGTGCCGCACACTTAAAGTCCATAGAAAATTTAATAATTAAAAAGTCATGATGACGTTTCGGCACAGAGCCTTCATCAGATCTATATGTAGTATGTAGTTGTGATTTAGTCATCAAATCAATGCAGATTGCACAGATGTAATACGTTATAGGCATCCATTGTATGTCGTAGCACATAAAAGAGAATAAATTACTTAATGATTAGGTAAATACACAAATACACACTTTCCTGTCTGTGGATTAAGACTAGTTTTGAGAGATGACATCATTGATAAAAGCTTTTAGCTTTTAGGATTAGATTAGAATACCCAAATAGAAAACTTAATAAGTTCAAAAAGTCATTATTTACCTTGGACCATTACTGCATTTCCAGTATCATATCCGTATCCCTTTCTCAGTGCCTCTATCTTTAGACTGGAGACAGATGAATGTGATATCTGATAGTATCTGGTCTGGTCTGTGTGTGTCCGTCCGTGTGTGTGTGTGTGTGTGTGTGTGTGTGTGTGTGTGTGTGTGTGTGTGTGTGTGTGTGTGTCCAGCGGTGGTGGCAGGGTTCCAGCAGGCCTCAGAGAGTGGCTCCAGCCATGCCTCCCAGTTCTACATCTCCATCTTGGACTCCAACAACAAGGAGCAGAAACTGGAGGAGAAAGGTACGAAGCCACCTATTTGTGGTTTCTCAGTTAAGTCTTGCAGTTTTTTGTATGTCATTGAATCGGGTATAATGATGCAGTGATCTCTAACTCTAACCTCTCTCTCTCTCTCTCTCTCTCTCTCTCTCTCTCTCTCTCTCTCTCTCTCTCTCTCTTTCTTTCTTTCTTTCTTTCTTTCTCTCTCTTTCTTTCTTTCTTTCTTTCTTTCTTTCTTTCTCTCTCTCTCTCTCTCTCTCTCTCTCTCTCTCTCTCTCTTCTCTCTCTCTCTCTCTCTCTCTCTCTCTCTCTCTCTCTCTCTCTCTCTCTCTCTCTCTCTCTCTCTCTCTCTCTCTCTCTCTCTGCTTACTCATTTGCTTACTCATTTGCTTTTCTCTCCATCTATCGTTCTCTACTTCTCTTCTCACTTCTTCCGTCCATCTCCTGGCCCTCTCCCCACTCCTTCACAGAGGGTCCTCTGGACATCCCTGAGGACTGCACGGTGGAGCTGGTGTGGAAGAACAACGAGCGGGTGAAGGAGTACGTGCTGGTGCGCTCTAAGGAGCTGGAGTTCGACGAGGACCCGAGCTCCGCCAGCGAGACGGCCCGCGCCGGACACTTCACCCTGGAGCAATGCCTCAACCTCTTCACCAAGCCAGAGGTGCTGGCACCAGAGGAGGCCTGGTACGACACACACACACACACACACACACACACACACACACACACACACACACACACACTATGTAAATGCAATTATGATGGTGTGTGACCAGGTTGGACAATACAATTCCTGTCCAATTTTGTAGATACAAAGACTGGAATCATTTCTTTCTATTTAGGGCAGACATGAAAGTAAATTGGTCATTTGCTCATAAATTTCTTAATGACTTCAAAAATGTTGGCTATTAATCTATTTTGAGTGCATTTTTGCTCATCATCTCTGTGCCTGAGGAGCTCTCTGAGTGTGACGTCTGTCTGTCCATCTGTCTCCTGTCTGCAGGTACTGCCCTAAGTGTCAGCAGCACCGGGAGGCATCTAAGCAACTGCTGCTATGGCGACTGCCCAACGTGCTCATCATCCAGCTGAAGCGCTTCTCCTTCCGCAGCTTCATCTGGAGGGACAAGATCAACGACATGGTGGACTTTCCCGTCAGGTAGGCTTACTGTATGCGCTTATGCATGCATGCACACTCAATAAATATATACTAGACATGGTGGACTTTCCCGTCAGGTAGGCCTATGCGCTTATGCATTGCACACTCACTAAATATATACACACACTCACTCACCAAGTTTCGGTACATGCATACAAATCGTAAAGTGTTAGACTTTCCTGTCAGGAACACACAATTACCCTTAGACAATGACGTGGTATTTTATTTTATATGGTCTTCATGCCACACTGAAATTTACACATTCAGTTTAATCATATATCAAATATCTACATTATAAGCAGCACAAAAAAGCAGAGATAATACTACTACTACTACTACTACTACTACTACTACTACAACTGACCTTGCTTTCACCCACAGGAACTTGGATCTCAGCAAGTTCTGTATTGGCCATAAGGATGACATGCAACCTCCCATCTATGACCTGTATGCTGTGATCAACCACTATGGGGGCATGATAGGGGGCCATTACACTGCCTACGCCCGCCTGCCCAACGACAAGAACAGCCAGCGCAGTGATGTCGGTACGTCCTTTCGGCCAAAACCGTTGCATGATTTGAACTTGGTTATCCTCAGACTAGTAGTCATGGTTGCTATAGCTAGGTAGCTGGTTCACAGTGTTAATTTAAAGAGGAGCTGATTTTGTTCCCCTAAAATTCATCAAATTGAGCAAATGAATGTTTTTAAGAGTAAGGTCACCCATTCATAATTGTGTTTGAACCCTCCCCTCAGGTTGGCGTCTCTTTGACGACAGCACCGTGACGACGGTGGAGGAGAGTCAAGTGGTGACTCGTTACGCCTACGTGCTCTTCTACCGACGCCGCAACTCCCCCGTGGAGCGACCTCCGCGCTTCCTCGGGCCCCTAGGGGGCGATGCTGCCACCGCCACTGGAGCCGCCACTAGCCAGGTGAAGACCAACAATACACACAAACACACACACACACACACACACACACACACACACAGGAGCCAGGATACCTTTAACTCCTTTGTGAATTTTTAAGTTTTCTAATCTGTCTCATTTCCAATGCTCGAAAATCAGGAAATTAGGAAATGACTTAATTATGAGTACGAGGGTGCACTGACAACAGACAATAGGCGCTTTAATTAATGTCAGATGATTATCTTGCAGTGAAATTAATTCATTTAGTTTTCAACTGTTAGTTTTCAACTGTTAAATTGTATCAACAAATTGAATTCAATTCGAAAGCGTTGTAGTGGCTAAACTAAGTTAACTTCCATATTAGGCTAAATAGTATAATAGTACTTGACTTTGACAAAAGAGTTAATCCTCATCATTTTCCATTGAAAAAGACACTATTGCTGCATGCTTAATCAGTAGGCGATCGGTAGGGTCTGCTTGAAATATAAGGCCAATAATCTGAATGATCTGCTGTAGGTAAGGAAAGGGTTAACAGTGGCCTTGGAGTAGATTATGCTAATTGATATTACAGGTATTATAATCATTATAGAGGGCGGAGATCTAACAGGGAATCAAATATAAATATGAAAGGTCACACTTTGGGCTGGAGAGACACAGAGACTGGACTGTGTTTAGCGGCTTTAGTGGAGTTAGCTTCCTGATTCTACATTTGGCGTTTTCATTGCTCATCAGAAGAAGGGCATTTTAAAGCTTTTGTTTTTGCTCAAATCCTCTCCGAGCCTCCCATAGCTCTCTTAATCTCCGTCTGTTATGTACTAGGCCTAAGTGGCCTTCGTTCTGTCTGCTCTAAATGTTGTGTGCGTTCCATACCAGCTAAAACTGAACATTTCCAGCTCAACTCAACTTCAGCTCAAATTTGTGTGTGAGTGTGTGTCTATGCACTTATGTGCATATTTTTGTGTGGGAACACACAAGCACTGAGTGCTCTGCTTTTTAATTATTATTTTTTTCCTCAATAATTGCCCTGAAAAGAATGGTCAAGCCCTAAATTCTCAGAACACTTGAGGCTGCTGTAGCGTCCTTTAGCTCTGTAACCCCAGGTGACTGTTGCAGGTGTTTTTGAGATGCTTGAGATGTTTGAGATGTTTTTAAAAGCTCATGTGATTGTGACAGGTGTTGTAATTGCTTAATTCGGGGTCCTGCTCTGGCACTGTTTTGTTTTTTTTGTAAATGAAGTGCTTGTGAAGGCCCCCGGCCGCCCCAAGCCCCACCTTTCTCAGAAGCTGACACAGGTTTCCGCCAATCGCAGGCCTCTCTGATCTGGCAGGAGCTGGAGGAAGAGGCGGAGAGACAGGAAGGGAGTCGCCCTGGCCTGTACCTCCGGCCGCGACTCCCGCGGCGACGCACCACGCGTGGACAAGGTGCGGAGGAGGGAGAGGAGGACGACGATGACGAAGAGAGCAGGCCGGGGGGACCACAGTCCCTCCGACGACGGCAACAACAGCAGCAGCAACAACAGCGGCGTCGCCGTGGCAACATTTCGGATTATTCTGACGATGATTGTGTGAAATATTTTGTCTTAGGCACTGTGGCGGCCTTGCTAGCGCTGGCCCTCAACCTCATCTACCCTCTGCTCTATCAGGCTGGTCGACGCTAACTAGCCACCTCTAGCCTCCCAAAGTACACACTTGAACTCAGTATCCTTGTATGTATGAACGAACTATATGTACTGTACTGTATGTATTTACAAGGCTCCTATGTACACATAGTATATGTATTTATTACTGTCGATCTGGAGTCACGTACATGACGGAAAGCACACACCTTATTTATGGCAATCAGGAGAAGAGTTCTTTGTGAAAAACAAACAGAAAAAAAACAAACTTGCACTTTGTAAAACACTGCAGCTTGGCACAGTACCAGAGGTAGATTATTCAGGCGAACAGAACAAGGCTACCACCTCCATCCTCCATGATGCTGCTATAATATATAGTATACTATACCCCCCTCTAGATCTCTGGGAAATGTCGTGACCTTGAGCTCAGTCATCTTCTGGCATCAGTGTTGCCATCATTCTAACCCCAGCTGAATGCACTCTGGATGCAAAACAGACATAGGGCTTTGGTTCCCTCTTTCATAATGAAAAAGTGGGGGAAGTTTGACTCGTAGGAACATTCAGGACACAGTTTTGCACTAGACACTAGGTTATTGGTTTTAGTAGAGTTGTTAGTCTGTGTGTGAGTATGCTGCGGCGTGATGAGTATGCGAGAGCTGCATCAGGATGCAGCCTGTAGTGTAGTGTGATCCTGTAGGTTGTAGGACAAACATCCATATGCTGAATATGTGTTGTGCACTTGACCTAAAAGTGTTACATGTGTGTGAACAACCTTGTTTAGGTAGGGCTGGCTTTATGAATGTCAATTTTGAGATGGCATTGAAGTGCATAGTTTTAAGGTTTTATTGCGAGTTAGTGGTCTGTCGTCTTTGGGTGCTTGGAGTTATGCACTTGGACTAATGCCATTCACAAATGATTGCAGTACACTGATAAGTTATACAGTACATTTATATTTAGTAATTATTTAGTAATTCACCAGTTGTCTTAATTTTCCTTTGCCGATGGCCACTATCAGTCAGTCAGGTTTGTTTTGTCTTGTTTTTAAGTATTTATGCCATTCCTGTCTTATCCTTTAGTGTGATCTAATTCAGTAGAGCAGGGCAGCTGAAATGTAATTGAGAGGTTTGATTGTTGGGTGAGATTGTTTAGTGTTTGTGAGTATGTATGTTTGAGTATGTGTAGTTGTAAATGGGGTGGTGGGAAAACTATAACACCATGGTAGTACTTCACTTTTGTCTGTCACATACATACACAGCACACACACATTTCTGAGCTTCCAAATGGTTTGGAAACAAATCATAGATTGATTATTTATTTTACTTTTAACTTAAACACCTGCCTGTTTGTGCAGCCGTGGTATTTTAATGAATTATTTTTTTTTTTTTTTTTTTTTTCTGCCTTTTAAAAATCTTTGTCACCTACCTTGTTTCTGCCGTGTTTCATTTCTCTTTTTAGATTCCAATATTCTATTTGATGATTTGTTTGAATATTTAAGCGTTTTGTTACTGTAGTGTATACTTCAGATTTAAAGCCAAGTCTATGTCTTTAAGAAGTATGCTTCATATATATCATCATCTCTCCCCTTAGATTTCTCCCTTTACATGAGTCCAGCAATGAGGCCTTGAATATCCTCAAGGCCCGAAGGATATACAGTGTATGCGCTCAACTGTTCAAATACCAACGAAAGGGAATTGTATGATTTGTTTCAATTTGCTTTGTGTGTTTGTATGTTTGGCCTAATGTGCAGGGGAAGCATAGACCTTGTATGGTTGTCTGACCCTCTGGAAGAAGATGACTCAGGGACATCAGTGTTCTGTCTTGGATCCCCCTCTTCCTGTCCTCCCATTTTAAGCCATTTGGTTTTTTAAACCCTCGATTTTAAGCCATGTTTTCTCCACCCTTTTATGAATCGGTGCAATGAAATACTGTAAACCGTCCAGCAACTATGCCAACACAGGGGGTGTAGTTAAAGTTGTCGTATGATCATCAAAAATATGAGGAATCAGTGCTAGAATGAGTAACTGAAGTATGCAATTTGAGCTGCTAGAAAGATCCATCTATTAAAATGTGTGTCGAGATACTTTTGTATATGAAGTCATTTACAGCACTTGTGTTTTAAGAAAGATGCCCCCCCTCCCCCACCCCATATACTGTAGGCCATGTATTTCATAAGGGTTTAAACTGAAGCAGACAAGGTTACATTGTCCTTATTGTTTGCTTGTGATGGGTAGAGCTTGCAGTCATAAAATCTTCTTTCTAGTGGTGCACAATCTTGCCTGAATGCTGTACTGAAATGACTGATTATATTTTAAGCCAGGTGTAATGTTAACGTAATAATCTTTAAATGCACAATGCTTCAGAGGTTAAAATTGCCACTGTTATTTAAAACTAAAGAGAAGACAACTGTTCAAATATCCCAGCAATAACCTGTGATGGTACTCTGAAAAAAATCTGATGCTGCTCTGTAGTACAATTTACTTGTACTGGCTTTTAAAATAAAATCTCAGTTTAATCTTATTGGACTTGATTATGTTATTGTCAGTACCTAGCCATATACTGTATAGTATCATCCTGTCTGAATTGCTAAAATTATGATTTGTGGGGAGAAATCTGCCCACGATTGAATATGGATGGATGGATTTATTTATTTATCAATTTATTTTTTAATGTTTGTTTTTCTGGAATGCTTGCCTGTTTTTATGTGGGTTGATCCTGTAGAAAGCCCATCTTGTAACGCTGATTTATTTTACAGGCATCTAGTCAGGCGCTTTTTGGGACCGACCTGGACCCTGAAGGCCCCCCTCAACTGACCCCGGAGGTGACCTCTGACCTGTTTGCGCCCTCGGGAGAGTGCTCCGCTCCGTCCTACAGCAACCTGGAGGAAGTGGACTAAAGGGACTCTATGGTGCTCCAGCCAACAACGGCCATCCCTGGCTACTAGCCCTCTTCACCTCCACACCCCCCTCCCCCCTTTACCTCCCCCCAAAAGGAAAAGTTTGGGGCGGGGAGAAACGACTTTAAATGTACAACAACAACAACAACAACAACAGAAAAGGACTTTGGTGCTCCTAAAATCATTAAGGCACTTTTAAAGGTGCTATTGTTGCACTGGTGCAGCAACCAAGATAGGGTGGGGGAAAGATGGACAAAAGAGGAGGCTTATGCATGTACATTTTCTCCCTGTAGCGCTGTCCACACAAACACACACACACACACGCTCGCACATGCACGTGTACATACATGCACACTCGCTTGCTCCCTGTATACTCTCGCCTCTACTCTCGTCGTTAAACACATGGCATATACGATGTGTAATCTCACACTTACCATGACTGTGTTTGAGGACACACAAATACACACATACTGTCTCTCCACATACTTCGATACACTCACAAGCTTAAGATGTGCTGATAAAAGTTCACCGTGTTTGCTCACTACCTACCTGTCTCTGGTAGACTCTGGGTTAAGTAAGCTTTTTGGGTACTCCTCTTTCATCCGCTGTCCAGTCCTGCATACATGCAAGCACCCACGCCAGTGTGTCCAGCTTCTCTCCGCTGACAGCAGCCATGACACTGAGCAGCTGTACACAGCCCTGACCCCTTCACTCATCGGTCGATATTGTGTATTCCTGTGAGACAGGGGCGAAGTGTGTGTGAGCGTGTGTGTGTGTGTGTGTGTGTGAGCGAGTGGGTCCATGCGTGTGCACATGCCCATTCTGGGTTCTGTTGTTTCTTTACTTCGTTTCTCTTTGTTTCTTTTGGATGTTCTTTTTTTTTGGAAGTCTGGGTAGGGTTTTTTTTTTTGTTTGTTTGTTTTGTTTTATTTTTTTTCTAACTGAACTGAGAACTTGTCACGTGTAACGTGTTAAGTGCACTGAAAGAAAATATATTAAAGGGTTATACCAGTTTATCTTCCCATACCCAAAATGTTCTTTTTCTTTTTTTAAAAAAGGAAGAAATTAAACGATTATTTTGAGTTCTTCACAGCATAATGGTGCAAATAGCTGTGGTGTTGGGATAACTGCTCTGCCTTCCCTCAGTGTGGTAGAAAATTGTCACCACATGAAAGCCTTCAAGGATTTTGAAATTTCTCTTTGGACAGTTTCTGCATGTTCAGTGACTTCAGTGTTGCAGTCTGATGCAAGTCAGACCCGCTGAATTAACTTGTTGAATTAACTCTGTTTGGGGACTTTAAAGGCTATGGACGTGTCAGAACTGCAGAAGTACGCTCCAAATTGCTTAGAATGGCCAGGTGGTGGTGGAGAATCATGATATGGATTGATGGAATGCTGGATTCCTCCAAGTTAGTCTTTCATTGCTTTGTATAATTTGACTGTTTGTTAGCTGGGTCTCTGCCTTTTTTTCCAAGTTTGATCAAACCTGTGGAAATGTTGTGTATTGCACAGAAAAAAAAAAGACTTGACATTGAGGAAAAAACCTGCATGTTGACCACCACCGTAGTCCTACAATGTCATTACCAATCATGTAAAACCTTCAGCCCACCTGGATTCTCTTTGTGTGGATTGTCTAGTGTCCCCCTGTTTTGTTTTGTATTGGACTGCATATATTAAGTGGGTCTAGGAGTGTAAGGTTTTCCGAATGCTGCTGTGAATATAATATAAATGGTTAATATAAGTAAATAAATAAGCTTTTTGGGAAACTAAAAAAAATCATCAAATGACAGGTAATGTTTGTATTATGCAAACTCGGAATCATAAGTAAACTTTCAATAAAGATTCCAAGAGGTGACTTCTTTTCTCATGTCCTTTCTTGATGTCCTCTCCTAACAAAGGAAAGTCATCCAGGGTGTGAACAGAACAAAGATTCTGTGGCCCATTGTTTTTTTTTTTTTTGTTTGTTTTTTTTTAAATTGTATAACAAACATTGTCAAATACATTGGAAGGGGGGGTTACATTACAAAAATTAAATTAAAGAGGAAATAAAATGATAGGTTTACATTAAAGCAATCTGTGGCCCATTGATGTGCAAGGCTCTGGGAAATGATGGGTATAGTTTCTCAACTACAACCCTTGATGAAACCACATAGGCTCTTTAGCCAAACTGGTCCTCCATAATAAAGATATCCTCTAGGGTGCGCTAGCAAATAAGCGATACACGGAAAGTCTACCGCTGTTTCCGTGCAAAACAAGGAAATGTGCAGTTTCAGCTGTTCCAAAGCCGGTGTCTGTCAGTGTGCACGCCATGGTTCTCTCTTTCGTCTTGCTGCCTCGTACCACGAATTATGTTGTTGGTACTATCTGTATCTACGCCCATGGGAGAGGAAATGTTATTTCGTAGGCAACAGAACTATGGTCACTTTCCGTGGTCGTTAGCTTAATGTTTTAAAAAAGTCTTAACCCAGTCATTAATCTCAAACAGCCTACCATTACCATGGTAAGGTAACGTTAGCAAGGTAGCTAGCGCGTGGTGTTGGTGTGGATAAAGTTTCAAATCCCCAAAATCACTGGGAGCAAGGCTACGCATTTTTTCTTTCAGAAATGACGGAGGTGGTGATTCATACAAGAAGGTTACAGCATATCCACGACCGTGGTGTCACCCTGACCATTCTTTTGCTTCTCTAGGACAAACGTGTTTACAGTTTATGGAACAAGTCTTATTTTTGACAACACTTGTTTTGGTCGTCTTTAGACACATACCTCAGTATTAGTAGTCCTCCTAACGTTATAACGTTAATATTCTCCGTTCCACTAAATCTACCCATCATTAGTGAATAATGTCAGACGCCGTGGTCGGAAACGATGGAGCAAATGGGACCAATGATGCAAATGACGCGGACAGACGAGAACTTCGATCAGACGCTACTGGCACTGGGCATCCCACTGGGAATTCTGTCAGACCGAAGAAGCTCATCCTCCACATTGACTTGAACAATACAATCCTGGTATCTGATGCCGTGACCAAGCAAGGCACTGTCGCTGCTTTAGACTACTTTATTTCCACGGTCACTTGGGGACATATGTCAAAAGGTAAACTTGTGTTCCACTGGTAAACATGTCTGCTCTATCCATTATGCGTCTCTTTGATCTATTGTAGCCTTTTCTGTAAAGATGTTTTATGTTTAAATAGTATGGTTTGGGAAAGTAGCCTATAACCTATTGTGTGCGTTACACTTGTCCTGACTGCTTTTGTAGCCTCAAGGCAATGCATAGGGAATGTTGTAAAGCTTGATTCCCTGTTATGTCATTCTATAACCACACCTTGTCTGCAGGTAAATGGGAGTGGTTATCTGAGGTCCCCTCCCTTTCCCCTCCCTGCGAAGATGCCATTACTTACTACTCCAAGTTCGGCCGAGTGCCAAACTTCACTAGTGTGGGACCAGGCCAGAAGTTCCGTGAGGTTCTGGAGAATCACCTAGCTCTACTTCGCTGGCCTGCGGACGTTCCAGAGGATAAGGAGTTCTCTGTGAAAGGGGAAGATGGTCACCTGTACCACTGGATCCTGCCCTCCTTTTTTCAGCTCCTTCAGGACTTGACTTCCCATGGCCAGGAGTTTGCCATCTTCTTCCGCACGTTTGGCACCGACTTGCCCCGAGTCCTGGCAGCGGTCCGAAGAGCCTTGATCCATGGAGACCATCCACTGTTCCCTGACCTTCCTGCACTAAACGTAAGCACAATGTACCAAAATGAAAAAAAAAAAAGTTTTAGGTCTGTCACAGTGTGTTGTTGCCTTGCACAGCATTGTCAGAGGGGAGGTAAGTTGAAGTATGAAACAATCTAGAACATAGGCTCGCCAATGGCGACCCGTGGTGACATTTGGTAATATCTGTAAAACTGTTAAAACTGTACATTGCTTTGGAAGAATGAATGTCCATTCAGTGGTGTTTAGTGGTATCTATAGGCATTTATTTATTGCAATAAATGTAAACTGTAGAAAATAAAATAAATGTAAATGGCCAGGCTGGAGTTTACAATGTAATAAATGTAAACTCCAGCCTGGTCATTGAAATGATGACATATGGGATTTTCTTTTCTCCCCTCCACCCGGCCCTCAGTTCAGTGTTGGGTCCCTAAATTGGCCCTCACCTATCAAAACTTTGAGCACCCCTGATTTAGAACTTGCACTGGGACTGTGGGACTGTCTGGCCTTTGGATGCACCATAACCCCCACCTATCTCAGCCACCCACCACCCACACACTCCCAACAGGACACACTGTACTCATCTTACCCCCCCCCCCCCCCCCCCACACACACACACACAACCAAACAACAGCCCACCTCCTTGCACTTGCTCATATACACTCACACTCACACACACACACACACACACACACACACACACACACACACACACACCTCACAGCAGGCTGCTTCTGTGGTTAGTCCAGTGGAGCTGAACACATTGATTTCTGCAGCAGAGGACGTGCATGGGCACGGGATACAGGGGGGTCTCCCTCCATGTGCTCATGGCCCCAGGCACACAGAGCAGCCCACTGTGTTGTGTCTTGTCACAGAGAGAGAGAGATGTGGGTGGTGACGATTTACTCAGACTGTCTGCTGCTGTCAGCTGCGTTTTGCTCACGCATGTCCGCATAACCACGGGGATGTCTACTCACATCTCTCTCCCCTATCTGCGGAATGCAAAGAGTAACCATTGTCATCGAGTACTGTTTAGACAGAAGTGTAAGGCCGCATGTGTCCCATGACCAAGCTTCCCTAATTGGGGAACTAACAGAGATCTTGTGATAGCAGTAGGAATGCTGCAATGGTTTCTGAACACTAGAACTCGAGAGGACATTTGGAATTCCGTAGAATCCCTAAAAATTCCTGGGAGTAAACTGAACACATATGACCCTTACCAGATCCATATAGGTAGATTTTATTTTTTCATTGCTTGTAATTCCTACTCCTTCCCCTCTTCTCTCTCTGTACCCAGCTGTCCGTTAGTGAAGTCCCTGGCCGGATACGATGTAGTGCCAAGGGCATAGTGCTGACCCGAGGGGAAGAGAAACTGTCATCACGCAATGGTGACCGCAGCCTCTACCAGTACTTCAGCTCATCGGAGGCTTCGAGCCTCGGAGGCTTCCAGGACCACTTTGACTGGTAAGGCAGGTAGTCATTAAAGGGCTCCTGTGTAGTTTTTGCTGTAAAAACTAGTATACTACATAAAAGGCACACAAACATGAGAATGATGTCTGATGGCAGACAATTTAAAAAAAAAAATTTTTTTTTTTTTTTTTTTACACAATGATGGGAGTTATGCCAGTCTACATTTCACTGCAAGTTGTAGTCTATGTTATAACTCTGTATGTGAAATACTTATTTATCTTTTAATTTTTTATTTAAATAAATTAAAGATCATTTATATCACCCCCAGGACTGCACAGTGCTTTTCCGAGATGGTACCAAAACAAATTCTTAAATCAAAAGGATATCTCAAACAGTGGTGAAAAGTTGGCCAGTGTCCCTTTAAAAAGGGAGTAAAAGACTGGGACCATTCAGGTAGTGTGCCAGTCAGGGATGTAAATCTCGCTTTGTAAATGACAAATTATGTATTTCTTTTCGTGACACTCCTGGTCCTCCATATGTAGGAGCCAAATTAAGCTAAATATGAGTTCTAATTTTCTTTCTTTATCATATCAGTGTGTGAGTGTGTTTCTGTGTGAATGAGTGAGTAAGTGGGTGATCTGTCCCCCTCTGGAGGAAGGCTAAAGGACAAAGATGGCATCCTGTCCAAGGGGAAGGCCTTAAAGGGCAGAGGTCACAGGATCTGGGCGTGGCTGAGAGGGCAAACAGTCCTTTGACCGTGTGTGCTGCTCCGTGTTATACAAAAAGACTCTTTATTGTTTTTTTGGGGGTTTTTCTACAAATACTTACCTGTAAAGCAACCTACGTCTGTGACAATAAATGGTCGCAGGGACCAACTTGGAACAACAATCTCCTCATCTTTCAACTGCACGCGTCAAAGTCAAAATCCACCTCAAGCCACCAGTAGTGGCAAACAAAGGCAAAAAGGGCTACTACAAGGGGAGTAGATGCATGTAATAGCCTCAAGCTGGGCATAGCAGGTTGTCATGCAGCTGCTTAAGACATGTTAACATGGAATGAAACTAGACAGCAGGAAACGGTTGGAGGCAGTGAATATGTATTTGCCCTGCTCTGTTTTGTCCTGATAACCCCTAACAACATGGCATATTTGTCTGTCTTTTACATTATTGTCTGTTCCAATTACACAGACAAATAAAAAGGATTATTTTTCACACATGTAGAGCATTGGACCTTTGTTGCTGTAGCTAATTGTGAAATAATGCAAATTGATATTTTCTTTCCTAGGTGGGCCCGCAACACCTACTCTATTCTGGGTGGTAAGCCCCTCTGGGTCGACCCTTTCGATTCCAGTGTCCAGCACATCTTCATTGATGATAACATTCGGCAGACCGATGAGGACACGATTGTTCACCCAAAGGTTTGGATCTCTGACAGTATCTGAAAAATACAGAAATCATGTTTGTTTAAGAGTAGCTTGTGATGACATATTCTACAGGATCATTATTATTAGGTTGTGTGACTGCCTTGTGCAGACTTTTCTTGTTTTTTTTTTTTTTTTTTTTTTGTTCACAATCACTTTTTCACACATTTTTTGTTCACACACATCAGGTGTTTCTCGACCCTGAGGGCTCCCAAACTCGTACGGCCTCCACGTCCGAGCTGTACGACCTCTGCCTGGTGCAGAACGACCTCCTGCAGGCCATCTCCGACTCCAGCTACTTCAGCAAGCGCATCCACATCTGCCAGGAGAACTACGAGAGGAACCTTCTCCAGAGCACCAACTAGATTCCACTCGGCCCATTCATCTTACACAGGCAGGATGGGGAGCGAGGGAGAGAGAGTGGGAGGGTAAGAAGAAGCAAGGGAGAAACACAAAAGACAATTTAAAGGATGAAAAAGTCTGATGTTCAGAGGCAGAGCGGCTGTAATTGGGTGACATACTGTAGTTCTGTCTGAGAAATGTTTGATGGATGGCTTTGGTCCAAGATTGTAGAATAGAAAAGGTCAAAACTAGTTTTCACTTATTGCCCTTCTCTATCTCCCCCCTTTTAGATAAAAAAATATATATATTTTCTTGGCATTTTGGCATCCCATCAACACACTTTCTTCTTTAAAATAATAATAATAAACAAATAGAGAATCAGCTTTTTCTTATAGAATGGATAGAATTTCCCATTCAGCCTAAAAAATGCAATGGTTCATTGCCAAAGGACCACTGTACTGTACTGTACTGTATTGTACAGGTGATGCCAACATGCATATCGAAGTGGGGTTTTTAGGTCACTCATGAATGTCTCCTCAGTCCTCAGTTTTTCTCAGGGTGATTTATACCTATGTGTTTGAAATGCTAAATATTTTTGTAGGAGTGTTTTTGTTTGCTGCTGATTTCAATGGCCTGTCGAACTAAATTTATACATAGTTAAGATTTGCTGTGAGATGGCCCTATATAGAGAGGTGATGGAAACCATTGAAAGGAGACCACTTCTCCATTTTGCCGGTGTGCTTTTAGTGTTAAAGCGAAAGTTCAGTATAATTCAAGCATAGCCTTGCTGCAATCGCCAGCTGACTGCACTAGATAGTGATTGGAATGAAGAATTTAGAACAACAGGCCAAACATGAACGCAAATGCGAATGAGCACTTTACATTGAGTCAATGGATCATACAACATTCAAAACCGAAATTAAGATTACAGTACATGTTCGTTTACTCAATGTAAACGACTTGTTCGCTTTTGCTTTCGTGCTCTGTCAGTGTTGTTCCAAATTTTTACATTGCAATCGCTATGAAGTCCAGTCAGCTGGCTGTTATAACAGGGCTATTCTTGAATTCCACTAAACATTCACTTTAAGCCCATTAAAATTGATTAAATTTGACCCTTGAGTGAGTTAGATTCCATTGACACCAATTGTATAGCCACATATCCATGGTGATACGGCTGCATCAGTCTTCCTGTCACACTCAATCAGGTCAATATTTTATGCAGTGTAACTGCAGAAGGTTGATAAACAAACTAAACAGCTTATTTCAGTGGAATACTAAGATTTCCGGGGGCAGATGAACTCTCAAATGTTTTGATCTTAGTTTTTTTTTTTTCTTCTTCTTCTTTAAATCAAGAAGAGAGTGTTCTCCCTCAACAACTCATGGGGTTTTGCATTTTGATTCGATTGCACTGGATATTTATAACCTGTGGGAGATTTAACGTCATCAACTCTAGTTATTTATTTATCGATTGTTTCTTTTATTTATTCTACTCTGACAGCATATCGTTATATTAAGTTTGTTTGTTTGTTGTCTATCGGTTTAATGGGCCCGTTTTGCAGCAGCCATTTTTCTGAGAAGTGTTAAGATCAGTATCATTAATGATGACCGTCAATAAGATTCTGATTTATTGTAGCCAAATCAGATCCGATTGATGTCATCAAGATGTCATGAGTAACACCTGTGGAAATATTGCTACTTCCTGGAATATCGGCTGCTTTTAATGGGTCCATTGCATTTGAGTTGGCTACTTTAGGCAGAGAGGATTCAAGCAGAGCTTTGCTTTAGGTCTTCAGAGACTGTGCATATTTTAGGCATGGTACCAGGACCCTGTCAAGGACAAGGACTAGATGTATAGGATTTTGCCAGACATTACTTGAAAGTATACAACCCCTCATTGCACACCTAGCAAAGAAATGCATTTATTTTCTAGTTTCATTGGAGAGTGCTTTTAGAAAAAAAATGTCTCGTCACCGACTGAGCGCATGTCACCAAGGCGATGCACCGCCAAGTCAATTTCTCATCTCTCACCCTCCTGAAGAGAAAACAGAGACATGATGGGTCCACTGTGCACACCGTGAGCTCGTCACCATATCTTGAAATAAAAGTTGTGAATGGAACTTTGCTGTGGTCATTATGTTTTTTCTCGGAATGGGCTTTGAGGGGCTGCATTGGCCGAAAGCCTCCAGCTGATGTCTTGAGGCTGCATCGATTAGGCTCACACAGAGGCTGTGTCAGAAGTATTGATCACGCATCAAGGCATGGAGTTCTTCCCTAGAATGGTCTCGTGGGATGTATTGATCAGTAGGAGGAGAATTGAGGAGTAGTTACATAGAGAATCGTACAGGTTTTCTGTCCTTCATAGGGAAGGGGCTCTATGTGGGCACTTGGGCTGTGAATTATTTCACTTTTACATTTATTTTTTCTAGTTGTACTGTTGTGTGGAAAATCACAATAGTACTACAATGGTAATATGCAACATTCTGCTTTAAAAACTAAAAAAAAGGGTGGAGGGTTGAGGGTGGTGGTGAAGAAATAGGGTTGCCACCTGTGTCTGACACAAATCCTGTAAATTTTGACCATGGAATCAACCTTTTTGTTTGTATACGCAACAGCGCCCTTCGCACATCTAACCAAAGATAAAATTTAATAGCAGGCTGATTTATTTTCAACTGTTTTTGTTTTTGTTGGCACCTGGGGGGCAGTGTTGGGGGGAAAAAGGGTTAATAAATAATTAGGTTCTGTTTGCTTTATAACAGGATTTTTAATTATTATTTTTCCGGGACACCATGAAAATCTGGAAAATTCGGGACAGGTGGCAACACTATGAAGAAACCACAAAAGCAACTTGCTGAATAATAATTTAGATGTAGATGAGTGAAAATACCAAGTGATTAAAATAATATTGTGGTGGTTGTTCAAATGGAAATGGTACATCATGGGGACTCTCTAGCCTTTGCAGAGCAGCAGAGAATGTTATTTTCCTGGGTAATAGGTTGTTTGTAATGTGTTTGTGTTCTCTCCTTTCTTCATTGCCTTCTGCCCCTTGTCTGCTTTCTCTTGCCTCTCTGCTTTCTCTCCCCTCTCTTCTTCCATCTGTAAAATTCCCTAGATCTTTAGCTCTTGTGTGATAAATGGTGGTTGTCAATAGAAAGAAAAACAGCCTGTATACGCTATGCCACTGAGACGGCATCTGATGCAACTTGAGTTGTTTGGTGTTTAACTAACTTAAATATTCAGTCACAAGTAGACGGGCATTAAAATACTTGAATAACTATAAAAGTGCAGCAGAATTTATATCATTTTTTTCCTTTAGAAGAGTGAAACTCATCTACTAATTCACCCCTTCATTGTCGCCTTCAGTCGATCCTACTCATGACAAAATGAGGCGGGAGAAATCACTCTCACCAGGGGAAGGGCCGTTTCAAGGTACTTAGGGGGGCCCATGCAAACAGGACATGGGGGCCCTCACCTCCCACAAAAACCTACATGAACCAAATTATTATAATCCTCAAGCATCTTTCATTGTTTATTTGTGTTGAGCTTACAGTTGTGTAACTCTAGACTAAGACATATTTTATTGGAAAAACACCACCAGCTAAACTACTAAAATAATTGCTTGGTTTGCCTGTCCTGTTGCAACCATGGGATCTTGATGTCCAAACGAAATCCTTTATTGCTGGCTACGAGTACACCGCAGGGTGGCAGTATGACGATTTTTTTCTGTCTAGATCGAATCAAGAGCAGCCAGGAAAGCGTTTAATGTCAGGTGGAGCGCACCTCTGACTGGTGTAATTTGTCATAGATGTCGGTGCAGATGCCAAGCAGGAGGAGCCGCGGCAGGGCAGGACAGCGATAGAGAGCCTGTAATGTATTGTTTCGGCTGAGGAAATAGTGCTCTGCATAATGCATGTCCATTACACTCCCGCAGTTGTGAAGCCAGGCAATCAGCGCAGAGATAAAAGTATGGATTTATGTGACTGCCTGTTAATACTTCCCGGACTGCTGCTTCCGTCTTCCCTGGATACCATCCTCGTAACTGAGCACAGTACCGATAAATCAAAAGGCTACCTCTGGTTTAATATGACTGTTGGGTTTAATTAAAGAAGTCCTGTGCATTCCCATGAATCTCACTAATGGTTATGTTGAACAGTAGCCAAGTTGTTCTTCCTTAGGTGATTAAATCTCAGCTTTTGACCTCACTGCATACATTAAAATGCATTTGCATACAGAACTTGGGGAGTTTTGGAAGCTGTAGATCATTGTATGCCAACACAGAGCAAATTAGTGGTTTTGTAGCTTTCTACTCTAGACAAAACTTATGAAAGCTGTATTTTTAGCATACATTAGCCATGGTAGGTCTAAGAGTAACATCTCACAAGAAGTATGTTCCTTGACGTCACATGATGTGTTTTCGAAGAGCAACCGGTAAAGTGGAGTGCGTATTTTACGCGCTGGCGCGGGGAGGGAGAGCAGAGAGTGCGGTGATTTGCCAGTGGTAGAGTCCAACAACTGATTGTTTGCGCGAGACACTTAGCAGTGAGCGACGGATCTGTGAGCTCCCAATGCATATAGACGGTGGAAAGGAGTGTTAGCGTTCTAGTTTGGCAAGACGTGACTACGAATATGTCCGTGGGGAGGAGACGCTTTTTAAGGTATTGTGCTTTTCCCACGTTGGCAAAAGTTTTGTGTTTGGTTTTCGTCCTTACCTCCATCTTCCAAACATCTGCCTGGACCTATTGCGCTTTAATATGTGTTTCGGAATTCTTGGTTGTTTTAATGTGTGTTTGGCAATACAGTACCATCGGAATTCTGGGTTGCTGATCTCGCCAGTCGTCAAAGAAAACATGTTTCAAAACTAAATATATTTGTTAAAATAATATCTTAAGCTCTGTTTTGTTTTACCTCCAGTTGCCTTTCCCAACATGGATACGAGGCAATCCTTTTATAGGACAGGTCAGTTTAAGACTGGTTTTCACTCATGCAGGCTACGGCAGCATAAAAAATATCGTCCTCTGTTTTCATTACTTAGGCTAATATACTGGATGCCGCCATCGCCAAAGAACTGCAGAGCCGTGTCACAGTCTCTCTGGGTTTGACGCGCTTCAGGCGCGTTGGCTCTGCAGTCTCGACACCAGCGAAAGCTGTAACGGTGCAGTCAATGTTAGGGATAGGGATAGCCATTGAAGTGACCTAATACTCTAAACTGTAGGCCTTCAACATTTCAGATTTCAAATTGAGCTCTGTGCCATTGATGAAAGATTAAGATCTAGGTCATTCTTAGATTTCTTCAATTAAAATTATAAATAACATGATTACTCTAGCGTTATTTGCAGAAAACTGGCACCAAGTTTGAAAGTGTCCATTCTGAAACAGTTAGCCCTATCCGAAAAGACACAGCCCATTTATCTATGAAGCTCTGCGGATATATTCGCTTTGCGTTAGTAGCACCTGTTCCACTGACACAAATTCACCTGAACTTCACCCACAGACCCTCACCCTCCATTAGCTTTTTATAACCTGATATTTTAGATGGATTATCCATACTAAATATTGCTTTTATTGTGGCAATTTCTCTTTTTTTCCCGTTTTTAAAATTTGTTCGTTTGTGATGTGTCTGGCACTGCTGCGTGCGTAAAAGTGTTTTTTTTTTTTTCTGTCTCACAACGTAAAGCAACACTACAGTTCGCCGCTTTTTAGCTTATGGTATTTATTGGACCATTCCTTTTACTACCATCCTCTGATTAATTCGTATAGGTATAGCCTGTAGTTAATGAAGTGCCGATAGGCACAAGTATTATTCCCACCATCCAGGATATTATGCAGTACTGAGGGCAGGGTATGAAACCATTACAGCATAACAATGCTGAATGTATTGCCATCAAACACTAATTGGTATGTTGTAGCTGTAGCTTACTTCGCACATCAGAAGTCCTTAAGTGTTGCTTTAAGGGGCTGCCTTTTTCATTCAGTGTATGATCCAAAAATAGTTCCCTTTTCTATATGTTTCTTTAGGCTGCGTTGAACGTACCTACTTAGCTCTGCCCACGTACTGTACAGCCTATGTTAGTAATCTTGCTTCTCCTTCAATCTATAATTTTCTCATAATCGAATATACTTCTTAATCATGGCGTTTCATGGACTCCTTTCTTGTCTGCACCTCTAAGGTGGTAATTACCTTCATGTGTATGGAGTTGATAACCTGATCTTAGCCTGTGATCATTTGCATAATCACATGAAAGGTTAGGGTGCCTTGCCAGTATGTATACACAAAGGCAGACAGGTGGGATTTTTCATTTTTATGTTAACTAGTCATTAGATTATTTCCTGCTGGTGGCAACCTGATGCACCATTCCACTTATTGTATTTGGTAAAAGTGGCATATAGCATATGAACAGACATTCAAATAACAAAAGGCATATTGGAACATGCAGCGGATATTACATTTACATTTATGCATTCAGCAGACAAAAGTGACTTACATTTATGTAGTTATGCATCTAACTTTTGGATCTTAGGATATGGGATTGAATAGGATTGAATGTTCCATGCTGTTGTGTCATAGTAACAACACAGTGAACACACTTGTAAACTGAAATAGTCTGTAATATAACTTAAAATACTGTAAATGTTTATGCGATTTGACTTGGTAGTGATGTGTCTGAGGCTGCAAAAGGTACCATCAGTATCGCAATAATTTTAAACGTACTGGTATCTCAACAGGTCAGTGAAGTGGATGCTGAAAATGACTAAGTGTTATTTCATATACAGCAGCCTCTGTGATAATTTCTTATAAATATGACTTGCGGGACTGAGACCTTGTTAATAATTCTTCTGGACCTTTTTTGGAGGTACCAGTTGCCTTGATGTGAAATGAAAGGATTTAATGAATGTGAAAACGCTCTTTCAGGCTAGTATTTAGAAGCTTTAACATTCAGTCAGACATCACTCTATGTCCCAGCACTTGCCAATTAATTTCTTTATCTAGTTGCTTGATTTAATTAATGTTCAGAGTTGCTAGAGGATATATAGGCCTGTCCTGTGTGTGTGTGTGTGTGTGTGTGTGTGTGTGTGTGTGTGTGTGTGTGTGTGTGTGTGTGTGTGTGTGTGTGTGTGTGCGTGCGTGCGTGCGTGCGTGTGTGTGTGTGTGCTTCCATGTTGGCTGTCTTTTTTTCTTCAATTAAAGCTTTTAATGCCTTAGGCATACTGAATGGTCAAATGAACTTTGAAAGTGATGGCTGGTCCTTTTAAGAGGGCCTCTTCATCAAGAATACTGATATATTTAATGAGCTAATTTCAACAAAAAAAGACAGTAATAATGATTCCATATTAATAGAAAAAGGATTTTAAAATCCACAAGACCTATTTGCCTGACATGCACTCTAGTTATTACCAAGGTTACAAGGTAAAGTATATTTTATACTACTACTACTATTACTACTATTACTACTACTACTACTACTACTACTACTACTACTGTTAATACTGCTGCTATTATTTGACCAGTTAGTTAGTAGTAGTCAGGCACTAGTACAATAGTAGTAGTAGTTGTAAGAGGAAGATGAGGAGGAGGTTAAAACCTATAAACCCTTAAAATCTATGGTAATCATGCCCAGTTGAATGTGTGCCAGCTCCCCGTGGCCTCTCTAGATGAGCTTAGTGAAGGAGAGCAGCAGAACAGGATGATGGATGCATGCCTTGTGACCAAAGTCACTTGACCTTATTGCCCGATCCCCTTATCCCCTCGCTACTGCTGCTACTGCTGCTGCTATATTCTCCCTAGTGTGGAGAATTAATTAAGTAGATGCTAGGGGACCTACTGTATATAGCTGCTTTGATGTCCCTTAAAGGAGAAAGCTGAGGGGCTACTTACACAAACTAATAAAGACAGATAATAAATAAATGTAAATAAATATACTAATGCAATATTATAGGCCTATTTAAATGTGCACTTTAGAATTTAGAGATCTTCACTTCCAAAAAGATGTATTCACATCAAATATAACTATTGTAGATGTTTGATTTACAAGATGATCACCATTAATGATCTATGATTAGTGAGGTGTACTGTAAGTGTGCTACAGGTTCCATATCTTCACCGGAAGATCAAGAGTCAACAACAGCAATAGACTTGAGTGTGTATAAGACTATGTTCTTTTGCGATCCTCCTCACATGTCTTGTCTGATTAAGAACAGAGGAGTGGTTTGATGTTGATGTTGCTGTTCAGTGCAGGACCGACGAGCGAGCCTTATTTCATACCCAAACATTTATCTTTTGAATTTCCTCGTTTGATCGACGTCTCAGGCGGTGGCTGAGGGAATGGGAGTGGAGAGCGATGTGAAGTGTTTTTCAAACACAAAGCCCAATTAAATCCACTGTCACAAGTTCCGATCATCACATCCACTGCGATGCAGATAATTAGGATTATAATCCTAGGCTCATTATGCCTCCTCTGTGCAAAAAAACACAAACAACACTGTGTAAGAAATTTTAATTTTAAAAAGACCAAAAGGATACAAGTTAAATAAGACACATCTGAAAATGACATGCACACAGACACACACACACACACACACAAACACACACACACACATACTGAACTCACAAATTTGCATTCGCATAAAGACATATCCAAAGCACATTACCCACATGTTATTCCTTAGGCGACATGAATGAACTGAAGTACCCTTCTTACCATGTCTGAACTAATCAATTGGCTTTCAGGAAAGCAAGTCTAATTTCAATGTTGTTGGTGGAGCGCAGTATTGACTACTAATTGATATAGAAGCATAGAGGAAGCCAAGAGGGGGAAAAAATTAAATCTTCTCCTCACAAATATTTCACTTTGAATCAAGTTTGTCAGAGCATGAACTCTTAAATATCCCTCACATACATA
>JAODXP020000018.1:7540729-7572076 GCA_027497455.2 Sardinella longiceps
TCAGTGTTGGGCAAGTTACTGCAAAACTGTAAAACTGTAATGCGTTATTTATTACTTGTTACTGACATTTTAAAGTAGTCCCTTACATTACAATATTAGTGTTTTGAAAATGTAAGGTGTTACATTACTGTTGCATTACATTTAAGTTACTCTTCGGGCCCCCGGTAGTGTATGACCTTCATTCGTTATCAATGTTGAGAATGACAAGCGGAGACTGTACATTTCTACATTAAGTCCAGCACAGCAAGCGTTTTACACTTGCTGACCTCTCTGTGATTTTTGGCGAATTTGTATGAAGGAAAAAACCACCACTTCATTCCAAGTTAAAAATGCATTGTAAAATGCATTGTAAAATGCATTGAGTTACTGACAATTGTACTGAGGAAAATATGACCAGTTATTTTTCTGTAATGCCTTACATTACCAAGTTACCACAAAAAGCACAATGCATTACAGTAATTAGTTACTTTTGTAACTCGTTACTCCCAACACTGATACCAATGAAGCAAGAAAGGGAGTCCTGGACCAGGAGACACACCTGTAGCCACTGAAGTAAGGCACGGCTTCCTTAAAGGTGCTGTAGAACTTGCTTGGGTTCACTACTGAGTCTCTTCCATCAACAGCCCACAGCCCAGACAGCACCTGAGTGAATGCTACAGAACAGAGAGAAAAGTTTTTGTAAGATACTAAAGCAACAGTAGATGATAACAAACCAATAAAGAACATCTGAGGAAAACTAACACTGACAAATGTACTCAATGTGAGACGTACAATTCATCAGGACAGGCTCTTGCTTGGAGTTCTTATCCTGGAGATAGGCTTTGGTGAGGCAGTAATCTCGAAGACCCCGTGTGTGAGACAGACATTGTACCACCGCATTGAGAAAACACTGGGTGTGTGAAGAAAACAGTTCAAAAGAGAGACAAGGATGTGAGAAAAACAAAGCATGAAAGAACATCTACCGCAAAATATCTTTAGGAGTGAAAAAAAACAAAACAAAACAAAAAAAACAATGATGCTGATCATTCAAATTTGATTAATTTCAATTACTTCAATTTAATAATTCATAACAGATCAACATAATCTATTTGTGAACACAAACAAACATTACACTGCAATGTGAAAGAAATAATGAAAAGATGAAAAGCAAAGGACATACTGTATTCCCCACATTCCTCAGTCCAACTTGCCCACTTCCCAGCGGAATTTCTGCCTGCATATTTGAGAATGTTTTAGAAATGGGAAGAAAAAAGAAGAGATTTTTGGTAGGGCATATCCAAAGACATCTTTTCCCCTTTAATTCCACGTGTTCTGCCTTTGAACCTGTGTGTTCCTTCCTTGGTCTATCCCAGAATGCAGAGTCCCGAGTCCATTTTTAGCTCCCTGATCCCATTAAAGCAGACACAGAGGACACTCGACCCGCCACAGAGGTCAAGACAGAGAGAGACACCCTTATCCAGCCAAGGGAGGGGTCAGAAGAGCCTACAGGTGTCAACACACGTGTGTGTGTGGTGTGTGTTTGTGTGTACTCTTTACTTAAATGTTACATTTACGTTACTAGGCCTGACACATTACAGGAAGGCTTCAAAATAGTCTAGTGTTTAACACATTGCTATCCAATTCATTCCTGACTCAATCGAATTCCATTTTAATAAATTCAACTGAACTCAAAAACACTGGCAAAACAGTCGGACGAGTGCAAATCAGTGCTGCCAGAACAGTGAGCATAGAACATAGGACATAGTGAATTGAAGAATCTATTGACCAACAGCATTGTAAACCCCCGGACCCTCTGTCTCTGATAAGCACTCACCTTCTTGTCTGCCACCAGTAGCAGTCCCATGAGTGAGGTGTAGAGGACAGACTGGGAGATGTCTGCACTCTCTGACTGGGCCACCAGCGAGCGGCACAGGGCATCGCACGAGTTCTCCATCATGGCAGAGGCTTCTGGCATTGGTCCCTCTTGTAGATTTGTACTCACACTGTCACACACGCTCCACGTTTGGTTGTCAATGGCGTACTGTAGAGCCGTCAATGACTGGTGGCTAAGTCCTTAATACTGTTATTTAGCTCCTGTGATTTGTAGTTGCCTTAGAACTGCACACTATAAAGCAGGACGTAAATTAAAAAAGAAATATAAGGAATGAAAAAAGAAAAGATTATTTACCTCTACATATGAGTGTTTCATTCAGTGTTTTTATTCAACCAAACCATCTGGAGCTTTGCTACATTATGAAAATCTAGGACTTCTTATCCTGTAGATCTTTTTGTATTTTTATACTATAGCTTAATAGTGAATAATTCATTAAAACAATGAACTAAATTAAAGGAGAATTTACAATTTCTAATCAACACTCAATTTCAGTAGGCCCAACCTAAATATAATTGTTAATCAGAATTACACATATCCATGTAAATTTTAAACTGAAAGTTGGGTTGCATGTTAAATAAGTGTTCTCAAATAGACTACAATTACTGTATATTTACAGACTACTTCATATCAAAATAGAGTTGACTGTATGATGAACCTATTTCTATTCCTCTGCAACAGCAAAAGACCACTCACCTCCAAATGTTGTAAATATTCCAATTACACCCTATCCAATGTGGAATAGTGCACCCCAGAGGGTCCACACACAAGCCAGAAATTCCTCTCTGGTCTCCTACTGTACCTCTGTACCTGCTGCTCTGAACCTTTCCCTTTTGCCTGCGAGAGTTCTGGTGAATGTGAGACCTTAATAGCCTCTAATCTTTCCTTCCTCTATACTTAGACCACACGGTTCCCACTCTCCTTATAGTTTCACTGCCTTTCACGTCACTTACAACAGGTAGAATGATGTTCATTGCTTTTGCTTTTTTTTTTTTTTTTTTTAACATAGCAAGTTCTTTTTTTAAGCCCTTTGATCAAATTTGTTAAGTCCAAGAAAACATTGTTATAAATTTTATTTATACACCTCACTAATGGCATATGTAATGAATGAAGTTAACCACCCACTGAGAGCAGGAATGCAGCCAAGCCATGACCCAGTAAAGGCCAATTTAAACCAAGGCTTTCGTTTGTCACAGTCTACTTGAATCACCATTTACTAAGAAATCTAATTGGTCACTTGCGTGTTTGCGATTACGTTGGTACAGCCCTGTCCACTGTCAGCATTACATAGTAGCACATCTAACTGTACAACTGCATCCATAAACAATTCATTTAATAGGGAAATTAATTACGCTCTGTTTTTGCCGCTGGTTAGTAATGTTAGCTACTTTACTTTGGTACAAACAAGCATGTTTTAACTAAATTAGACACAACACAGCTCTGACTAGTTTTTACACTTCGCAACTAAGCACATCTGTCTTTTGTTGCCTTTCGTTAACTTTGTCATCATAGCATTGCATTCATTACTTCTTTGGGGATTATAACTGAATACTGAATAATTGAATTTAATTACAAAGTGTAATTAAATTCAATTACACTTTGTTATAGTACTACTAACTGTAGGTATTTATACAGTAAGTATGTACAGATGTGGAAGACAACAATTATGTCAGTTTGTTTTATTTATTTTTTTTATAAAATGTAATAAAGAATATTTAAGTT
The DNA here is from genome assembly GCA_027497455.2 of Sardinella longiceps. Classification (NCBI taxonomy): domain Eukaryota; kingdom Metazoa; phylum Chordata; class Actinopteri; order Clupeiformes; family Clupeidae; genus Sardinella; species Sardinella longiceps. The sequence continues at coordinate 7,544,322 of JAODXP020000018.1, forward strand.
GTATGCATTTAATACCCTATCTGGGAGATGCCATTTTTACATAAAACATTACAGAATACCGCACAACTATTACACAACCACACACATGCATATACATTCATTACCTAATATATATAACTGTCCTCTGAAAACAACCTCTTATCTTAACTCCTCTTCAAATTCAGTATGATTAATTTTGCTGCCAAGAAGCATCCAGCAAACGTTCATGTCCAAGTTCACTGTAAGTACCAGGAAATGTTCCATGTGATGTCACAAGTTCAGTACCACAAATTGAGCTCTATTAACCAATCATCTCCACATCAGAGTTCAGGTTCAGTTCGGCTATGTGACTCAGGTCAGGGTCTGGGGAGAAGCGAGTTGATCGACCGCCGTGAGCTTCGCTGTCCCGGGATTGGATCATGGCCTGGCGCAGACAGGTGATCCACTGCTGCTTGTTGAAAGAGTCGTTGGCCTGAAGGCTGTGGGACTGTGCTTTAGATCGCCCCCTGCTGCTCACTCTGAAACAGTTCTTCACTGAGAGAGAAAAGACAATAGAAATAGCATTTTAGAAGACAGTTTTTTATTGAACAATATATAAGGGTTATATGTTGATACTTAGATGGCTTCAGTTGCATTATTTAGATTAAAATTAGACAGTAATCATAGTCTAAAATTAGACATTTAAAATTAGACAATTATCTCTTTAGTTTAATATTAAGGTGACTACATTTATTATGATTTTCTGTCTTTTCTCTGTACCTTTATCATTCCCAGAAAAGGCCCCACGGAATGATCCGGAGCTCCCAGGCTCTCCATCTGGGATGTCTTCAAGGTGTAGATGTTTTGCAGGCAGGGGCTGCCGGTAGACCTGGAACTGGACGCTGCCTTCTCTGTCTGACGCCACAGGTCGGGTGAGCACCAGTACCAGCTCAAAGAGGAACACATGGAGCTTCTAGAGACAGGAATTTACACATATTCAAACACATAATATATTGAATAAATACAAATTACCATAATGTATAATGTTCCTGAATTCTACAACAGTAAATACAGGGACAGTTCTGGTAGGGGAACTCAGGAACTCTTTGGCCATCTGCACAACCCTGATGCTTAACTCACTAATTTCTGGCAGTGCACACACACACAGCGTACACACGCTACGCGCACACACACACACACACACACACACACACACACACACACACACACACACACACACACACAGTTTCAGATACAGCAAGCTATCTATTACATCTGTTTTCGCCAGAAACAAATGATGTCATAGTTCAACATAACTCTGAGAAGACTGCAGTGAGTGAGATGTGTGAGAGTCAAACAGCAGTGTTAGTACAGCAGTCAGCTGTTGGTATTCACCTGGCCCTTTGTGCTCTTCAGCTCGCCATGGCAGTAGATGAAGCGGGAGCGCAGGATCTCCGGCACTCTCTGCACGTCCTCCGGATAGCACAGGCCCTGCCTGTAGAACTGGCACTCGGCCTCGCCCGTCTTCTCGTCCACCTGGGCCACGATCCTCTGAATCAGGTCGATCTGAGAGAGAGAGAGAGGGGGTGGAGAGAGGAAAGAAAGGAAGGAAGGAAGGAAGGAGGAGGTAGTTGGGGTGAAAAGAAGGTGTGAAGACTTTATCACGTATGCTAGTTTCCAGCGCAGTGTGTGTGTGAGAGCTGCATGCTACAGCAGAAATAGTGACTCACAAACATACTGTAATAACATAAACACACTCAAAACAACTGCAGCTGGATGATCAGTTTGGAAGATTTGGTACAAAGATATGGATCAAGTTTTTTTGGATGTAGAGAACAGATGTAGTGATGGTTGCAGGAATTTATCAGTGTTTCGATTTATCAAGGCAATTTTGGAACTAGCTAATCACACAATTACACAATGAAGTGAGTATGGTCCAGTCTATTACCAGTAATTTATTCTACAGGTTTTTTTTTTTATCAATGCAAAATAAGGACACTGATAAGGACGGGAGTTCAATACCGGAAAACACTTTATTTGGTAACACTTTTATATGAAGCGGTCTACATAATGATGTATGATGACACGAGCCTGTTATAAACCCAACACGTTTACATTTTGTAATGTCTGCATCTCAAGGTCTGCATTTCAGAAACCGAATGACAATCACATTCATAAATGTGAATCATCAATTAAGTCCCGTTAATATTTATGATTGTGACAGGAATGTCCTCCTTATGTAGACTTAAGGGAAAAATCTTGAGTCAATCGTTCCATATTCCTGTTCTTTGTGATTACCAAGTGCTATGGGTAGGTATGAGAATGGGAGATACAACTTAGACCAAATGTGAACTTACTGCTAAGGCTAACAGATGCGGGCATATTAAAATAAAACTCTCATGCCCTCATCAGTTAGTGTTGGCTGCTGTTTCACTAATTATTACCTCCGCCAAGGAGGTTATGTTTTGCTCGGCGTGTGTCTGTGTGTGAGTCTGTGTGTGTGTCTGTGAGCAACATAACTCGAAAAGTACAGCACGGATTTGGATAAAATTTTCGGACAACGTGTGTATTGGGACAAGTAAGAACTGATTCGATTTTGGTGGTGATCGGTGATCCAGAACACCATCTGTGACCACATTGTCTTGGCGGAGGTCTGCACTCTCTGAGCGCTTTTCTAGTTTGGCATGCATTGCACAAAATTCAGCAATTCTCATACCTTTCGACAGCAATGTGAAACAAGGCTACGGGTTAATTCACTCCACATAATTCCTTTAAGTATCAGCTAAATGCATTTATGGATGCATTTATAAATCACAGTTTTGTTTGAATATATTGAACATAAGGTGAAACTCTGGAACAGGAGATCATTTATGCATTTACTGTATCTGCATGATTGTTTTCCCATGTTTTTTGTAAAGAATATTATATAATGTTCATTCTCAATGTTTTCCATGTTTTTCATGCTATGCTGTTATCTATGAACCAGATCAGCTGATCGTTTTAAACTTTTTTTAAAAAAAGAAAATTGTGGCACTAATTGTCATTGTATAGGCATTGGTTAATGATGTGGGGGTGTAATGGGTGTGGGTATTTAAAAACTTTTTTCACTGTTGTAACCGAACACACTGAGGAAGGCAGAACGCTGAAACGCGTCTGTGTGAATAAAAGGTGTATATGCATAGTGCGGCCTCCTTTCCTGATTCTTGACTGTATCTGCATGATTGGCATAATAATGTTAGGATGACACTTACTGCGTCAGGCAGGTAATCCTCATCTGGGTGATCAGTGGGTGTGCACTTCTGGATCTCCTTGAGGAGCAACGGGTACTTGACCAGGCGGCTGCGTGGAAGGTCCAGGAAGTTCCACAGATCCAGCTTCCGGCTGAAGGAGGATTCTTGGCACAGCCGCAAGAACTGGTCCACGCGCCGGTCCTGCTTCTTCTGGTCCAGCAGCGCCTTGGCTGCCACCTGGTTGCAGCAGTAAGTGATGTAGGCCTCCAGGCAGGGGAACTAAGTAGGCAAACAGATCAACATGGTTTTAAACATCACAGGCATCTACTATACAGTATGCATCTTACAGCCAGGAAAATAATGATGATCCTTAAAAGATTGGGTTAGAAATAGTAGTGCACAAAATAGTCCACTTCAAACAGCACTGACTGTAACACTGATGTTTAATTTGAAATACCCAGTTGGTAAATGACTAAGTACACCAAATCTCTTGGCAACCTGCTCTTTTATTTCATAACATAGTTAATTTTTAATTGTGTATTACACCATTTTAAATGTAGAATTTCTGTTTCAAAATGTTTCAAATAAGTTAATGGGCAACATGTGCAGTTTTATAAGCCCAATTACAATCATAAATTTCAGCTGGGAATTGAAATGGTCAATTTTGACAAAATGGCAGCCTCTTTAGAAACAGTTTAGAAACTCTTTAGAATATTTTTTTGCATTTGACATCACAGCCAGGGTTTGCTGGAATGTGCCCATTCGTGGTTATTTCTAAGTTCAAGATTTACATAGAGTATGAAAGAGGGTGTAACCATGTGTCATGTTCATGACAGCTCTGTGGTCATGATGACTATACAACGTACCTCTTTTACCAAGGTAAAAACTGTTGTATATTCTAATAACCTAAAATTATGATGAATAACCCAACATATTTTCATGTAGTCACTTATTTTCCATAATTGTTCCAAACATTGGCAAATTTCAAAATATGTTGTTTCAGCCTGTCACTTCTGGATGGATCTGTAATCCATCTTATTAGCACTCACCCACTGTATTAATGTGGGCCCAACTGCCTCCACAGTCTTCTCAGCTCCTCTCAGCTTCTCTAGACGAGCCAGGCAGTCTGGAATGACAAGAACCCACAGGAACACTGTTACTGTAACTGCCTCGCTGGCCACTAGAGGGAGCTCTAGAGTGTTGCTGCTGTTTGCAAGGCAGAAGATCTGATATCACCAAGTAATTAAGAGTCCAGGATCAATGTCAAACTTGTTGCCCTGGATGAATGGGTTAGGATTAGGGTTAGGGTTAGGGTAAAGGTACATTGATCCAGGGCAAACGTTTGACGTTGATCCTGGACCCTTAAATACTTGGTGAGATCAGATCTTGCATCTAAGGCTCTGCAGTGAGACTGTACCTTCATGAAGGGGGATGAGGGCGTCGAGAGTCCCAAATATCTGACCCAGCTCACTCTCAGTCAGAATGTCCAGTTTAAGCATGGGCTCATAATACACCTGAGGAAAAAGTTACTGGAGCGTTCAACTCTCTCCAAGGGTTTATAACAGTAAATTATCACAGTAAAATCAGAAAGCATCTTAGCATTATTTTCTTCTTTGCAGAATAAATGCAAGTTGAGGGGTAGATGATCACTTACTTTTTTGACTAAATTCAGGTCTTCTATGAGCTGTCTCTCTCCCTGTGTGAGTTCATAGATGATCTGCAAGTTGAAGCACAACACTTAAAAACCAAGTGACAACCCAACTTCCAACTCAAAATAATATGAATAAGTAAACACAGCTACTCTAAGTTCTACTGAAATAATGGCTGCCTACATAGAAGGCTATAGTTAAAGGGAAACACAGAAATAGAGAACAAGGCTTGGGGTGCCAGCTCACTTCCTGTTTCGTAAGTAAGGCAGTAGAGCTTAACAGCTGTACTATGGAAAACCTGTTCAATGAGGTATTCACAAGTCTGACCACCTTTACCCAGTGCCCTAGTTTTAGCCACTATATCTATTTCCATTGGCGTGTTTTAGAAAAGTACTAGTAAAAGTATCTGGTTAACCACAGACGCTTGTAGATGGGTTTTTCAAAAGTGAAATCTTTACATTTAATAATTAATGCTTATATATTTCTGTTACCCAGCAATACATAAATACTTCTAAAAGAAGTCTCTTCTAAAAGAGGTCCTTTGCTACAGCAACAACACAAGTTTTGGTTGATGCAGTACTATTTGCACATTTCTTGCACATAATCACTAAACTCATGGGATGGTGGTCCTGGATTGTAATGCCGTAGATAACCTGAAAGATTTTTTTTTTTTTTTTTGTGGGTCAGGGCCACTAAAAATATTCCCTTCCCTATTAGCCACACTGTAAAAAAGAATTTGTAATGGTGACTTTGGTTACTTAATTTTTTTCAACCACAGGATTTTGATGGGTGGATTGATTATTACTGGGCAGGTAGCCTGTCATGGATGCTTGATGGAAAGACATTCAATGAATGCTTTTTCGTGTTAATAAACAAATAACTTCAATTCCCTAAGGAGATATCTTAGTCCATAAATGTTTGGAATAACTGCTAGGGCAGTGTTGGCAACTATTAGAAAGTAACTGATTATTGTAATTTAATTACATTTTTAAGTACTAATAAAGTAACATATTAAAGTTAAAAAAAATGTATATAGTTACTTTGCATCTAAAGAAACTCACCATCCAATACACAATTATTTTAATAATTTCATTTCATTAGCAGGAAGAGGGTCTTTGGTATTTTTTGCCCTCAACGGTGCCTTCCAGGCAGCGCTGCCTTCAAGGCACTCCTCCACTCAGTTTAGGGTTAGGATGAGGGTTGAGGTGGTTATGGTTAGGAATAGGGTAAGGGTAGTGCCTTTTAGGCTTTGCTGCCTGGAAGGTTAGGGTTAGGGTTAGAGTTAGGGGGCAAAAAACACCACTGAGCCAGGAAGAGCACTGCCCTGATAGCTGCTCTTTCTGTTATTTACAAATCAAAAATTTACAAAATCTTACATGAACAGCCAACTCAACAATAAAGTAATGAGTAACAAGTAGTAATTTACTTTCCAAAAGTAACAAGTAATCTCATAATTTAAAGAGGTAACTAGTAACTCCTTTTTGAGTCAATTCCACAACATTCAGGGGGAGCTGAATACTTTTGCAATTTTTGCTCCCTAAGAACCTCCAGTCCTCAGAATATCTTCAGTGCCTGAAAGAGGCAGATTGCTCTTTGCATCAAAACTATATTTGGGCCGGATAGTGAATGTGTGGCTGTGGGTGTCTCAGGTCTGCACTGCTCTAGCAAGTTTCCTTCAAGCATTGAGAGTTTCCTCTATCAGTTATAAGATCTGCTCTGCCGTAACCCCCCATCTGTGGTTGAAACCATTGGGGCCTCATTGCTGTGTCTGTGCTCATTTAGTTATTTATTTAGTTATTTATTTATTGTTTAGTGCTGTGTCAAACACTAAAAAACACAAAAAAAAAACTAATCTGATTAATCACAAAATTTTGCAATGATTAATCGGGATTAATCTCTTTTAATCACAACTCATTTCCTCTAGTAAGAATTTGGATGCTAGGGTAGGTTGAATCTTTATTTTGCCCTGTAAAGGCCCTGATACTAAATAGTAGGCTTTGCTCGTCTTAACTGGGGCAATTCACACCTGTCCCCTACCCCCAAGGATTCCCCAAACATGTTGTTGGACAGTCAGGAGCTAGGCCATAATCTTTGTATAGTTTGACTTGATAGCCGAGCCATTTTCTATCTGAAATTGAACATACAGTAATGAAATACCATAAAAGTGGAACCATATCAATCAGGATTCATCCGAGTTCATTTTTTTAATCTGAGTTAATTTTTTGGAGTAATCACGTCATTAATCAGTTAATTTTGCCAGCACTAATTGTTTTACCTCCTGTCTCTTGATCTCTTTGGCGCTCATGTCCTGGCTCATGCAGTCCACAGTGTCACTCCACAGCTGACTGTTGCGACGCCTTGGAAATGAGGATGCCTTCTGGCGTGTCCGGATAGGTGGCATGGCAGGTAATGGCCGTGCCTCTGTCCGGAAACTGATGGACCTCTGTGATGGTGTTTCAAGGTTTGTGGTGATTATCAACAGGTGCACACACACACACACACACACACACACACACACACACAGAGACACACACACACAGAGACACACACACACACACACACACAGACACACAGACACACACACACACACACACACACACACACACAAACACTCATTATCTCAGGAGGTGCTGATGATATATCTTCTAACTGCCTGCATAATGTTTACTTCATCAGTATGTTGAAAACACACCAACATAGATAAGCGTACTATACCATGCAGGATCATACAGAAATCAGTTGTACTATCTAGACATGTATTTTTAACAACTATTCAGCATTTCACATTGATCTTTACATTTGAGATTTTGATAGCATAATTGACATTGTACAGTACCTGTATAGACTGTCCTAGTCGTTTCAATGCTGGCGTTTTCACTGGTGTTATAATGCCTGTATGTTGAGAACCCTTTGCAACTGGTCTGACTTTTTTATTACAGGGTTCCTGTATCATAATAGTAATAACAACAATAACAAATGAAGTTAAGCAGAAAGATAAATACATCTGTCCATATGACAGATAATGACAATTATATATAGATGATACGGTACCTCTGAATCATTGATGGAGTCTGCATTGGCATTGAGATCCTCTTCTTCCTATCACAGAGGGGAGAGTATGATTAACAAAGTGATTACTTTGGACTGAACACTTAGTACACACAGTAGTAGCCAGTAGTAGGCATTTAGGCAGTAGTAGCCAGTTAAAAAAATGCCCTGCCATAAAAGGTGTTGATTTTATTGGATGAACGATAAATAATGTTAGTGAAAAAAACACAAGAAAGTCTGTTTTGCATTTGATTAAGTCAATGTCTATGAATGAATACACAGTGAAGAAACGATTATAAAGAGAACAATGTACTGATGATATCATGAGAAAGGTTGATCTGACAAGCACTGGCTGTGTCAGCAGCACTGTGGCAATATTCTGTAAAGACAGAAAGCTTCAAAGAAGATGGTGAAAAATAAGCAGCCAGGAAGAAGGTCATGAGTGACTAAGAGAGAGAGAGAGAGAGAGAGAGAGAGAGAGAGAGAGAGAGAGAGAGAGAGAGAGAGAGGGAGGATGACAACACCAGAGAATGAACAAGCGAGAGATACTGAGACGTTTTCTGCTTTGGTTGAGTTTCCGCCTTGAAACAGGAAGCTGCATAGTAAAATTGCTACTCCGCCATTAACTGTCAGTGTCACTATAATCACTCTTATACTTTGCCATTTAAAAGCCTAAATGGACATGATCAGAGTGCCCTATGTCTTGAGAGACATGGGTCAGTGTTGATTGGATGAGGATGAGTCAATGTGGTTTTGTAAGACATACACTGTCTCGACAGTCACCTGGTTATGTATCAAATAGAGGCCTGTGGCCTCAAAGCTTCCGTTACAAGGACATCGACAGATGAACGAGAAGAAGCAACACACGAGCACAAAGGATGAAAGGAAGTTAGTCTATCAGCTTTTAGTCTATCAGTAGTCAACATGCAGTTGTCTTCAGGACACAGACAGCATGACGGCATACGCTGAAAAGCTGAAATTTGATTTCAATCATTTGAAGGTCATATGATGATCAGTGTTAGGAGGTTTTCTGAGATGTGAGCAAAGATATAAGTGAGGAGATCATCTCACATTGTCCTCTGCGGCTCTTGCTAAACTCCCTGCATCACTGTATGGGTCCTGTTTCCTTTTTTTCTGCAATAAAACCCACAAGATAAACATTGATGGAGACTATGCCCTTCAACTGGGACAGACCCATTGGCCTGAGGTTGCCTGAAGTCCTAATATTCGGTGCAGAGCTTTCAATTTTACATTTTTTTTGTTGCACCTTTACAAATAATGCAATCCATAAACATTTGTACTGTTACTTAAATTTAAGATATCAATAGATCGTGCAAAAAGTGGCCTGGGCCATGATGTCTGCTGCTTCAGTGCATTGTACCCATTGCCTGTTCCTGTGCCGACACATTGCTTTGATATCTTGATCAAATCCTATTTTATAGCTCTCAAAAATAACTGTTAATAACTGAAAGAGCGCTGCACTGTGAATAAAGGTTTAAAAATCCATACACCATGCAATATTTTACTGTACATTAAACGGTCAAAACATCAGGGGATTTTTCAAACCTTTGTCCCTCTTCTTTTAGATTTGGTCTATCGGAACACACTATGTAACAAGACAGGAGATATTTTGTGAAGGGAATGAGAAGGCATTTCTTACTCCTGCATAGTCTGAGAAGCTGGAACAAGCTGATGCCCGGTCCCTTGATTGAGGTGACCTGGAAAGTTGAAAACGAAAATTAACAAGTGGATAATCCACTAAAAGGAAATCAGGTTCTGTGGCAAAAGAAAAATATTCAAAATCAATTAAAAAAAAAATTAGATATCTTTGAATGGAAGGGTTTTTCTAAATATGAGGTCCTCTTTTTATTGAAAGACAGGTAGGAAAAAACTTTGCTATATCTATATGAAATATAACCACAAAAGGCATCATATAGCTGACTGACAACTCTAAGGCCTTACCAGGAAAAGGAAGGACCTTCATCTGTCTCCGAGTCTTCAGGTTCCATCCTTTCTTCAATCTCCATTATTTGCCTCTTAATCAAAGTGTCCTGAAGTCCATGACACAAATCACAACTCCACAACCCAAAAACATTTAGGATTCCTGGTCTATCGAAGACATTTACCGAGGAAAAAAAAAAAAAAAAAAGGAAAGAAATCCTTAGTGCAGACACCTGTCGCACCTCACGAAAAAGGGTCAGCCAGTTAAGAGCTGCACCAGACAAGCTCTCTCTCTCTCTCTCCCTCCCTCCCCCTGCTCTCTTCCTCTTAGCGCTCGCAACCTCTGCAACCCACATCCTGTGTGTGAGCATGTTCTTCAGCTTCCTGTTGTTCCTTTCAACATGGGGTAGGGCGCTAAACCTCACTGGGGTTGATACGAGCATCGATAACCCGGGATTGAATGGGGTTTGGGTGGCATAGAGTCGCGCTTATGTTTTTTTTGGGGGGATTGCAACTCGTGTCAGTGGCATGTGAACTACAGAAGGCAGAACATCTGCCTTTAAGAGAGTCAGCTGCACAAAAGGAAGTAAAGGGCTGTGGCTGATGACCCACTTCCCTGTTTGGTCAGAACTAACATGATCAACACAATACTCAGGGTTTAAATGAGCCGTCTCCACATGCGCAGGGTACAGTTCTCGTTTTGGATCGAGACGCGCAGGGAACAGCTTTTGAAACGCATGGAATGGCTTAACATTGCTCATCTGAGTCAAGTGTATGGCGAACGTCCAAAGGTCCCCTTAAAAAAAGGGCATCATTTTCCTTTCTGGCATTTTTTGTTTTGTTTTGTGTGCATGTGATGTAACACCCTTTAGTCATTCTGTTGAAATCTTAGTCATTTATCCCTGATGAGCATACAGTACGCGCTGCATATTTCATTGTGAAATTTTGGCTACATTTCTGAGCATTTCAACCATTGACCTTTCTGTGGTCAAGAACTCTACCTACACCGGACCCTATTTGTAATGTCAAGTTTCATATGGTGTTGGACGAATTTGTAACCGTTCAAAAGTGCTCAATGTAAAATAAAGAGAGAAATCTTCTACAGGACACCATCTACCACTGTAACTCCATCAAAAACTCTTTCTCTGCATGACCCTTGAGGTCTTAAATCAATATCACACTGAGACACTTTGGAACTCAAAAACATTAATAATACAATGAAAACACAAGGCATTCACTTTCTTTTAACAATTTTATTCACTATCACACTAAGTGCTCCCATTACAGAGTAAAGTCACCACCTTAATTTTTGTACTGTACTGTTTTGGGTTTTAACAAAATAGAAAGAATACAGTTTATGTTCTACAAGGTGTGTGTGTGTGTGCACGCGCCATGACTCCACACCTCCTGTTCCCTCCCATAAAGAGATGAGGGAAATAAAAGATATAAAGAAAAAAATAAGAATCATTAATAAAATAGTGGAAAATGAAAGAGAGAGAGAGAGAGAGAGAGAGAGAGAGAGAGAGAGAGAGAGAGAGAGAAGGATAAATAAAGAGAGAGAGATAAAGAGATAGAGGCTCAAGTCATGTGCAAAACCCCGCCCAGCTCTGAGCCCAGGTGAAGGCAGTGAGACTGAGGGGGGGATCCAGACTAGGTCGCAAGACAAGAGCGGAGGAGGGGTTAGATGAACACAGAGTCACTCTGCACTGCCTCTGGATGCTGCACCTTCAAATTACCCACAGGAGGGGGGAAGAGAGGGTCTTCACCTGACCAGAAGGGGGGAGGTGGTGGTGTACATTTTGAGTGGGTGGGTCCCCAAGTTCCCAAACTGGTCCAGATAAGACAAATAAAGGCAGTGACGTGGGCAACAAAAGTTATTTTTTATTTTTTTTCCTTCCAGATATCCTCATACATTTCAATTTTGCATCTCTTATTTCTCCAGTGCATCATTTTCTCTTCTTTTTTGGCATAAGTTGATGTCTAACTGCACGCTATTATGCACTCGAGGGGGGGCTCTGTTTAGAATGCAAGGAAAAGAGGGTGCTTGAAACAAATTCATCTGGAGATGGTGGGGGGAGCGCTTAGATAGAGAGGCGTGGAGAACAGAAACTGCTTTCATTTTACACATTTTTTCTTTTCTTTCCTTTTTTTTTCTTTTCTAAACAACAAGACGGGAGCCTTTCAGAGGGAAACTGCGCCGGTGCGCAGAACAGGAGTGCCGACGAGCCAACCGGGAGAGTCGTACATATAAAGCGTTGCGTTAATATGACCAGAGTTTAAACAACAGCTACTGTCAAAGATTCAAAAAATTACATGCTCCCATCCCTTCATCCCCCCCAAAAACCCTGAACTCACTCAAACCCTGTGACTCCCTTCCCAGCCAACCAGTTGATGCAGTTATAAAAAACAACCTCTTACCCCTGGGTCGCAGAGGGTGGAGAATGGTGCCCTTTTGGGGGGGGGGTCGTGGGGGACAGGGAACTCTCCTTATTAGAACAATAACCGATTTTCCTTCCCATCCGGGAAGGAAGAAAAAAAAGGGGAGAATATCCCTCAAGCTATGATGGTGCCCCCCCCTAATCCCTACCCCATAATTGTCGCTTGGGCTCTCCCTGCTATTTCCATGCTCTCTGATTGGTTCTCATTGTCTTGTGAATTCCCCCTGAGCTCCACTAAACCCCCCCCCCCCAACCACCCTGGCTCCCACCCCCAACCCATCCCGTCCCGTCCCGTCTCCGTCCGGGCCGCTCAGCGAATGGTGTATCTGACGTAGGGCACCTCCACGTCCTCGTCCGTCTCGTCGTTGCAGCAGAGCTCGAACACCAGTGCCTTCACGTGCTTGCCCAGTTTCTTCTTGGACACCTTGGTCACAATCTCGGTCATGCTGTGGACAAAAACAGGGAGGACAGGGAATTTTAGGTGAAGTCCAGGAGTTGAGTAAGGTCTACTATTAAAAGGTATTATCCGGAGTGAATTAACACGTAGCCCTGCTGTTTTATAGTGCTAAGCACTATTGATAGCCACCTCGATGATCGAATTGCGTGCAACGTAGACCGAGTTTGCAAAACGGCAGCTAACACTAACAGAATGGGGCATGTCAAAACGAAACCTAATCGATTTGGTCTGTTTTGACATGCCCCATTCGGTTACCGTTAGCTGCCGTTTCGCTATCTCAGTCTGCGTTGCACAAAATTGTGTCACTGAGGTGGCTATCAATAGCGCTTGGCACTATAAAACAGCTGGGCTAGGTGTTGATTCACCCCGGATAATTCCTTCAACTTGAATTAACTTGTGTTTTCAACAAGGCTGACTTATTTTCCATGTGTTTCGAGTCATTCTGAGTAACTCTAGGCTGTGAGGTGTGGTGATGTTGGATACTTACGGAAGGTCCAGCCTCTCTTTGAGCTTGGCAGCAGGCATGAAGAATGAGTAGAGCATGGAGACACCCTGCGACAGCATAGTGATCTCCAGCTTGTGTTCATTCTGCATGGAAGGGACAGCACAAAATTAGCACAAGAAATGCTTACTCACTTTTTACAATTGGAAAGGGGGGAGGGAGGGAGAGAGAGAGAGAGAGAGGGAGAGAGAGAGAGAGAGAGAGAGAGAGAGAGAGAGAGAGACCAACGAAAAAACCCACTAACGTTGAACAGCAACAATATTGCAACACATTGCAACTTAAACAACTATTAAAAATAACATAAAACAAATTTTGTCAATTCAAATCTCAAAAAAAATAAAAGAAAGAGTAAACTTTAAAACTGATGTTCTCAGTATTTTTAAGTTTCAGTATGTCCACAATTTCGCCACTGCAAAGGAAAGGCAGACATACCTTAAAGTAGTCAAGGAATTCTCTGAGGGTCATCTCCTCCCCACTGGGCTGCTGACCCTTCACCTCAAAGCGGTCCCACAACGTCCAGTCAATTTCATAATACTGACAGAATAAAAGCACAGATGAAAACTGTAGTTATAGACAAATCATAGTCCAAACATTTATATACAGATATGCAATCAACACCATTGTCATCATCTTTAAAACCAGTAATAAACAACACTGGACAATGTTAAGGCAGGACATTCAGGGGGGCTTTGTGGGTACTTTGTAGCCTAGAAATGTAGACGTGTCCTAGCGGCGGCAAATTAATTTGCTCAGCCTATATCTAGTAACAAGCCATAGGGAATTTTATTGGATGACGCTGTTGGCGACATCTAATCACAACGTTCTATGTGTTTAGGGCGGGCTTCGCCGATCTTGTTTGCTCCTGCGATTGGCCATAGGCTATCCTGTTGCATCCAGAAGTAGTTTGAAAGATAGCAGCGTTGTTCAGCCTGCGATTGAGTTCAGTCTCTCTCAATGCCAGACTATACATTTCAATGATATAGGATGGCCTGCCAGGCTAGGTACCTTGTGTTTGGGTGCTGCGATGGGCTCGGAGAAGGCGAAGAAGGGCAGGGCGAGGTTCATGAAGCCGTTCTTGTAGGACTCCAGCTTCTTGTGCTTCTGCACCACCTTCAGCAGCTCCAGACACACCAGGCCCACCACTGCTGCTGTCGTCGTGGCGATGGCCGGAATGATCTTTCCAGCAATGAGTTTGCTCTGTAGGGGAAGAGGGAAAAAAACAAACGATAAACAAAACAATTAAAAAGGCAGTTCGACACATTACTAGCATTCCCAAAATTACATACAATCTTTATTTATTTATTAATCCCAATTAATTTAATATATAAATAAATAAAGATTCTTAATTGTACAAGTAGCACTGTGCTATTCACAAAAAACTGAACAGCTTCCATGTGCACTGCTGTCTATTGTGCTCATAAGCTCCTAGGCTAAATACTGGGTATATTCTAGTCCAGTAGGTGGCAGTGTTGCACCTCAACAGTGCTTTAGGAGCTCTTAACAAAAGCAAATCTAAAGAAGGGCCTCAGCACAAAAGCAAACCTATAGAACTTATTTTAAAAGCTGGAAACCATGCCAAAAAGTAGGCAATACAAATGACAGCTTTGGAAGGAATATTAAAATCTCCATCATTGGAGGATCTGATTTCAAAGCAGCATCTCATATATTGTCCCTGTTGCAGTTGGTGGCCTACCTTGTGTCTGTCTGCAGGAGGAATGTCGTAGTTCTCTGCCCTCAGATTGGACGCTGCTACAATGAAGTCCATATGGAAATTGGTGTCGTCATCCTAAGAACAGAGAAGGTGGAAAAACAGGAAACGTCAACTGCTATTGTGAGGTCTACCTTCATTTTTTTTACAAGAGCAGTAGTATTTAGTGTTACTTTTAAAAACTTGGGGAAACTACCATTAGTCCAAGAAGCAGTGATTTAGGTAATTCTGATTCAAAGATGAAAAGCACAATGTAGGTGTCCCTAAACCAGCAGTTTCTAACACACCTTCTCAAATTCAATGGGACAGAGTTTGAACTGGGATGCAGACTCCGGTTGGGGCAGCAGGGTCTTCAGCTCCTCTAACCTGGAATCATCTGATAAAAACCACAGGCACATTCAGATTAGTCAGACAGACATCATTTCCCAAACACCCTCCCTCTCTCTCAAAGACACATTATTTTCATAGCGGCCATCGATAAAAAGCCCTTCCACATTTCCTAGCATTAGCCCAGACCTCAAATTAACATTGACTTAATTAAGGATTAAGATAATTAACGATTTGATAACGACTGGCCAATCCTTAATATGCCGTAGAACGCTCCATTCACCTCAATAGGACTTCTCACAAAAGTGAAACAGAACGTTGCTATAATCAGCTGATCTCTAAGGTCAGACCTTTTTTTTTTTTTTTTGGCGAAATCTGTTATTCATCTTCATCATTAAATAACAGCAATGGATAGGAAATGTAATGAAATACGTGGGATAACATTCCACAGGGCGGTCATTATCATGAAATAACCCCCCAGCATCACTCTGTTGGGAGTTACAATAGTCCACGATAATGACTACCAAAAACGCCATCCCTTACATACACACACACACTGGAATTTTCAAAGAGCAGACCCTAATTAAAACCTAACAGATGGTGCCCTGATGGTTGTAAGAGGCACAACCATTTTGCCCCTCAGAGTCTTTAACAAGCCCCCATTTCCTACTCACCCACTGAGGCGTTGGAGTTCTGGAGCTCCTGGTCAGAGACGTGGATTTTGACCCCTGACTTGGGCGTGAATGTGGGCACTTTGATGTCTTGCATCAGACGGACGACGACTGAGCGGTCTCTGGAGACTGGCAGGCCGTAGGACTGGGCGAGCAGGTTGGCTCCAGCCATCACATAGTCCATGTGCAGCTCCTGTGAAGAGACAGACAGCAGCGGGGAGAGTAAGCAGTGCAGTCAATTTATTATACATCTACACAAATGTGGTTTTTGATTTAAAAAAAAAAAAAATCACAGTTAATATACGAATTTTGCAAAAAAAAAAAAAAAAAAAAAAAGCAGCTGCTCTGCGGTTAATACTAGAGGGTGGCATTTTTCCCCCCATTATCTTAGCAGATCAAAAATGTTTAATTGCTTCTTTGTGAAACTTGAACTTTAGTAAATCTCCACCATGGCCAGAAGGTGGCAGTAGTGCACAGGCTCTGTGCTGAACTCGCTCATAATGAGCCTATTTACTGGGTACAAGGTTTGCTAGCTTAACACTGAAAGCAAAGTTAAGGCAGCATGTTAACGCAGATGGCCCACCACTAGTTGTAAAGTCTTTTCGGGCACACAAGTGTAATTTATACTTACGACGTTGGTGTCGAACTCTAGTGGGTGAGGACACCTCTTTGGACCAGACCAGAATGGAGCACCTGAGCTGGTGAGCTGACAGGAAGATACAAGGGGTAGAAAGTTAAATTCATTCTATTTTCTTCACTAAAGAGTTCACTCCATTTCGAACTTAACTCTCTGACTTCACCTTGATTGATAAAACCGAAATTGTTTCGGTTTTATCAAACAACTGTATTTAGTTAGGAAGATATTGGGTGGGGGGTGGGGGGGAGTGATTGTGCAAAATATTCTATGACCCTGAAAACTCACTTGTGTGCTGTTAACATAAGCAATCAAAAAACTAATAAATATATAAATAAATAAAAAAACAACAATAATCAAACGTAGAGTATTAGACAATGACAAACATTTTTATCGAAAACTAAAATTGCCTTTATACTGGTCTTGCTCAGCCAGTACTACATATTTCTATTAGAACAAAATTAAGCCTGGGGATCACAGCTCAAGCATCTACAGGAAATTTTGTCACTCTGTTCTCCGTAAGGCAATTTATCTTCCTGTAGCTGAACTGGTAGAGCAAGATTCTTCCTGCTTTTCATCGGTTCAATACTCCTAAAACATGCCAACTAAAAATGCATCACACTTCGATAACGCCTCTCTGGAGAAAGGGCAAAAGCTAAATATCAATGTCATTTCAGCAAAGATTTTGCAAGGGTAAGCTATCCAACCTGGTCGGGTGGAAAGTTATGCAGCAGCTGGCGGATGTTGTTGCTGTACTGGCACTGCCAGTGGTTGCGTGCCCAGGTGACGCAGTCTTCCCAACTGCGAGGGCAGTCCGACACCAGGCTCTTGTAGACGGCCTCCAGGACCTCCAGGGGCTGGGCACCAGGCAGCTTCAGTGTGCGCTCCATGAACTTGGGGTCTCTGTGGGCAGAAACAGGCTGTGAGTCCTACACCCCCTTATAGACTTCCATATATTGGCACACTTCTCTGCCAGCACCTTATAGACTGATCTTAGCTCTGGGAGCACAATGCAGTGAAGGCTCAATGATGTTATAGTTTGGTCAACATGTTTTGAACCAAGGAAAATGTCATGACATCTGATCAAGACATCTGACCAAATATATAGTGTGTAGAATATTTGGATTTACAGTTTCAACTGGTTCTAGAAGTGCTCTGATGTAGTGCCGACTTCAGATTTTTTTTGTCCACTTTAGTCATTGGCTTTATGTCATTGCACATTTTGGCCCACATATTTCAGTGATTGAGCAGAAAGGAGTTTCACTCACGTCAAGTATTGCATGGCATTCTCTGCTGGTTGTTTGAAGAGGCCCTCAAATTCATCACGGGCCCACTGAAAACACAATATAATGATGAACACATTAGCGGGTCTCAGTGGTGGCTCAATGCTGATGACAAGGTACTGTACATCCACCTCACAACAGTAATTTTTGTTACAGAATGTATAAGATCCAACATTGCTTTCGGGACCGAATTATTCTGAAATTGTGATGGCACTGCATTGATGACCTGTTACAATTAATCATTTGCAATGTTGGAAACAAGGCTATTATCAAGACATTCTTTCTGTATGTGAGTGAGGGAGGGAGGGAGAAAATGACCTGCAATGTGTGTTCGATGGCGTTGGGGAAGTTCTTGAGTGTGCAGATGGGGATGGACTTCTCTGGCGGGTCCTGGCTGGAGCTGTAAGACTCTGTGACAAAGGGGATGACCACCTGCACGTTCCCTTTGGTGCCCAAAGTGCCGGACTCCAGCAGGGGCTTGCGGTAGTAAACACAACGGCGGTCCATGTACATACCTGAGGACAAATTAATTGAAAAATGTGTGGAACAGAAAGAGTGAGTGCTCAGAGAAGCTACAAACAAACAAATGCAAAAAATATATAAAAAAGGGCCATCAGCAAAAAAATAGCTGTATTGTCAAATAATGACCACCAATAACAAACAGCAACATCAGACTCAAACCGGGTTCAATTCTATCACCCCTTCTCCCCTCCCCCTCATCTGCTTACGGGCATCAACATTGTCCAAGGCATTGGCCACACCATCGAGGCTCTCAAAGAAGTCATCGTCGTAAACCTTCTCTGTGTCGGGTCCGACCCGGTTCTGGTGGCCAGTGATGCGGACTGACGGGTTCATCTGCTTCACAGCAGCTGCGGCGGTCTCACTCTTCATTTTCTGCTCAGAGAACAGACACACAGGCAATTAAAGGGTTGCAGACACTGCAAACTGAGAGGGCCCGAGTCGGGTCACAAAAGTCCTGCAGTTAAATGAACATGCTTCTTGATGTTTTGTGCAGCTTAGATCAAGCATACACTCACATTACATCTGTTCCTTTGTAAGGAGTGACTAGAACTTACAAATAGATCGACCTTTATGCTCATG
The DNA here is from genome assembly GCA_027497455.2 of Sardinella longiceps. NCBI lineage: Eukaryota > Metazoa > Chordata > Actinopteri > Clupeiformes > Clupeidae > Sardinella > Sardinella longiceps. The sequence goes on from JAODXP020000018.1 coordinate 7,563,269, forward strand.
GCATTACGTTTAAGTTTTTTGTTTTTGCAACCAGGTGCAGCATTAAAATACATAAATATTTTTTCCTTACGTCCTCATACAGGACACTTTGTAATGAAACTTAACCAGTTTGTCTTGAGCAAACCCTACACTTGGCTGTATTCACAGCGCATCAGTTAACACTGGACAAGACCTGGGAGAGAAAACTAAAATAGACCTCTTCTCTGGCGAGGGCCTGTGCAGCAAGAAGTGAAAGTGGAACAGTTTTACGAGAAGTGCAGTTGTAGAGAAGTAGGTCGTGCAATTCTGCTGCAACTACTGACAAGTTATTCAAACAATGCGTGCAAACACCACCACTGGTAATGGTTGTGGACTCAAAATCTCTACTGGAGGACTGCAAAAAGGAGTCAAACTTGTATCAAGGAGCCTCACCGTCACATCCCAGGGTCTGAAGAGGAACTGGCGATTGAGGTTGGACTTCTCGATGGTGTCCATGTCAGTAACAATGATCTCTCCCTCCCCACCAGCCAGGCCCATCATGGCAAAGTTCTTCAGCAGCTCACAGCCAATGGCCCCAGCTCCAACCTAAAGACAACACAAAACTATTTATGAACGCATTCAATACAAGCTTTTATGCACACCTTGCTGCCAGTAAAGTCTACCTAGAGAGCCTCAGGGTTAAGCGAGTTGCTCAAACAAGGACATTTCTGAACTGAACCACCAATTTAGTTGGCCAATAACATGTTATCATGTTTTTGAACCATCATCTCCTCAGCCACACAACACACCTTTCCGGAACATAATACAAAAGCTACAAAGATGTCAAGAAACGACTGATGACACTGTGGGTATAGCTTGAGAAGTGGGCAAGTCTTCCGTTGGTTTAGATGCCATACTTTAGTTCACGCTTAACCTTGCCATTGAGAATACTTAGATAACGGTAGTTTATTATTAGCTTAATTTTCTTAACACCAAGCAAATGAATGAACATATTCAGCATGTCCCATGGGATTCCTAGGTGAAGCCAGCAGCGTGAATCCAACGATTTTTTCGTAGAACGCTTGCCCACTTTCCAAGCTCCAGGCTGTTCTTTGTTACAAAGCAGTGACAGGACAATCGTATCTAACCAACCATATCTAACAGTATTAACAGTAAACCTTCTGATGCAAATAAACTGTTTACAAACTAAGGTACCTAAAATATCCTCCAATGACAAAAATGACGTCAGAGATCAGTAAATCCTCCACACACACACACACACACACAACCCCACGCCTGATAAATCTGGAGATTAACTACTCAAAGACCAGCAGGTGTGCTCCAGCCATGCATTATTTAACAAGGAAATGGGACAGCTCTTACCAGGAAGTAGCGCTGCTTGGAGAGCAACTCCTGAAGTTTGGAACCAAATACAGCAATCTGTCCATCATACCGACAATTTCTCTGGGGAGGGGGAAAGGAAGAACAAATACAGTTTTATTTGTATACCACATTGCCATTTTTGGAAGGTGTTTGATTGAAAGCGTCTTTCTGAATGCAAAGACTACCAATTTCAATCTCTACATATAAAAATACACTGTTGGTCTTGATCTTAACGCAGTATGTTTATCAAGGTGTTTATATGTGAAGCTTTAAAGTATTTGACTTACGGGTGCACTCTCCTCCTCTGTGGGAGCAGATTCATCGGCTTCGGGCAAACACTCCAGCGCATCAAAGTACAGCCACTGCATGATCGGCATGAACTTTCCAGTGCAGGCCTACCCGTGTCACAGAACAAAATGCATGTTAACGACTGCTTAGAATGTCCATGGTGAATGAATTCCACACGTATACTTCTACTGGTGAATTTTAAACATTGTAACAAAGGAATGTTTTAATAAGCATTCTAACACTGACTTAAAAAAAGTTACATACTGTACATCCAACAGGAGGATAAATATGGTTGCCACCTCACACACAAACAAACACTCTCAACAATCCTAATTTTTCTGTCCCGTTCACACGTCTCTTTCAACACCACACACTAAGAAACCCTGCAGCAGCGAACCGGCTGTCACCCTCACCTTCATGACTTCCTGGGCAGCCAGCCCACCAATGAAAGCGTTGACGGGCGCCAGGTCCCCAGCAGCCACGGAGGACAGCTTCTTCATGAGCGCATCGTCAACCTGCTCCTGCTTGGCAGAACCAGTCAGGGCACCATTCACTTCTCCGGCCAGAGCCACCAGCTCGTCTGCGTCCGCCTGCGCACAAACACACACATGTAAGGTTCACCACTAATGCAGAGGAGTGCCAAGGGTTCGCAAGGCCACTTAAATTTCATTGCCCATACTTTCTAATGAGGCTAATTTTTTTTGTAAATTTTAAGTTTATCAAGATTGTTTTCTGCACTTTTAGAAGTCAATAGTGTACACTCCTACACACCTGCTTCTATAAAGTTATCAGACCTGCTTTAATGTTTATTTTTCCTAGTCCATTTATTTGACCTCACACCAGCCTGAGACTTGCCTGGTTCCAGGGCTTGGGTGGTCGGCTGTGCTTTTTCTCAAAGGCGTGAAGAGCCTGGAAGCCCACGTGCAGCTGCCCTGGGCGGTCAAACTTGGCAAAGTCGGTCAGCATGAACTCTGGCTCGGCCATGGAGGATGACAGTGATTTCTGCAGAGGGAGACAAAAAAAAGACGATCAGCCATTTTCCATGAGTCATCCCCCATTTGGGACGGGAGCAGAATAGAGCAGAGCAGGGCCGGGCCGGGAGATACTCATTTGTTCGGGGGGGTCTCTTTCATCACACCAAATCACAGACAGATGAGATGGCAAGCTGGCTCTGGATATCAGACAGCATAATGAAACCAGGAGGTAGAGAGAAAGAGACTCTGACTCACAAAGGAAATCTTCTTGGGCATCTTGACCTGCGAGACTATGCCACCCCGTACGTAGTCCGTGAAGGATGTTGTGTCACAGATGCTGAATGTGTAGGGACCTGGAGGAGAAGATCAGAATGAATACATGAGGGTTTCTTAAAATGCAGATCAAACAGATAACATCAGGATGCTTGTTCAGGTATTTCTTTAGACAGGACGGCGTCTGCTTTAAGACGGCGCACTGATTAAGCTATGGTATAGAGATGTCAGAAAGATAAAGACAAAGCCTCATAGTAGCTTCAGGTTGATCATGCAGTAACAAAGGAGACATGTTTCGTTTTCAAATTACAAATTTGCTTTTCTAAGATGCTATCTTTTGCGCTTTACATAAACAAATAAATCGTAAGTAGCTCACTTCAGGTCAGACTGAGTACACCTGCACCAGACTTACCCAGGGCTTTGATTTCTATTGGCTGGCAGCCATTGAGTTCCGTCATGCCCTGAACCTCTGTGAAGGTGACGTGATCGCCACTCTCAAAGCCATGGCGAGCCTCATCCAGACAGGTCACCACACCAGCCGAGTCCTAGAAAACACACATAACCCCTTAAGTCCGGGAGGCATTGAAGGACTTAATGCAGTACAATGATGCTGGACCAAAGGCCAACAGCGTTTTATTTTCATCCCCTAGCTCTTGTACTATGACTCTAAGTGAAGGCATTCCGATCCAAAGTCAGTCATTCCAGTCAGAAATTCTGCAAAATGTAATCCCTCCAGGAATTCGTATAGATCCCCCCCCCCCCCAAACATCAACCTCATCAATTTCATTTGCCCCATCAACCTTTAAAACAGAGCATCTGAGAATCCACCTGCATGCTGCCCTCTTTAATAGGAGCAGAATACTGAACAGGAGGAATGTTCGGGCAACAGAGGATGGCATAATAAAAATGTGTGTCCATAATAATGAACAGGTTAGTTTTACATCTAACTGCTCTTACACTTAGGCTTGAATAGAGTCACTGACCTTGGTGATCATGGAGATCATGGCGCTTAGGGGCTCTTCACCATTGGGGTCAAACACCATCATGTCGTCTCCAAAGTCACAGAACAGTTGCCTGCAAGACGAGACAAAACTGCATCACCACCCGATACGAGCCTCTGACAGAGGTGAACCACTCGCTGCCTCAGGCGTGCAATGTCCAACATTTGGATGACAACACAAGGATGTTGTCATCCAAATACATCAAAACTTTTTTTAATCCCAAGTTTGTAGGAACCTACAGTACGTATTTTGCAACAACAGGCCAAGAACTAAACACGACTTTAATCTTTTACTTGGTCATAAATCTTAAATGAGGCTACACAAAGGCTGAGAGCCAAAATATACCGCAGGCCCAGCGCTGTGTTGTGGCCTAGCTGCTCAATGGATTGAGGGTGCAGTGAAGCGAGACTCCCTCTTACCCAAACAGTCCACGTGTGTCTGCTATTATCAGCTTGATGCTCTTGCTGTGGCAGAAGTCCCCAATGCGCAGCTGCTCCTCCAGACTGGAGGTGGTGAGCACTACCACCTGCACCAGGAGAGGAAAACAAACAGACAAACAAAAAAACAAAACAAAACAAAACAAAACTTTTTTAAGACTCATGAGAGAGAAAGCAGCAAAAACATGAGTTAAACATGAGCTACAAGAGAAGGCGGAGGGCATAGAGGGCATCTACCCGAACAAACAAAAATCATGGCGGCATGATTTACAAATTAATACATCATCCATAGATGAGCAGTTTGATTTCCAATCACTACTGATGACCCGCACACATGTGCAAGCGCATGAGGCTTTTGGGTTAAGTTTGCGATATACAGCATGGCGCACCTGGAACTGGGTGAGATAGTCGTTGGTGAGGGCTCCGGTGTAAGAGGCCACAGGCACATAGCTGTTGAGCTCGGCCAGTCGGGTCTGGCTGACTTCGGCACGGTTCTTCCCCAGGTCCTCCTCACGCAGGTAGAACTGCAGACGGACAACAGTGACACACACACACACGCGCACGCTTAAGTTAGAACATTTGAACACCAAATGATGGCTCATTTCCAATGCTACTGCACAGCTTTCCAAGGGGTCATTATAAGGGAGTTTAATAGGAACACACAATAGAGGGAGTTTGCACCACATTCTTGTATACTCCAGGGCGTTAAGTAGGTCAAATACAGACGTAGTCATACATCACAGAATTGAAGCAGTGTACTGGCATTTCCTGTCATAGTTTTCTATACAAGATTTATTACACACATACATTTTTACCCTACAGGTATGACAACTTGCAATGTTTTGCCTCTTCCTCGCTAAACTTCAATTCATTTCCCCCAGTTAGGACTTCCAAGAGACAACACAAGTACAGTTTACAGTCTTACAGAAGTTGACAAACTGCAGGTGTAGGCAATTTTCCATCACAGTCTAGCCTATATCAATCATTTGCGAGTCAACCCACAACACAACTCTCTGCTGAACAACTTTTGCCATGGCTTTCTGGTGTCTGACCTACCTGTGAGGAGAGGTCCCGCCACTCTGCCACCCCCTGGTCATGCAGGGTGACACTCTTGACTCCGCCCAGGATGACATTCTTGGCGATCTCAACGCCGAGGCCACGCAGTCCTGAGATGAGGACATTGGAGCTCTGCATGCGCTTCATGGCCTCATGGCCCAACACGTACCTGGAGGGGCAAACAATGAGAGTCACAAACACAAACACACACACACACAAACACACGGGCAGCACACACACACACACACACACACATCCCATTCAAGTCAACTAGTACTGCTTCTCTGACCAGAACACAAACACAGACACATACGCATACGCTCATTCACTCACTCACTGGCACATAGAGAAGAGTGAGCGACATGCGCGCGCGCGCACACACACACACACACACACCTCATCTCAAGTAAGCGGACTAGCCAGAGACGACACACAACATCTTAAGAACTCATTTACTTTAAAACACAATCCTGAAGGAGGTTGCTCCATTTTTCTCACAAAAAGTGCCCTTAACAAACAACTAACAGATGCTACACTGTTACTTTCACAATAACGTCTTGGCACTGAGACTACAGTGCAGTGTCAGGCACATCTGCTGTGGTCTGCGTGACGTACCATACACAAGGCTTTGTGTCAACCTCACTATACCCTCCAATACATGGCAAACCACAGCCAAGCAACACAGCCACCAACTGCCATACACTTAGGGAGTACAAGACCAACACCACCAAGCATCTGGAGCGGTCTGTTCATGTTCATAATAGATTACAATTAAGAAAGAAACCAGTGCCCTGCAGACAGACAGAATACAAAACCCTAATAGAACTAAAGCCACACAGCAGAGGCGTTAAGCCTTCACTGGAATATTCCTCTAATTGTCACAGTGCATATGAATGAATGACTGCTTTTACATGCGCTTAAGCATTCCAAATATGATTTAAGATATTAAAGCATCCCAGCTTTGCGTAAACACCAAATTCAGGATACCGAACAAGCCCTTATCCCGGTTTCTGAGTAATAAGTATATGCTACAGTAGGTGGAAAAGGAAAGGAGGGGGGGGGGGGGGGTTGGCAAAAAAACAGAAAAAATGGAATACTGTAGCATGCAAACACCTTATCCTGATTTCTGATAGTTGCGGAGAAAGACTCCTAGAGTGCAACGTGCGAGATTGAATGCTGAAAAGCGCCATGAGAACATAGCAAAGAATGCTACAATCAGACACCGCAAATTTAGGATATAAACAGGGATATTAACATTGCGATTTTTCTGAATTCATTTAAACACCTCTTCCTGAAAATGATTAAAACTGGGATATGCCTCATATTCGGGATATTGCAGTGCATGTAAATGTAGTGCATGAATGTCAGCTCACTGAAGACAGCTTGAAAAATTGATTTTAGCCTGACCGAAGTTATCTGCTAAGAGTAGGGCTGGGCGATATGGCTGAAATCTCCATCACGATATAGGCTCAGTATATTGGTCGATATCGATAATTATTGAATTTTTTAATGACGTATTTAAATGGGCCCAGGTGCACAAAACACCTTAAATTTTTTTTTTTTAGGTTTATATTTTATTTTTAATATAGAGTTATTACATTAAATGCCAGCACTCAGCACTGTCATGTATAAAAATATAAAATATAATAATATATAAAATATATAATGGTGAAATATAGTGTTTGAGCACAATGTTGTTTCAGGGTTTAAAGTAGCCTATTATTTTAGGGTTCTTTTAAACTCCTGAAGTAGCCCATTTTCTCCCTTAAATAAAACTAATAGTCAAAAAATAATAATTTAAGAGGAGAAGTCTAATGTCTCTCCCACACTGAAATATAAGCTGAATAAATAAGCCTACCAATACATAAAGGAAATTAATATTTTAACTAAAATATGTTATGTTATTCTTCTATTACATAGGCCAATCAGAGAGGGGCTTTGTATGGTTTACATTGTAGCCTATGTGGCTACTGTTGTGAGGCAGACTCGTTAGCATAATGTGACTTCAAAACGAAGTTTGTTTTGGTACACTGGTATGCCTTTCACTTCACACAAGGCTACTTGATAACATGGATTACTTCAGGGAGTTTGATTAAGGTAAGATTGCAAAATCATTCAGCTTTAATGTGTTCAGTAGGTTGCTGACCATACTTGGTAGTTTGAGCTTTGTCGTGTATGTTTACCTTGCTAGCGTTGTGCGCTAACATCATTAAAATCTGTCCCTGCAGCCAGTAGTAACGTCATGTGCACCGTTAGCTGTCAGCTGTGGTAGGCTACTTTACAAGTTCAACAGTGAACAGTGTTGTTCATCAGGCCTTTCTGACTTTTCAAACAAATCACTCAGTTATTAATTACGCTTGCCCTGCATTACTAAATCAGAACATGAATCAGCTGAAAGTATCTTTGACTAGTTTCAGGCTACATGAAAAGCAAAGTCTGAGTTGCAGCAGCTAACTAGTAAACAGTCAGTGCGTGCCCTTTCTGGTAGAGCGCAGCCAAGCGCAGCGCTCCTGTTGTATGTGGACAGAGCGGAGCTAGAATCCGCCGGGGAAAAAAAAATTCTATCGAAAGTTCTATCGAGCGCATTTTCTATTGCTATCGAGTATGTGTCTATCGCGATTCATATCGCTATCGTTTTATCGCCCAGCCCTAGCTAAGAGGCATGCTTTTTTTCCCAAGGGAAGTACATCTCTCAGATTATGTTTTTCATTGATCAGTTTCAACAGTTGATACCAGATATCAACCTCTTATGGTTCTGAGAGTAGTCTATATCAAAAATCTTTAAGCTTCAGAACCAAATTTGGCCCAACATTTGATAACACCAAATGGAAATGAATTCAGCAAATCCGATCAATACCAATCTACAGAATATAAAAAAAATACAAAACCACTTCTCTACCACTCTTCCAGATTGATCTACTAAAAAAGCGGCCTAGAGAGGCGAGATGCATTTGAGCCTCTACGAAAGCACACAGCAATATCACAGGGATAAAATAAGAACTTACAGCTGTCGAGAGTACAGGCCTTCATCGATCTCAGCATCACTGCCATTCTTAGCCATGCCCTGTGGAAGATCAAGAGGCAGAGAACACCACCTATCAGTCAAGTCACAGAACTAAAGCTGGGCTTAACATACCCCATAACCCACATATTAACAAATACAAAGCAACATGAATGAGCATGTCACACTTTCACTACAAACATCTTAGACTGTTAGACTAGACCTTACACTGTTTGATGGCATTTTTTTTATAGATACAGTCTAAACCAGGGGTTGGGAACTTTTTATGCTGAGAGAGCCATGAACGTCACATATTTTAAAATTTAATTCCATGAGAGCCATACAATATAGAGGCATGTCTTATTTGTTTGACTATCTTGTCTTTATTCAAAAAGTCAACAAAAAGTTCATTGGCAACATCAAGCATGTTCTGGCAT
>JAODXP020000018.1:7572176-7590241 GCA_027497455.2 Sardinella longiceps
GCTCGTGCAGCAGGACTAGCTTAAACTTGCTCCGGTATATTGCCTTTAACCAATCAGCTAATCTAAAGTTAACAGAATACTTCTTTTCCATGGACGGAATTATCCATCTTAATCATTAAAGCCGTTAAAGCAGATAAATAAGCTTTGTCGCATGTTAATAATATTTACAGTAGGTAGCTGTGTAATAAGCGGGATAACGTTCGGTGAGACGGTCATTATTGTGGAAATATCTCCCTTCAGAGTAATGCCACATGCGTTGGATTACTCTGTTGACCTGTGTCTTAGGTCCTTCTCTGAGCCCTCAAAAGTGATTTCCAGAACAGCCGTCCAATTCAACAATAGTCTAATAGGGCAAAGAAAATGAGTGAGTGTTAGCTGTGTCTCTCTATGTTACACCAAATGTTATTGTTCTTCCTATTCTGACAACCCTCAGTGACCCCAAACAACAGGATATGGACTGACATGCTCTGGAACCTTCCTTTAAAGGCTGTTAGTTCCCTGTCAGACAGGCACATTCAACATGGTGAATCCGCCACTGTTTTCCTCACACCCCCATAATGACCCCCATAATGCTCCCCAGGGGTGTGGGGTGCATGCGCTGCAGAGGCCTCTCTTTAGATAGGTATGTCATATGGAGCAAATCACCGCTTATTAGACTGACATTTATATGCAGGGGCCCTGTCACACAGGAGTGGGGGTGGTGGCCATGGGAAGGGTGGCTGAGGGAAGGGAGCTCCCGCTGCTCATCTTTGGCACGCTGCCATCTTCTCTTCTATCGTACCCCCACAACCCCCTCCTCCCCACCCACCCACCACCCACCACCCACACACACACATTTCATTTCTGTGCAGTGAATAAGCAGAGGACAGTGCTTAGGAGTGGACAGCGGGAGGGCCAGGTCCGTGCAGCAGGCAAGGGAAGCGACAGAGCACAAAGAGGAGAGCCGAAGGAGGAAAAAAAGACAGAAAGGCCTTCTGAATAGGAAGTGCTATCAGAACTTCACCGGGTAACGAGAAATTAAACTCAAATTAGCTCTGTGCTACAAGGTCTTTGTTCTTGTTTCTTTCTTTTTCTCTGTCTCTCTCTCTCTCTCTGACTCCTGTTGAAAACTTATGATGAATCAAAAACATTCTTCAGAGCTTAAACGAGCTCAAAAACTTTTTGCCTATGAGCCTCTTTTTTCTGAGCCTTCAAAAGCGACTGCTAATGATTTAAACTGTGAACGGTATGCCTTCATGGACAAAACGTCTCCAACAGTTTCACAGCATCAATTGGAAGTGCATAAATATTGCCATGGTCAGCTGTTATACCTTGTGAGTCTTGCGTAAAACTCAACCTTCAAAGACTTGAGAACTGGGAGTATTGATTTTTTGTCACAAGATAAGGCGTATTAAAGAAAATCTGTCGAAAAAGGTCAAAGCAACATGACAACTGGCCTTAAAAGCTTTTTCTAAAGCAAAATGATATCCATGGCATCCAAGAACACCTAATCTACGACTTCCAGTGGGCGTATGAACACAGTCATAGCTTGAATGTTGTTATGATTGTGGTTTTATTGTTGTTGTTGTTTTTTCTACTCCTTTGAAGCAATAGTTGCAGTGGCTGTCATCAGGAAAGTCAGCTTTCTTATAAGCCCATTCCCTCCGCGAGCCACTAATTGGCTCTAATTAGAATTAGATGGATGTCCCCCGGTACACACATTTGCAGTCTCTCTTTGGCTTTTTGCCCTTCCTCTCCCCTCTCTAGCTTCGACTGTTTGTGTTGAATTGTCTGAAGCTGAACACACTTAAAATTTACTGAATCCCTTTTTAGCTTTGCATTGTGGCAGGAATCACAGAATATGTTCCAAATATTGAAATGATAAAGATCTAAATTTGTCTCTGTAAAATTCTATAATGAATATTTGGTTGTGTTTATGTGTATATTTTGCACTTTGCACTCTGTGTGTTTGTTTGTGAAAATCACTCATTCACTATCAGGCTGTGCTTGAATTCAGTACCATATTTGTGTTTTATCCCCCCCCCCCCCCTCTATTTTTATTTTCCAGGAAATGCTTCCTCGCTCTCCTTCCCTGAGGACTCCACACTCACACTCGCACTGAGGACCTCACACTCTCCTCACACTCCCTCCGAGGGCGACAGACAGCTGATAAATCTCCCGAGTGTCGCCGCTAAACTCACCTCCAGCTCCCAAGAGAAAGAGTGAGTGAGAGTAAACGAGACAGAGACAGAGATAGCCCAGCTGACCTCCCTCTAAGTCAGGAGCGTTATCTTTGGCCATCAACTCCCAGAGTCCATTTCCTCACAGTGCTTAGAGAGACGATCTAATTCGACCCTTCCTCCTCCTCCTCCTTCCTTTTTCCTGTTGCCTCCAGACTCCTCTTCCTCTCTGTGGTTCCTTCCTCCGCAGGCTTGTTCCTGTGCCAGTGTTAAATAATTACTGTAGGCCGCTGGACAGACTGCGGCTCCTGACCCCCCTAGAGTGGAGAGTCGTGTAGTCCTACAACAGAGCTCTACCGCCAGGCCAGGCCAGGCTCCTGATTAAACACCAAACCCAATTAAGAGGGAGAGAGGCGGGGAAGGCCCATCTGGAGTGTGACTCACACACACACACACACACACACACACACACACACACACACACACACACACACACACACACACACACACACACATACCTGAAGACAGCTGACTCAGCTGAGCAGCAGCTTCTGTTCTGGGCCGCAGTCTGGCCCCTCAACACACAAATACACACACACACACACACTTTCACACACATTCACACACTTTCACACACACACACACACACACACACACACACACACACACACACACACACACACACACACCTCCTGCTCTCCCTCTCCTGCTTACCTCTTCCACAGCAGTGCAGCAGTTCTCTCTGAGGAAGACTCTTCCCATCTGTTTCTATAGCCTGTGAGATTTCCCACTGCACTCCCCGTCTCTCTCACGCACTACACACTCTCTCTCTACCCACACACACACACACACACACACTTACACACCTGTTGGAGGCAGCCTCAGTGGGCCAACTCCTCTTTACCTCTCAGGATTTCACTCTCTATTTCACACACACACACACACACACACACACACACACACACACACATACACAGACACACACACACATACACACACATACACACACACACACACACACACACACACACACACACATTTGTTGATTTCACACATATCAGCACAAACACACCCAAGCCTGTATATCTCATCTAAACCCGTTTTCATATTTCACATTCCTCTCCCTTTCACTGCTTCTCCCTCTCTCCCTCTATCTCTTTCTCTATCTCTCCATTTCTGTCATTCATCACAGTTCTCAAACCGTGATCGGGGTCACACGGCGCACCATAATTGGTCCTCTAATTACCTATGCAGGCCTGCTCATTACCAGGCATCAGTGCAGCCTGAGCCCAGGGTCCCCTGACATGCACTGACCTTTGGAGAGGGCCAAGCAGCTGCTCTTGTGAACCTCTCTCCATTTTCCTCACCTCTCTCCCTCTTTCTCTCTCTCTCTCTCTCTCTCTCTCTCTCTCTCTCTCTCTCTCTCTCTCTCTCTCTCTCTCTCTCTCTCTCTCTCTCTCACACACACACACACACACACACACACACACACACACACACTGTATCACACACACACACACACACACACACACACACACACACACACACACACACACTCCACATACCCAGCCTACCCACCCCCTCCCCACCACCACTCTGTCTCTGTAAATGTCACTGCCCTGGCCATTGAATCATCAGGGTGAACGGAGATTTCCCCTTTTCTCCCTCGCCATTTACTTCCAAAAGGCAAGAGGTCTCCATCTCACTGGGGGGGCAGGAAGCCCCAAGCGTGTGACCCCCCCCCCCCCCCAAGCAAGGGAATGGCAGACAGGCCGACTTCCTAGCATGACAGCGGCATTCTTGGACTTGTAGTTTTTTTCTCACTAATTAGTGGAAATTGTCTATTCTTTTTCCTCGCTGCCCATGTCTGGTAATTGCTGCTTGCTCTTATTACCCTCGAAGGGGCTGTTCATTTGAAGGACGCAGCACATTTCCTCAGCCTCCCTCACGCTCCCTGTCTCTCTCTTTCTTTCTCTCTCTCTCTCTCTCTCTCTCTCTCTCTCTCTCTCTCTCTCTCTCTCTCTCTCTCTCTCTCTCTCTCTCTCTCTCCGTTGCTGTGTAGATTGGATTTGGAGCCGCTGGCGAGGTAATTGCCATCGACGGAGGAACTTAATGAAGGGTCTCAGGGTAGTCGTGGCTACGGATTATCGGCAGGTCTGAGGGGCTCCGTCGCACTGCTTATTTTTACGCTCCCGGGCGTCTGATCCAGAAACGCTTCCTCCTTATCCATGACATTTGGAAGGAATTACTCTTGAAGCCGCAACGGCAGATTCCTGGAGAAGTTCAAACGCTGGGGAGGTTCCGAGGAGCAAGAGGCCTGACAAGCTCCAAGCAGTGAGGCCTGACAGTGTGTGTGTGTGTGTGTGTGTGTGTGTGTGTGTGTGTGTGTGTGTGTGTGTGTACATGTGTGTGGCGCAAGGGCAGGTGCAGCAATTTGTTTTTAGTCTGCCAATAAAAGCTGCTTTTGGTGGAAATTTTTATCCTGCAAATTGTTCGCCAGATGGCTGTTTTAAGCTAACAAAAAGCAGTCGAGATGAATAAAACATCCAGAGTAAGGGAGGCATCGAACTGACAACAAATTTCTCACTCATACACACACACACACACACACACACACAAATGCACCTCATTCTTCCCTCACACTGCCTGCAACCCCACTTTAGGATTTTGACTTGATTAATGGAACTCCCCCGCTGCAAATCTGTCAATTAATCCCACCAGTTTTTTGTCTCTTAAAAACAAAATTGCCCTTCTCCATCACTGACCCTCATTCGCTCACTCACTCACCCACCCACCCACCTATCTGCCTGTCTGCCTGCTGTACCCGCTCCGCTGTGCTATGCCCCATCGCTGCCATCATCCCGTCCAGGAGTCATGCCCATCCCCGAGATGGCTCTGACGCCCGTCAAGTCTCTGTACTGGGAGGTGTTCCCACCCATGCCCACGCGGCGGGTCTACTGCACCCCCGTGCTCCACGACGGCCTCATCTACGTGCTGGGCGGGTGCAGCGAGAGCGGCCTGCCCCTGGACGCCGTCGAGGTGCTGGACCTGGAGAGCCAGTGCTGGGCCACGCTGCCGCCGTTGCCCACCGCCCGAGCGGGAGCCTCTGCCGTGGTGCTGGGCGGACAGTTAGTGGTCATGGGCGGCATGGACGCCCAGCAGAGCCCGCTGGCATCTGTGGAGGTATACAACATCGACGAGGGGAAGTGGGAGAGAAAGGCTGGACTCGGGCAGCCCTCAATGGGCACCATGGCTTTGGAGAAAGGTAAGATAACATCCAGATGTTCATGTACATTGTGATAAGCTAACATACTGTCATATTGTTCACTGTGGTAACCTATCATGTTCAAATCATGTTCTCTGTGTTTTAAGTGTTGTCTTTCTGCTTGCCTTACAAAAGTTTTTGATAAAAAAAAAAGTTAATCATATAAAGATAACACACCGCGTTCTGTGGATTAAAAGATCCTGCTGCTATGGTTGTGGAGTTTCGCTGCCTGAAATGTCTCATTACTGCAGACGTGTTGAGAGAGGATACAAGCAAAGGCGAAGGCTGTTTCTCTTAATGAGGAACGTTTTAGCCATGGCAGAAGCAGCGTTGCAGTTATCAGAAAAAAAGAGGAATGAATTTGTAATACATCAAGAACACATACTAAACTCTCTGAGTTAAAAAGTGCAACAGGGAATCAGTCAGAGGCGTAGTATTGCAGTTCTGACTGAGCGTGAATATTTTACGCGTTATGCTGCGCCTACTGGCGTTTGCAAAATATCCAAGCAGGTGGCGCAGCAAATGTTTCAGCATATGCTTGCTTGCAATCATAAAGATAGATACGAGGCTGTTCCTCTAATAGAATTTCTCAACCTAAGGTCAAGACAAAATGTCTTCTCTGCTGTGTACGCCTGATCGTAGACAGACAGCTCTCTCCACGGGAGTTTATGTGGTTTCTGACAGGAGCAGGACTCTTTACCATCTGTTCCCCAAATCAACTCGTTGAGCCAGAGAATTCGCCTGGAGAGCAGCGGATCAGAATTTAGCCTCGGAGTTCAGTTGAAGGACAAAGACAGTACAACTACTCACCTGGAGGAGTGTGGTAGCAAAATAAATAGTGCCCTTATAACTAAAAGCACTACCTTTTAAGTGATTCCATTGCTTTGAATGTAATTGAAGCCATTCAGTTTGTAGTTTTATTACTGGTGATAATGAGCATGCTATTTGGAGAGTCTCTTAACTGTTAAGGGAGGGAGTTGGTGGATTTCCACAGCAGCTCGTGTTAGCTGCATTAACTCCTCCTCCACGGACTCGTGATTAGATCAATATTCGCAGTGGTGGTTATCCCTCTGAAATCACAGGCATTCTAATGAATGCCCTCGGAAAAAAAGGACTGTGTTGGAGGGCTGTGGTAAGAAGAGAGTGATACTACATCGAATCAAGTCCCTTTTATTTTCTCTCTCTATCCCTCTCTCTCTCTCTCTCTCTCTCTCTCTCTCTCTATCTCTCTATCTCTCTCCCCCTCTGTGTTGCACTCTCCCTCCCCTGCGTTGGTGTTTGAAAGTTGGCTGTTGCATGTTGAATATTTATACTTTTTTTTTTTTTTTTTTTTGAAAGAAACAATCTGCAGTGGGGAACTGGTTGCTGTTTGGCTTTAGAGCACTTAGCTTCAGTTTCCCCGGTCTCTATTTTCCTCCTACAACAGATGATTGTGCTCATTCATTTTAGCACTCAGGTGTGTTTCACTGCTTACTGGTCTCTCAACACCGTATTCCATTTTGACAGAGTTAAGAGAAAAAGCATAATTAATTGAAAAGTGGAAAGATCAGATCACTGCCCGAAGGCACTAAATTGCAGCATATCCTGGAAGGACTTGAGTGAGTGTGTCTCTGTGTGTTTGTGTGTGGAGATAAGTGAATGTGCATTTACATCTCTGATACTTTGACCATGAGTGTGTGTGTGTGTGTGTGTGTGTGTGTGTGTGTGTGTGTGTGTGTGTGTGTGTGTGTGTGTGTGCTTGTGTGCTTGTGTGCCTGCATGTGTGGATGATACTGACGTGAGAGATGTGATTTTTTTGTGCCGTGTGCTGTGTTTGTAAGTTTTCATAGTCCTTGCTGCAAGAGAGTAATGCCCTGTTGCCCGACTTGACTTGTTGACTGAGAAGGACTCCATTTCCTCCTCCAGAGGTGGCTCAGAAAGAGCTGTACATCCTCCTGGCCCTCTCGACCTTCAGCTATCCCCCTGACTCCCTACAGTATGTCCATCATGTACTCTGAGTGCACCAGGAAGCTTGATTCGAGTACCTGGTTACTGCTGAGTGGTTGGGTAAAAGCACTGCATCCTCTCCACATTAGGTTGGCGTTTTAGGTTGGATTTGTTGCCAAGTTGCCCACATTTACTTTTTATTACTGCTGATTACTGCACTGACACACTTCAGAAACCGTATGAAACCAGTCTGCCGCTCGCTGTTGGGTTGAATGATTTGAGAGAGGCAGAGAGGTATTTATGGCAGTAATAGCAGGTTATGCGTGGGAGAGAGAGCAAACCTTTTTCTGCTTGTACACTAATATCACCATCATGTGACCCAGCGGCACTGAAAACCATTCAAGTGTGAAACGAGAGAGAGAGAGAGAGAAAGAGAGAGAGAGAGAGAGAGAGAAGAGTGACTCAGTGGGCTTGCCAGGGGCGGGATTGCAGGGTATGGCGGCGGGTTGGTTGATGTCACTGATGTGCGTGGGTAACAGGAAGTGTGCCTGTGGGCTAATTACTCCCTGATTGCTCATCATAAGAGGCCAGTGGCGGAGCTGAACTCCCGAGACCAGCTCCTGATTGTTTTTTGGGAGACGGAGCTAACGCTTGCTTGACCCAGATCCTGGCAATCAGGGAGAGGGAAGGCGCTAACTATAATGTTCGTAAGATGATGATGTACCTGAGTGATGTATGGCTTGGTGACAGACCCCTTAAACAAGCCAACACAAGAGCAATTTGATCAAGGAGACCACATTTGTGGCACACAATAGAAAACAAAGGGTACAGAATCGGATAGACTCTGTTATAATGATATTCGTTTTAAACTTTATTAGGGTTGACTGAATTACATTCTTGCCAAACAGCTGCAGTGGATTTCTTTTGGCCTCTGTCTGTATCATTCACCTTGTATAGCGCACTCTCAGAACGTGTGCTGGAAACACAAACCGTGTTTCAGTGTTTGATCTTGCATCAGTGAATTCCTATTATGTGCCTTCCATTCTCTCTCTCTCTCTCTCTCTCTCTCTCTCTCTCTCTCTCTCTCTCTCTCTCTCTCTCTCAAGCATTCTCTACTTATTTCCCTAGATAGTAAGGCTTGCTTCACTGCATTGCTTCATTGGATTTTAGTGGCAGTAGATGAGGCTGACATGGTCTGAATGAGCTGTAATGATTTCCTTGGTTATCTTGCTGTTCTTTCAATAAAAGTATGAGTCAAGATCATTTATATAGCACATTTCTCATTACAGGTACAGGCAGATTGCACTGCTGCGCTTCCCAAAAAAATTGTATAAACAACAATAAGCAGCAGCAGCAGCCATTATGACTCCATATTTACTGGTCACGATATTCATTGTTTTGAAAGCCGGAAATTACCAGAAGTTCCAGAACTTCCTACTCTCTTTCTGTCCTCACCCTATCCATGTTTATCCTTTTTTTCAATTTGCCTTGTCCATCTCAGCCCCCTCTCTAGATGATAAACTCTGGAAGTATATTTGTGAGTTGTTCCTTGGAGACAGGCACTGCAGGGGTTGGTGTGTGTAGTCTCAATGCTACCGCAAAAATTAATATTATGTTGTTTGTAGTTTCTAGAGCTTGTGAGCCTGTAGAGCTTGTAAATGTAAGCTAATTAGCTTAAAGTCTGAGCCAAGATGCTAGTTAATTTGTATATTTATGTAGTCTGAATATGAGCTCTAAAACTAATGTGACATTTGTTAGGTATTTTGTGCTTGTGTCACAGTTGTTGACGGCCTGGATAGCTCAGTGACACTTTTACACAGTGGTTATAAAACCTGCCTGATCAAAACCAATGTGTCTACAGACGTGTGCGGGGAAAAGCATCTGATCCTGTTGGTTCTTCTGGGTGTACCTCTCTGTCTGTTTCTTGATCTCTGTACCCCCACCCCCCCACCACCACCACCATTTCATATCCCCCACTGTCATGTCTCTCTCTCCCTCCCGCTGGTCTGTCTTTTGTGTCGATTATACTTGCACAGGCGATGATACCTTTGCATCATCTTCAGAAATAAATTGCTTTGAGGTATCACTCCACCTCAGCGTTTCGTTTGATTCACATACACATAGGCTACAAACGCACATACATCACATCATCCTTCCACCCTGAGGCCTTTGTCCCAGACAAAACAAATGTTTGCCTCAGAAGACGAGTATTGTCTTAATCCACTGATTTGTCATTTTTCAGGGAGGCTGTAATGTCGCTCTGGAGATTGGAGGTTGATAGTGTAGTTTCTTTAGGCCATATTGCCACATTTGCAGTGAGTGCATTGACAAAATAATGACTGAGATGATAAGTTTGCTTGTTTGTGAAGCATGTAATGATGCTCACAGTGTCTCAATCTCTTTGTTGGCTCTGTTTGATAAAAGTCTGTATCTGTCTTGTATTCCACACATTCTTACCGTTTATAGCTCCTACACACACAGGCATAGTACATGCACACACACACACACACACACACACACACACACACACACTCACCAGTATCATAGACTGCCTCCCGTCCGTGTCAATCACAGAATGGACTGTCACATCCATCAGGATGAATTACTATTAGTGATCATTATTATGATTAAATCACCCCAACTTACACGCCGCTCTCTGCCCTGCTTTGTAGTGCATGTGACCCGTAATGTGTATTCTGCACAGGCATCACACAGGACAGCCGCAAGCTGTGACACTTGCTGCCTGATGAAATAGGAATGATTGGCAGATGTCAGACAGGCCCCAGGGCTTTATGGGCTATCAAGAGTGAATACACAGCTGCATCGCATCGCCAATGCGCTGCCTTCTTCTGCTGCTGTTTGTCCGACCTTTCTCCCTCCCCTCTCTCTCTCTCTCTCTCTCTCTCTCTCTCTCTCTCTCTCTCTCTCTCTCTCTCTCTCTCTCTCTCTCTGTCTTTCTCATATCTTATGAGAACTGATCAAGAGGGCATTGCTGTTGCCTGGCAACAGGTGTGTGTATTTTGTGTATACTTGTACGTGTGTGAGTACTTCTTCCTAATGTATGTGTATTTTTGTGTGTATATGTGGTGAATTGGTGTGTGTGTGTGTGTGTGTGTGTGTGTGTGTGTGTGTGTGTGTGTGTGTGTGTGTTTTCTCATGAACCAAGTGCAAACAAAAGGCATTTTTAGAGATAAACAAAGCAGCAATCGCCACATCCAAACGCCACACACCGCAGGCAACACCATTTGTTTTTGCCATGAGAACTCACACCTCAGCTCACAGGGGTCTACAAGTGCCACCATTATTCTGTCTCCCCAGAGTTAGTCTGCCCTGCCTGTCTGGAACAGACGCTGACGTTCTTGGGGGGTTTGATCTGCAGCAGTGTGCCTGTGTGAGGCTGAACTTTACATTTCCAGCAGCCTGACCCTTTAACTTCAACTCCTCTAACTTTTAATGTGCCTCTGCCTCTAGTCTGCCTCTTTCTCTTCTCTTCTATTCTCTCTCTCTCTCTCTCTCTCTCTCTCTCTCTCTCTCTCTAGGGCCTCTGTGCTCTGTGCGCCGTGCTGCTTGCTTGCTGGTGTTAGGCGCTAATGAAAAGCTTTCTCCACACAGCAGAGAATTCTCCCCTGAGCTCAATTCCGAGTGGGCTTTTTAATGTCCTCCAGTTCAGCCCTCTCTCTCTCTCTCTCTCTCTCTCTCTCTCTCTCTCTCTCTCTCCCTCCTCTCTCTCTCTCTCTCCTCTCTCTCTCTCTCTCTCTCTCTCTCTCTCTCTCTCTCCATCCATCCCTCTCTCTCTTTCTTTCTCTCTCTCTCTCTCTCTTTCCATCCATCTCTCTCTCTCTCTCTCTCTCCCTCTCTCTCTCCCTCCATCCATCCCTCTCTCTTTCTTTCTCTCTCTACACACGTTGATCCTTAACCACTGCTTAACGGTCCCATTTTTCCTCCCTCTTTCACGTTGCTTGATACCCAGCGCCACCAGAGTCCTCTCCAGGGGGTGATTTATGCAAAGCTCATATTTCTACATGTTTTTGTGTGTGTGTGTGTGTGTGTGTGTGTGTGTGTGTGTGTGTGTGTGTGTGTGTGTGTGTGTGTGGGTGTGTGTGTGTGGGTCTGTGTCGGTGTGTGTGTGTGTGTGTGTGTGTGTGTGTGAGAGTGTATGTGTGTGTGTGTGTGTGTGTGTGTGTGTGTGTGTGTGTGTGTGTGTGTTTAATGTATGCACAAAGGGTAGACATCATATATAGCGGATGCAACATTTCTGGTTACCCCAGACCCCCGGCAGTCTTTGAGTTTTACAGCCATTACTTTTGTTTCTGCCCCTCTCCTCTCCATCAGCAGAGCTGCTCATTGTTACTCGCAGATGATGTGTGGGAGCTGGCTGAAAGAGACAGAGTAGCACAGGGAAAAAATAAGAATAAAAAAAAGAGGCACAAATAAACAAGAGGAGTCTCATGAATATCCCGAAATAAATCCATCAGGTTCGCTGACAGATGCTTAGGAGTCGCTCTGCTAGGCACCATGCCAGCCAGGAGGTCGGGAGTTTTTTTTTTTTTCTTTCTTTTTTCCCCCTCTCTTCTCGTTCTCGTTCTCCTTTTCATTTCCATTCCTTTTTTGAGAGAGAGGGAGCAGCAGGCTCTGGAGATTACTGCTGCTTTTAAAGAGCTTCTGAGGGCTCATTCAGTAATGGCCTGTGTCTGTCGCTCCTGTGCCCCCAGACAGCAGTCCAACCCACAGGCCTCTGGGGTCGCACTGGTTATTACAGCTTCTCCTATCATCAGCTGGATTGTGTTATCGAAGGTGTGTTAGCTGATTGCACTCAAGCGGCTGCATTTACATGAAGTATAGGTTGTGTGTCCCACTCTATAACCCCCCCTCGGCCATCCTCTTTCACTAACACACGTGGAGTTGTATCACATTGATTCCATTGATCTCACTCGCAAGCGGAATCGGGAGAGAACCGAAGTGGAATGGAAAATAATGGGAAAAAGCATTCAACATCTTAATTCTAATTAAACTGTGTTTGTCAGTCTAGCTGGAGCGGGCCTCGTAACTGTGGTGCTTTGGGATTAGCAAGAAGAACTGGGAAATACAAATGCAGCTTTGCTTAGAGAAACATTTTTGAAGGAAAGTAGCCACATAAATCAATTTATTCATTTCAATAGTAATTAGATTGTGAGAAATGGTACTTTTAGAATAATTGCAAAGAGAGGAAAGAGACACTATTTTGGTGGTGGTGGTGCTCAGTCAAGTTCAGTCAAGACAAAAGAAGCCGATTTTACGAGGCAACACATTTGTACTAATTTGTTCCTTCCAATGCATTTTTTAACGGCGTAAAATAAATTAAAATTAAAATGAGACTGCCACTGAGCTGTGCAATGAAAGACGCAGTGGGACGCTGGAGATGGGGAGTCACTATTAGTTTAATTTGAATCCAGCTAAATGCTCACACAAGTGCCACAATGATAGAGCCCTTCAGACACGCACCACGCACACCTATGAATACACAATGTGTGGTGTACTGTATTAGAAATGTGTCACCTACACATGCTATAGTATCACACTCATCCTCTGTCATTTCTCTACATCCCCTCTTTTTCTTCTTTGTTCCATTCTCTCTCTCTCTCTTTCTTTCTCTCTCTCTCTCTCTCTCTCCATTGCATAGAGAGAAGATAAGTGATGTGATTTGTGTGAAGACGGCAGTGTTTCCTCTCTCCTCTCAGTTCTTTTGTGTGAAGGATGTTTGATCTTGCTTTGTGACCCCTCTTTGTGTCTGTGAGTTCGATTGGTATGTGAAACACTACCAGTTTCAGAGGAGACAAAATCATGCGTATGCACACAAAGACACACACACACACACACACACACACATTTTGACTGGCAGGCAGACAGCACAGACCGATACACAAGCACGGAATGTTTGATATACAAAGACACACCCGTACTCTGACAACTCAACAACACAATAACAGATGCAAACGGATACACAAATGCACTCAGAGAGAGATTTCACTTGTTTTTGATGGTAGGGTTGGCGTCCTTGTCTGATGGTGGTTGCTGTGTTGCTTATTACCATATGAAACTGTGAAGCACGCATCTTGCAGCATGTGTATTTGTTTGTACCATGTGTGTAATGTTGTGTTCCATTTGTAAAAAGCAGGAAGTTACAGTACTGTCCCTCTGAATTCAGATTCCAACTTGTCAGTTTGTTTGACCTTCCATTAACTGCCCATCATCAATGAGAGAGAGCCATGCCTTCATTGATTTCAATTGTGTGCTGTTATCAACAGTTACAGTAAATCAGACATTCAATCAAATTAGACATACAAACAGGATTGTCCAACGTCTATCTCTTGCAATGTTTGTTAAGTTGTTTAGCATTTTGTAATGCTTTCTTATGAACTGATATTACTAGGCTATATTTTCTAACGATCAATAATCACAATTCATAGCATCTGTCTGTGATGACTGATGGCAAACGCAAAGCGTTCAGCTTAGTTATTACATAGAAATAATTTCAACTCTTGAGTTCTGACTTATGATACAAATGGAACATGGCATACTGAAGTCTGAGAACCTAAAGAGTGCATGTAATATGTGAAATATTAATACATTTAGTCTTAACTGTGAACGCACAGCAGTTAGAGCCATTTGACTATATTATTATTCAATAAGTATGTAAGTGTCATCCGTCTGTGTCAATAAATGAGCTTTGTATAGGTGAAATCAGTACAGATAGAAACATAAGCATAGCATAGGCTCTCCTATAAAGTAATATTAAAGATCATTGTTACAAATGTCACACCTTTTACGCTCTTATCTCTAGATAGCTTATTAACTTGCTGATATATGCATGAGTAGCCTACCTACCTTCACTGCCAATAAGGTGTTCCTTTTAAAGTTTTCATATACCTACACCAGTTTCATTATTCATGATTTTGATCCTGGAGGTAATTTAGTAAAGACTCCCCCAGTAAAGCTTCCCCAGTGCATGTTGGGAAGTGATGGAGGACTGTGCAGAGCAGAGCAGAGCAGAGCCTCTGTAAGCTTGACTGAGGCTGAGACTGAGGCTGCATGGCTCCTGCTCACTGAGGAGCTGAAAAGCTCTTTGGGAGGGAAAAAAAATCACAGCTTTAGATAAAACCTGACGCCTGAAATATGAGATGATTAAGGAAAGTTTTCTAAAAGTCTTTTAACCCAAATGTTCAAGTCACTCACACACAACACACGCGCACACACACACACGCAAGCTTACTGACTCACTAACAAAACACACGCACACACACATACACACACAAACACACACACACACACACACACACACAAATACAAACACTGAACTCTTGAAATTTTGGCACTTGTGCACTTTTTGCACTTTTCTCCTCCCTTTGAATGAGTCTTTTCCTCTTCTTCTCTGTGTCCCGGGGTGGGGCTTAGGCAGGGATTGTGGGGCGACAGACGCTCTGACAGTCCATGGCTTTAGCCTCAGCCTGGGGGCTCCCACTCTGCTCACTGCTCAAGTACCGCATTGACAGAAGCAGGGCCTTGCGTATTACAAAGCTCACACACACACATATTCTCTCTCTCTCTCTCTCTCTCTCTCTCTCTCTCTCTCTCTCTCTCTCTCTCTCTCTCAAACTCACATACACACAAGCACACACCAGTCGCACACAAGCAAACAAACACATTCAATGACATAAATCCCAAACAGTCTTTATTGTAATTGCACATTCTTCAAACAACTACACAAAAAGCCATGCCTTGCTCTGGGCTGTTTAGTAGATGCAGATGGATTTCCTGTCAGATCAGTAAATGGTGTGTATTTTCGGAGGTGTTATATATATATTTGCTTTTGATGTGTTGTTGTCGTTTCTTGGTGAAACATTCCTCAGGGCCCATGCATGGTCTCTAGTGGCTGTACGAGTACAGGTAGAGAAAAACCTTTGGGAGTAAAAGAATATTGTCTATCTCTCCTCGTGTTATGGAAATACAGTAACATTTTCGTGTGTCTGCATGACAGACCAAATCCTCTGTGGCTTAGAGGGATATTTCTTATGCCACCCCCGCTGTCATAGCAAGTCTTGCTGCAAGTGCATTCCCTGCGCTGATGGTCAAACACGATGCCTGATGTGTGTGTGTGTGTGTGTGTGTGTGTGTGTGCGTGTGTGTGTGGTGTGTGTGTGTGTGTGTGTGTGCACTGTGCACTGTGTGTGTGTGTGTGTGTGTGTGTGTGCACTGTGTGTGTGTGTGTGTGTGTGTGTGTGTGTGTGTGTGTGTGTGTGTGAGAGAGAGAGTGAGTGTGCACTGGGCTTCGGTGTGTTGGTTTAACACTGCGGGTGGGCGTTTAACACCACCACTCCTTCCCATCTGCTGCTGGCTGTGTGATTTCACCCTCCGTAGGTCTGACCCAGGGGGGATCACCAGAGTCACTTTCTCTCCGAGCCTACAGACCTCTGACGACAGCCCGAGGATGCGTAGAGAGAGAGAGAGAGAGAGAGAGAGAGAGAGAGAGCAAGAGAGATAATAAGAGAGAGTGATAGAGAAACAGAACAAGAAAAAGAAAGAAATAGAGAGATGGTGTCCAAGGAAGCAGCCTCAGCACTGCTGTAGGGGAGTGAATGAGGGTGGCCAAGGTTCCGTGAAGGGCATGTTCCCGTCCACGTGACACAGACACAGACTCCCCTGTGGCCCTGCGAGCCTAAGCCTACATTAGCCCAGTAATTGCACTCCAGTGTTTACATCCTGTACCTCAGCACTCCTCAAGAAGCCTCATGGGACTGACATACACACACACACACACACACACACACACACACACACACACACACACACACACACACACACACACACACACACACACACACACACACACACACACACACACACAAACACACACACACGCACAAACACACACACACACACATCCTTTTTCCCACAATCCATCCATCCACCCAGAGAGCCTTAGCTCAGGATCTAAAAGCAGACTCGCGGACTCTAATGGTGGAAATATGGATTGGCTGTGTGTGGTGACACATTGTGTGAGGCATTGGCTGTGAGGGCAGCAGAGTTAAGTTGCCCCCCCCCCCTCCACCCTCCCTCTGGAGGAGAGTTTGGTGGTGGTGTTGTTGGTTGATGGACTCGCCTGAAACCCCCCCGTGCTCCCACAGACCACACACACACACACACACACACACACACACACACACACACACACACACTCGTGCTCCCACAGACCTAATGAATAATAAGTAAGTAAAGGAAGTGAAGAGAATAATTTGTGGATCAGGTCTTGCTTGGATAAACATGGTGTGCTGTTTAAAATGCCGCCAACTTCCTCTGAACTGCGACAAGAAATGGCAACCACAGTGTCTGTGTGTGTGTGTGTGTGTGTGTGTGTGTGTGTGTGTGTGTGTGTGTGTGTGTGTGTGTGTGTGTGCGTGTGCGTGTGTGTGTGTGCGTGCGTGTGTGTGTGCGTGTGTGTGTGCGTGTGTGTGTGTGTGTGTGTGTGTGTGTGTGTGTGTGTGTGTGTGTGTGTGTGTGTGAAGAAAGCCACACAACACATAACCTGTGCGTGTTTAAAGCAGTGCAATTTGCACAGTTGTGTGATTTAACTCAGGGTGCGGTCCAGTAATCATCTCATCCATGAGGAAAGTGAAACTGAGAACTTTGAGGACCGGTGGGCGCCCGCTCTGACAGACTCAGCCAGCCGCACACACACACACACACACACACACACACACACACACACACACACACACACACACACACACACACACACACACACACACACACACACGCCACGTCTTCCTCTTTTTTTTTTTCTTTCTTTCTTTCTTTAAGAGAGAGCAGCACTCCCCTATAAAATATGAAGCCTGTTAGCTAGCCTAACCACTCTTTCCCCCCTCTAGAACTGGAAGTAGGGAAGGAATCACTCGAGCGAGCAACCACTTAGACTCAGCCACAGTCAAGGCAAGGGGAGTGGAGGAAAAAAGAGCACATCAGAAAGCCAGCCTCTCCCTTTAAAATAAATAAAAAAAATAAATCCAGAGAGGGTGAGTCTGGGGGGAAAAGGCAGGATGGTACTTTTTTAAAAGAGTGGAGCTGAGCTGAGGAAGAGGTGAAAGGGGAGTCAATAACACTGCAGCACACCACTGCACTGCCATACTTTTCTGTGTGACACCTGTTTTTTAAAACATCCCAAAAGATCAGACACTTCAATGTGTCTGATAACACCACCCCCCACACTTACACACACCTACACACACACACACACACACACACACACACACACACACACACACACACACACACACACACACACACACACCTTTTGCGGTCAGATACTAAATGTGCTTTCCCCATAAAGCTGCAAGGCATCTGGTACTGTAGTTATAATCATAATGATATAAAATTGGTACCACATGTTACAGTTATCTTACTCTTTTACAGATTATATGGCAGAGATCCCACCAGGCCCATAGCCTACTATACCTGTTTCTCATATTCCTAGTTGCCAAGGTTAATGGATGTCTCCGTGTTTTCAGCCAATGAAATTTGCTACTCATTTGGTGTCGCTTGGACACATAGTCAATATTTGACTTAAGCGGTTAGCATTTAACACGCAACATGTAATTCACAAATGGAAATTTTAATTGATTTCACCTCCAGGTTGAATACAGGTCTATTGATCACGTGCTCGTCAAGCAGGGGTCTTCATGCAG
>JAODXP020000018.1:7590341-7592841 GCA_027497455.2 Sardinella longiceps
AGGAAGGCCATGGCTGTTAACAGACATAAAAGGCACGAATGGCACCAGAATACCTTGGGAATATCAAGGTCAGAGGGTAGTGGTAGTCGATTGAGGATGACAGCCTTTTTTTTTTTTTTTTTTTTTTTTTTTTTATCTGTCACCCCTCTGTTGGGACATTCTTCTATCCCTGTGCCCAGCCAAGATCCCTACACACACACACACACACACACACACACACACACACACACACACACACACACACACACACACACACTGGATCACTATAACACTGAAACAGTAACTCTCAGGCCCAGCGGCTCACACTCAGTCATCATTAGTGTGCTGTCAATGGCTCGGTCCTAGTGAGACAGTCAGGGGCCGGAGTCAGCAATTTACCCTGGCAGTGCACCAGAGCAAAGAGACAGAGTGTCACGTGTGTGTGTGTGTGTGTGTGTGTGTGTGTGTGTGTGTGTGTGTGTGTGTGTGTGTGTGTGTGTGTGTGTGTGTGTGTGTGTGTGTGTGTGTGTGTGTGTGTGTGTGTGTGTGTGTCCCTTTAGATGTCGTCCCCGGTGCTCACATTTCAGTAGGGTTGTTCTCAGGAGTCTTTTGTTACCTTCCAAAGACTTTGTGCTTGTGCCTTGGTCCTTGAAAACACCTGATCAAAGCTTTATTATTGATATCCTGTTTATGTGCTGTTCATGATTTCATCTTCTCCAGGACTTGTAGTCCTACTCCCGCAATCTAATATCTGGGCTTGGCTGAAATGGACATGAGGACTTGTGATGAAACTTTCCCCTTGATTAACTGTTAGCTGGAGGTGCAATTTATCTTACCTTGCACTTTAGTCTACTTTACCTGAACTTGACAACTTCACTTCACTTTCACAAGTGCGCTGTTAATCCCTTAGGTTTATCGAAGCTTTAACTCTGTTTGTGTGTGTGTGTGTGTGTGTGTGTGTGTGTGTGTGTGTGTGTGTGTGTGTGTGTGTGAGAGTGTGTGTGTGTGTCTGTCCGTCTGTCTGTTTGTCAG
Source organism: Sardinella longiceps (assembly GCA_027497455.2). NCBI lineage: Eukaryota > Metazoa > Chordata > Actinopteri > Clupeiformes > Clupeidae > Sardinella > Sardinella longiceps. The sequence continues at coordinate 7,591,353 of JAODXP020000018.1, forward strand.
TGTCTCTCTCTCTCTCTCTCTCTCTCTCTCTCTCTCTCTCTCTCTCTCTCTCTCTCTACTGAGTTTGTTTCTGTTCTGTGCATAATGTTCCTCCGTGATTGAATTTAGAGCTGGTGTATGACATCTGCGCCGAGCTGGCAGCCTCTCTGTCTCTCTCTCTCTCTTTCTCTCCCTCTTTCTTTTCCCTCTCTTTCTTCTCCCCTTACATTGGGACTCCTCTTTCCTTCATCTTGTCTGCACCCCCTCTCCTTCTCTCTCTCTCTCTCTCTCTCTCTCTCTCTCTCTCTCTCTCTTTCTCTTTTTCATTTTCAGATTGCTCTCTCTTCTTTTCTCCTCTACCCCTCCCCTCTCTCTCTCCTTCTCTGTCTTGCTCTCCTACTTATGCATCCCATTCTCCGACCCCCCCTGCCTTATTTTTTTTGGCTGGCAGCTGGGGATGACGAACCTGCTGAGTTGGTTGTTTTTTTATCTCCTTTTTAATATTATAATGACACTGCGGCACTATGTTTAGACGTCTCCTCTGTAACTTTCCTCCAAAGGTCATCCACGGATGGCTCATGTGCACCGTCTTCTTTGTAAACCGAGAGCCCCTTTGGCTCATGTCGTCACGGATACATAAAAGCCCATAATTCTCGTACGAGGAATCAGGATCTTCGCCTTTGTAGTCAGATCTGTTTGGCCTTCCCGAAAAGCAATCTTTGTGTCAGGGCACAATTTCCCTGACTCTGAAGGACGAAACCGATGTCGATGTTTTTGTTTTGTTCTGTTTTTTTTGTTGTTGTTGTTTTTTAAACGAATTAGAGTAGTCTGTGGAAACTTTCTAGGGCTCTCTGGGGAGACGGCACAATAGGTTTAAGGGGGTCAGACTGAAGTACAAAACCATAAGACAGAAATAGCCGGAAAAATGATCTTCAGAGACTGCTGAGAAGTCTCACGGGCACAGCAAACACAGCAGAGCAAAGCAGAGCAGAGCAGCTATGAGTTTAAAAGTTATGCTTCAATGAATCCGTGTCTGGAATAGACGGGAGATTCTGAAGAGCAGCGCACACTTACTCAAACATCCTCTCTCTTTTTATCTCTGCCCTCCTCCAGAAAGGTTGTCAACCAACCCGTCAGTGAATTCTGAATGTCCACCGCCATCACTTAACTTACTGCATAGTCTATATTTCTCTCTTTTTACTCTGGCTCAATTACTGTATGTGGGTCTTCCTCTTGCTTAAAACTTTCAGAAATTTCAGCTCTGTCTGCTATCTCCCTCTTTTTTGAAATCCTGTCTTTTCATGTTGAATTTTCTGGCTAGCTGTTTCATTTATTTATTAAAAGGAACCAAATGCTGGTATGACAGAGAAGTGCTATATCGATTTTTCTCTGTTTACCTCTCTCATTTTCTCTTTCTCTGTCAAATTCATGGGTGTTAGCAAGCGCTTTAATGCCCTGATAAGGTTGAAGAGTGAACCTGATGAAGCAAATGCAAAACACGTTGTTCACT
>JAODXP020000018.1:7603262-7678774 GCA_027497455.2 Sardinella longiceps
GTGGCGAGGGAGATCACCAATTAGCCCAGTGCCCGATCAAACCATCCAGGGTGACACGTGACTTGGACTCCTCAAACACAAAAAAGAAGGTGAGCCTGTCTCCACACTCCTTCTCCATTAACCCTTTCACATTGACCATAGTTTTGCGCACTGGTGACAAATCTCTTTCTGTTGCAGCCTTAGTTGACTCGGGGGCAGCTGGAAATTTCATCTCGGCTCCATTAGCCAAACAGCTCAATCTCCAGCTGCATGCATTAACAACTCCCTTTGCTGTTCGAGCTCTAGATGGGGCCCCCATCAGCGGAGGTTCCGTCACCCACATGACTGCACCAGTGTGTCTTACAGTTGGGAGTATTCACAATGAGTTGGTCACCTTTCTTGTCCTGTCTACCTCACAGCACTCACTTGTTCTTGGACTCCCTTGGCTCACCCAGCACAACCCCACTATATGTTGGGAAGAGAGAGACATCACAGCATGGTCACCTCACTGCCACAAACACTGCCTCACCCTGCGATGTTCTGCAACAACGGTCGAAAGTCCCCTGACAACCCTCCGGTCCGAGATTCCATCTCAATATACAGAGCTGAAAGCGGTTTTCAGCAAGACCAAGGCCACATGTCTCCCTCCACACCGACCATGGGACTGTGCCATAGATCTGCTGCCTGGAGCCACACCACCTCGTAATCACATCTACCCCCTTGCCAGAACAGAGCAGCAAGCGATGGAGGATTACATCAATGAAGCCCTGAATCAGGGTTTCATCCGCCGCTCCACCTCACCAGCCTCAGCTAGCTTCTTCTTCATAGCGAAGAAGGGTGGTGGGCTACGCCCATGCATTGATTACCGGGGGTTAAACGAGGTGACAGTGAAGTACCGGTATCCACTCCCTCTGGTTCCCAGTGCCATTGAACAGCTACGAGGAGCAAAGTTCTTCACTAAGCTGGATCTTCGCAGTGCCTACAATCTGGTGCGCATCCGGGAGGGAGATGAGTGGAAGACCGCCTTCAGTACTCAGTCTGGCCACTATGAGTACCTTGTTATGCCCTACGGACTTGCCAATGCTCCTTCGGTTTTTCAGTCCTTCATCAATGACGTGCTACGGGACATGCTGGGGAGGTATGTAGTGGCATACATTGACGACATTCTGATCTATTCTCAAACCTTTACCCAGCATGTACTACACGTGAAGGCAGTATTGTCCAGGCTCCTACAACATCAGCTCTATGTCAAGGCAGAGAAGTGCGCATTCCATCAGACCACCGTCTCCTTCCTAGGATATATCATCGGGCCAGAGGGAGTACAGATGGAAGGTGACAAGACCAGAGCCGTGACTGAGTGGCCGGTTCCACGGACGGTGAAGGAGCTCCAGAAGTTCATTGGTTTTGCCAACTTCTACCGCCGCTTCATTAGGGGCTTCAGTCAGGTGGCAGCTCCCCTCACTGGCCTCTTGAAAGGAAGTCCTAAGACCCTGAAATGGTCACCAGAGGCACAACAAGCTTTTGAGGTACTCAAAACCCGTTTTACCACAGCTCCAATCCTTAAGCTTCCAGATCCAGACCTGCCGTTCGTTGTGGAAGTCGATGCTTCAGACACCGGAGTGGGAGCAGTGCTTTCTCAACGTTCAGGTGAGCCACCCAAGATGTTTCCCTGTGCTTTCTTCTCTAGAAAGATGACCACTGCAGAGAGGAATTATGACATCGGCAATCGGGAGCTGTTGGCAGTGAAGTTGGCCCTGGAGGAGTGGAGGCACTGGCTTGAGGGATCTCGGGAACCGTTCCTGGTGTTGACTGACCACCGCAATTTGGAGTACATCAAAGCGGCCAGACGGCTGAATCCCCGTCAAGCCAGGTGGGCCCTTTTCTTCTCCAGGTTCAATTTCACTATATCCTATCGCCCAGGCACTGAAAATACCAAAGCTGACGCTCTTTCTCGGAGGTACGATCCAGACGATGTTCAGCCCGAGCCTTATCCCATTCTTCCCTCTGAGTGTATTCTAGCTCCGATACAGTGGGACCTCCAGAGGGACATCGCTCGGGAACTTCGACGGGATCCAGTCCCAAGAAACTGCCCAGCAGGGAAACAATACATCCCAGCCTCCCTAAGAGGTAGAGTCATTGCTTGGGCTCACACATCCCTTTCTTCTGGCCATCCAGGAATATTCAGAACTCAAGCTCTACTCACTGGCGAGTATTGGTGGCCCCACCTGGCCTCTGATGTGCGGCGCCATGTGTTGTCCTGCTCCACCTGTGCCACCACCAAAAGCCCTCGGCAGCTCCCCGCAGGAAAACTCCAACCACTTCCAATCCCAGAACGTCCATGGACACACATTGCAGTGGATTTCATCACTGACCTGCCCTCATCTGAGGGTAACACGGTGATCTTGGTAGTGGTAGACCGTTTTTCAAAATTTGTTAAACTAATCCCTTTTGCCAGTCTCCCCACTGCTCTACAGGTTGCAGAATCTCTGTTCGACACAGTCTTCAGGAACTTTGGCCTTCCAGAGGACATTGTATCGGACCGCGGGCCCCAGTTCACATCCCGGGTATGGAAGGCCTTCCATAATCGCCTTGGAGTGACGGTCAGTCTAACATCGGGTTACCATCCGGAATCCAATGGGCAGGCAGAACGCTCCGTCCAGGACGTGGCCAGGTTCCTGCGTGCTCATTGTCATCGCAACCAGGAGGACTGGGCCAAGTATCTTCCATGGGCCGAGTACGCACAGAATTCCCTTCGCAGTGCTTCCACTAAACTCACCCCCTTCCAGTGCGTACTCGGCCGGCAACCTCCTTTGTGTCCTTGGGATGGAACCCAAACGGAAGTGCAGGCTGTGGATGAGTGGTTCAGGAGAGCTGAGCGTACCTGGAGGTCCACACATATCCAGATTCGTCGTGCGGTACGACATCAACAGATCCAAGCTGACCGCCGCCGCAGAGAGGCGCCAGTGTTTGAGCCAGGGGACCGGGTCTGGCTTTCCACCAGGGACCTTCGTCTCCGTCTGCCCTGCCGTAAACTGAGCCCACGGTTCGTCGGGCCGTTCAAAGTTCTCCGGAGGATCAATGAGGTAACCTACCGGCTTCAATTGCCGTCGCATTATAGAATTTCACCCAGTTTTCATGTCTCTCTTCTCAGGCCTGTGATTCCTGGTCCCCTGGCTGATGCGGTCCCGGCAGACGATCCACCGCCTGCACTGGAGATTGATGGCGCTCCTGCCTATCAGGTCCGAGAACTCCTGGACTCCCGTCGCCGTCGGGGCCGCATTCAGTATCTGGTGGACTGGGAGGGGTACGGCCCCGAGGAGCGGAGCTGGGTCCCTCGGCATGACATCCTGGACCACACCCTGTTCCGCGATTTCCATCTCGCCAACCCAGACCGCCCTGCTCCTCGTCCCCGGGGTCGGCCCCCAGGCCTGCGACGTCCCACGGCTGGGGCCGTGCCTCAGAGGGGGGTACTGTGATGCCCTCCCCGTTACCTCCTCGTCAGGCATCACCTCAGTACTAATCATTGGCCAATCACCTCGTTATCACCTTGAGCACCTTCACCTGGACGTCATTGTCTACTACACCTGATGCACGGATCACTATATAAGGACTCTTTCTGGCGCCCCGCGCTTGTGAAGTCTTGAATGTGTTCCCGTTTCAGACTGCACTGTATTGGATGTAACTAGGTTACGCTTTCTTTGTTCAAAGTAAAACTCTGCACCTGCAACCGTGTTTGTATTTGTGTGTGTTCCACCACACCGTCACACATTACATTTACATTCCCCTGTCATTTTCATTTTGAATGAGACATTTTATTTCAGCCTCTTGCAGTTCCATGTGCCACCATTTATTTAAAGAGCATTTCATTTACTTTTAGAAAGGTTTTAGTTTTAGGTTGCATGTTCACCTGTCAATCAAATGTCCCACCCATCAATAACAATCTGACTCAAAGATGCTCTTGAAATAAATGGTGGCGCATGGAACTGCACGAAGCTGAAATATAATGTCTCACTCAAAATGAAAATAACAAGGAAATGTAAATGTAATATCTGATCTCAAAGTGAATTCAATTTCTTATTCAATTAATTTTTAAGTTTAAAGCATTTTAACTTCAAATGCAATTGTATCAAACTTCAAATTAGATTACATTTAATAACAATTGATAGATTTAAATTTGGCACTTGGCGATATGACATGTTTCATTTTATTTCTTAATTTTCTTTTTATTTAATTTTTGTTACTTCCACCCTTCATAGTCTTGCACAACCTTTTAGTAAATTACGTTAAAGTAAAAACTGTTTAATTCGTCCCTGTTCTCCCTACTGAACTTCAACCTGGATAAGTCAAGTCAAGTCAAGTCACTTTTATTTATATAGCACATTTCATACAACATTGTTGATCCAAAGTGCTTTAAAAATAATAATAATAATAATAATAATAATAAACAATAAACAAATATAATAATAATAATAATAATAATAATAATATGCAAATGACCAAATAAAACAAACAAACAAAAATAATAACAAAAATAAAAGAGGAAAAGGGTTTAGGGAGAATTAAAGGCTAGGGAAAAAAAGATGTGTTTTTAACTTAGACTTAAAAAGATCAATGGTATGAATGGACCTAATGTGGGAGGGGAGACTATTCCAGAGCTGGGGAGCAGAAACAGAGAAGGCTCTGTCACCTCTGGTTCTAAGGTGAGAGGAGGGAACAGAAAGAAGAAGTTTAGAGGAAGATCTGAGTGGCCTAGAAGTACAGTAAGGACTAAGTAAATTGCAGATGTATTCTGGTGCTAATTCATGTAAGGCTTTAAAAACATAAAGTAACAATTTAAACTCAATTCTATATTTCACTGGCAACCAGTGCAGTTCACAGAGCACAGGAGTGATGTGATCACGCTTCTTAGTTCCAGTAAGCAATCTAGCAGCAGCATTTTGAACCATTTGTAATCTAGCAATAGAAGAGTTGGGAAGGCCAAAATAAAGTGCATTACAATAGTCTAATCTTGAAGTGATGAATGAATGAATTAGAGTTTCCATGTCTTTAGCAGAGAGGAAAGATTTTAACTTTGCAATAGTTCTCAATTGGAAAAAACTGGCCTTCACCACACTGCTTTTACTGATTACTGAATGTGAGTGAAGAATCCAGGTAGACTCCAAGGTTTTTGACTACACTACTGAAATTTGAAGATAAGGGACCAAGAGCATTACTCAGGTCAGCTAGTTTCGTTTCATGAATGATCATAACAAACACACACACTAACCTTGTCTTGGGACACATGTAGGATCACTCCACAAACGAATATTACTGAAATAGATTTACTATCATGCCGTTAAATTATTGTGTTCAATTCGGTTCAAGTCCATGCTAAGTTCACTTCCCACATATGAAGGGTGGAAGTAACAAAAATTAAATAAAAAGAAAATTAAGAAATAAAATGAAACATGTCATATCGCCAAGTGCCAAATTTAAATCAATTTAAAACAATGTTGTATGAAATGTGCTATATAAATAAAAGTGACTTGACTTGACTTGGCTTGACTTATCCAGGTTGAAGTTCAGTAGGGAGAGCAGGGACGAATTAAACTTTTACTTTAACGTAATTTACTAAAAGGTTGTGCAAGACTATGAAGGGTGGAAGTAACAAAAATTAAATAAAAAGAAAATTAAGAAATAAAATGAAACATGTCATATCGCCAAGTGCCAAATTTAAATCTATCAATTGTTATTAAATGTAATCTAATTTGAAGTTTGATACAATTGCATTTGAAGTTAAAATGCTTTAAACTTAAAATTAATTGAATAAGAAATTGAATTCACTTTGAGATCAGATATTACATTTACATTTCCTTGTTATTTTTATTTTGAGTGAGACATTATATTTCAGCCTCGTGCAGTTCCATGCGCCACCATTTATTTCAAGAGCATTCATTTACTTTTAGAAAGACTTTAGTTTTAGGTTGCATGTTCACCTGTCAATCATATACCCCACCCATCAACACTGATCAGTCTCGATTGGAGATGCCTGTATCTGTTGTAATTTTTGCGGAGTGTTCTCGCGCCACTACGACGCCGAATGATTAGGCTACGACGCTAAAAACTAACGTTTTTTTATTCATTAGTGATAATATTTTGCACAAAATATGGCAGGGTTGTAAGACTACGGGGCTGTTTGCTTGGGACCGTTAGTATAGTAAGCCTACATATAGACCAAAAGACAGTCAGTAGGCTGCTGCTGCTTGGAACAACTCGGGCTGTGCCATTACAGGAGTTCAGCAGGCTGGTCCTACTACCGTAGCTACGTTGTTGAGGGGATAGAATCAGATAAACAGGTGCCGTGTTCGAAAATGCGTACTGTTTACTACTGGTATACTGATCCTGGCATGAAGTAGTATGTCGTATGCAGTACGTGGAAAATATGATTTTACCAGTATGCAAAAGTTTCCCGGATGTTATACTGATGGCATACTGATGGCGGCCAAATCGCCAGTGTACAAGAGGTGCTCACTACTCGGATACTTCAATCCCATAATTCAACGCATTCTCGCAATTCCCGCGATCTTTCCCTCACGGGTTTACCGGCTGAAAAATGGCGGACAGTAGTGGTGGTTTTGTTGAAACTTGAGTGACTGTAACTTAACTATTTTGAGGTATTTTTGACACACAAACCGTTTTATCTTGCACAATGTGCATATCCCTTGGACATATGACTGTTGTAGTTGTGCTTCGTTCGTTTGTAAGAGAGATAATTTCGTTTGGGTTAGCATTTGAGCAACTGTGCATGGCTTTACATTCAAATGCCAGCCAAAGACGTTAGCTTGATTGCTAACCATTAACTTCAATTGAGGGAAGCGAGCTAGCGAGGGAAGCAAGCTTCTAACGTGAGTTTAAAGCTGATAGGTCTTTCTTGGTCACATGGTTGTATAGTATATTACAAGAAAAATATCACTTTTGGCTTACTACACTGTATACTATGGTGGGTGTAGCATCCAGTACACAGTATATACTGAAGCAGTATGCAGTATATAGCACGCAGTATGGCTTTCCGAACGCAGCAAGGGTCTAAGAGGTTATCAGTTGCACGATCACAAGATAGATGTTTGTCCCACGAGAAAGCATGAAACCTGGCTCAAACGGCAGGTTTGACAAGTAGCCTAGGCTATGTTTGCTAAGAAGAAAACTTTTACGACCCCATGACGGTGAAACACACGGGGATCCCCGCAACAAACTACCCTGCCCTGTCGAGAGTGTTATGTTAGTTTGCGATGGTGAGAACCGACCAGCAACCACCATTTATTGTGCACATTTCAACATTTTACAAGGGTGATCATACACTTGTTGGATTTAACAAACTCCCTGAAAAACATGACGACCAGTTGGTAACAAGGTCTCTGTCAAGAGCTCACTAAGTTTAGGCTATCCCCCGTAGGCTACGTGTGCTAGTTTAGGTGTTGAATGTGCCAGCCTAGTCCCTTCACTGTATACATTGACGGCAGGCATTTTCAATCGAGTCAGATTGTTGTTGATGGGTGGGGCATTTGATTGACAGGTGAACATGCAACCTAAAACTAAAATCTTTCTAAAAGTAAATGAAATGCTCTTTAATTAAATGGTGGCGCATGGAACTGCAAGAGGCTGAAATAAAATGTCACATTCAAAATGAAAATAACAGGGAAATGTAAATGCAATGTCTGATCTCAAAGTGAATTCAATTTCTTTTAATTTTAAAGCATTTTAACTTAAAATGCAATTGTATCAAACTTCAAATTAGATTTCATTTAATAACCATTAATATATTTATATCTAATACATAAGGATATGATATATCAAAGTTTATTTCTTTTTATTTAATTTTTGTTACTTCCACCCTTCATACCCAATGCTTTTTCAATGCTTTATTGGGTGTTATCATACATACATGAACAGATGTAGCCTATAGAAAGATTTCAATCAACATTATTTCATGAACACCAGTGGTAAAATCTTTTATATAAAAGATTTTACCCCTGGTGTTCATACAAAGACAAATGCACCCAAAAACAAAAAGAGAGTAAAAAGAAAAAGTCGTTGTCATGGCAATTTACGTCACCACACGGAAGAACTAATGGCAAAAAGCGTAGCCGAGATATAATGTTTGACCACTAGGATTGCTAGAGAGTGAAACGTAATTTTTTTTTCCTGGTCAGGACCGGGTGAAGTCCATATTCACCTTATGCAGCCCCGCCCCTTTTCGTCTTTTTTTCTTCCGCGTTTGCCCTCCGATTGTCTTGAAACTTCCGTTAGACGCTGCCTCTCATTCAAATCAACGTAATTTTCATGAAATACCACGATCACAAAACTCCTTATTGTAGCCGTAGAAACACACTTCTTACTGCTGAAAACATAATTTTTCATCTGGCGACGAACTGTTCTAACTATATTGATGGATGTAGTGAGCACAACTTCATAATAAGACCACTTATATTAGACCGTTAAAACACCAAATATCACAACGCTAAGTCAATGCGTTGCTAGACCGGATGTTGAATGACAATCGTCATGGCAGCGCCCATGTTTACCCGCTGAATAAGGTGAATACTAATTCTGCATTCCATTTAGTCTCGGCAACTTGGAAGGACGGACAGACGTCATGTCCGCTAAAAACACAACAAACTTCGTCTCGATTGCATTCCATTTCATTGATAAATTCGGATGGAAGGTGGAAGCAAAATTAATTGAATATTGACCAAGACAGAGGAATACATTACAATCTTACTATAATGAATGATGTATAATACCAATATAATTCTGTGTACTGTCTAATCAAGTATTTCACCAACAAATAACACTTTAGAACAATCATGAATCCCTGGGCTACTTTACTAATGAGTAGGAACTGGCAGTAGCTAGGCTACCTATGCAGGGAGCTGACTGTTGCGGACTTTGCGCAAACTAGACTGTTGCAATCTAACTTTATTTTTGCTCTGTCCACTAAAACTAATGTCATAATGTTATCTAGTTAGTTGTCATTCAGTGAAATACCATTTCTCAATTTAAAACGTTAGTTAGCTTGTTCGCTAGCGTTAGCTCGCCTACAAACAACAGCTACCTGAAGTGAAATGGAAGTTGATTTAGTCCTAAAACGAACATAAACAGCATAGCCTAAACTGCTGGGCTTGAAATGATATCAAACACTTACATGTCATGTCACAAACTTTATTTTACTCTGTGCATGTAATCCAGGGGGTTGTCATTTGAAATGCCACAAGTGGTGTTAGCTAGTTCGTTAGCGTTAGCTTGCTAACAGCAGCACTTTGCTGTCTGCCCGCTCTGATCTGTCACATTGCTGAGACATTGCTTGACCAGATAATCTATTTACTCAGCCTGTCATTGGTCCCCAGGGTTCGGGCCATTTTCCCCAACGTCAGACCCTGCTAATCTGATGGATCCACGAATGGTAGATGTGATGGTATTTGCACACCAGTTAGAGGGAAACTCCTATGAGTCTGCTAACAGCAGGGTAAGAGCTGTCTGACTGTCCATTCAGAGACACTAAACTGATAGAGTCCCTTGATAGTCAGTATTCATATGTTAGTATTCTGTCAGTATGCATATGTCAGCGGCCTTGATTGTTGGAAACAATAAAAGAAAATATGCCTTAGAAAAAATGGTTAGATAACAATTTTAGGGATGAGTTTGATGTTCCATCTTTATTTGTTTGGGACTCTCTTCATTACTTTTTTTCTTTTTCAGGCTGAGTACTACCATCTCCTAGCAGAGAAGATTGTTAAGATCCAGAAGGAACTGGAAGAGAAGCAACAGACACAACTCCAGAAGTGGGGCATGATTGGGGCCCAACCAATCACAGTCCCTACAACTGGTGGCCTACTAATGGACTACATAACACCTTCACCAGTGCCACACTTTTATGAGTGTACATACAGTACACACCCATACCCCATACTGTTCCATATTGTATCTAGCCCTCACTCACGCCACACAAAGCAGTTGCTGCCTTCCTCAGTCCAGGACCTTCCATACTCCACATGTTACGGGCTTGGAACCGAAAGGTTGCCAGTTTTGATTCCCTACCAGTGGACCTTGAGCAAGGCACCTAACCCCTCTGCTCCCCAGGCACTGCTGAAGCAGGCAGGCAAACTGCACAGTGTTATGCGTAATTTATGCCACATGTTACGGGCTTGGAACCGAAAGGTTGCCAGTTTTGATTCCCTACCAGTGGACCTTGAGCAAGGCACCTAACCCCTCTGCTCCCCAGGCACTGCTGAAGCAGGCAGGCAAACTGCACAGTGTTATGCGTAATTTATGCCATCCGTCCTGTGTCTGTGCGCGACCACGCGCCCGTGCAGAGGCTCTGCGTCCATCGTCGAGCGCCTCGGAAAAATCGAGCGCCTCAAAAAAAAACCTAACGACGCAGACAAAAAAAGCGCGGTGATTGGTCATCTCGCTACTTCCTTGTTCTTGTGGCAGCGCGATGCCGGTAGTTTGCGAGACTAAGGTCTGTTGTTATCCACCGAATGCTTCTGTTTCCATGCTTGCATTTTCTGCACGTGAAAACAGACTGGGTATGTCAAATAATGATACCAGTACATTGCCTTTGCAGTTTGTGTGAAAATACTTAGCTAACTGAGTTAGAAAGCAACATTGCGTAATAATGCCCGCAGTGCTTGCTTCCAGTAATAGTATAGGAGTAGCATAATTTGGCAAACTGTACACCACCAGACTTTATGATCTAGATCTTGCTCCAAATGATAGCTGTGGAAACACTTTACAAATATACTAGCCTGGGAATTCCCATGCTCCTTTGCACCGCTTATTTCATTTCACTCTGCAGAGCAGCATGGAGACCATGGCCGTTTTTCTCGCCCGCTTTCGGTATCCAATCGCAGAACAAAAAGGGATTTGTACGGCCCTCAATCGCATTTTACGTCACGTGGTGGCTCTGGTATTGGCTCCGAGGTATGTACAGACGCTATGATAGACATTTGTAGTGCCCAATAAACGGCTATGGACAATTGTAAACGATGCTTCCGCTACGAGAAATCCAATAGATAGGTCCCCAGACTAAATATCACTTGTGATTTTAGTTTGGCATTCGCCAGGCTATACCTATACAGCATGACCTACATTTATCAGTTACTTGTTTATAGACTTAATAAAAACATCCTAGCTATAAACATAAATGCAAGTGTCACAACACACACAGAACCATCCCTCTCATGGGTTAAGATAAGGCCAGAGAACCTTTAATGGGGGAGAAGGTGCACTCTCTGTATACATCACGGTAGTGCAATGAGGGGAATGCACAAGTAGGCCTACGTGAAGAATGAATGGGGTTCTCAGGAGTTTTACCACTTTATGTTTCATTCGTTTAAATAATTGCATTTATGCATGCGAGGAGAAATGGACTTCTCTCAGGATTTGTTTTTATTTGTAAAATCACTTCTAAAATGGCTGTCCCACCTAGGACAAGTTCCACTCATTGGAGAAATTCCAGGCCACCTACCATGAGAAAATGTTTTGTGTTCATTTATAGTGTGAGCCTGCAGGGATTTGGTTTGTTTATTGTTTCTTCTGTGAAATGGCTACAGTCACTGGCTGCTAGATTCAGTTGTGATACTCCCCTCCCCTTGTTGATTAATGATCAGGCGTTTGTTTGGCAAAAGCATAGTTTCTACCCAGTTAGCAACTTAGTCGGTAGGCAATGGGAAATTGCATTAGTTCTAACAGGGTTGCTTTTGGCAAACAGATCCCTGATCAGGTGATGGACTGACTCTACAGCCCTGTAGTGGTGCTGTATGAAGGGTCTCTTGTATGTGGAGACTCGTAGGGGAAGAACCAACATTAAAGGGAAAGCTGGATGGGTTCATGGAGGACTTTAATTTCCGCGGTCTCATGCCAGCATTTCCACAGGACTGAAGCTCTGGGCTGTCACACCTCATGGACAATAAATACAGTACCGGTATGTGGAAGAAGAGGGGTGTCTTTCAGCAGTTCTGAGGCATCATTCAGCAGTTCTGAGACGTTTATCCTGATGTACTTGATGCTGGTTAGAGGTTTGAGACCATAGATGAGGCTCACTGTTGGGATGCTGAGTGCAGAGGCCAGACTCAATTTGACCCGCTTTTATAAACACGGTGCATGTTACTAAATGATTGTTAGGTCCTATGGTGACAGGACTACCGCAGCCCTTCTTTTTGTTTTTTTTCTTCTTTTTTTTCCAGGTTTTCCGTTTGCAAGTCCCATACCTGAGTTGTATTGACTGTCTTCTATACTATACTGTTCTGTAGTCCTCAGATGTAACTGACCTTTTTTTCCCAGAATACAAAAGGTGAATAATTGTAAATGAATCCATTTCAGGTAACCCCAGTTATCATTTGATTTGTTCAGGTTCTGATCATCCGCATTCTTAATTTGGTCAGTGTTGGTTTGTTTGGACTACCACATTCTCTCTACTTTTGACTGCCTGAGCCCCAGGTCCACTGAGGAATAATTTCAGCGATGCTGTGTGTGAATGTTACAGCCACCAATGAGCTGTGTTTGGTCAACCACATCTTGTAATAATGTATTAGAACTTTTTTGTTGTTGTCATTTTGTTTTTGTTTTCATTCCCCTGGTTACACATTTCGGCCTTTGTGGTGTGGCTGTTGCTGTGTGATTGCAATGCTAACTGAATGGAGAACGATCGATTGATTGATTGATTGATTGACTGATTGATAAATGATGGCTGCCGATGAAGGACAGAGTCCCCGTCAGGTGACCTGGTGCCTGTTGATTCGGCACCATTGCATGTGAACTGGAACCTTCTTGCCTCTTATCATGATTTAGTGTCCTTATGTTTTTTTTTTATTTTTCCTATTATGTTATTTGTGACTGAATTACTTCCCTTTGCTTTACAACTACCAACTCCAATTATTATTGTTACATGTTGATTTTGATAAGCCTGTATCAGGACACGTGTTATGTAAGATTATTGTGCACAGTAACAAAAGACTGTTCACTGTTTTTTCTGAATTCCTTAAGGATGCCTGCTGGTATGTCTTGACTTATGAGACCTCAGTCCAATGTTGCCTATCTTCCTGTGAGTTTCTCCAAACAGATGCAGGTGGCATAAACCAGAAATCAACAATGTTTGCTGGGCCACTTGTTACACCTTTTCAATGAAAATCATGTATCTTCAGTTGGAAATTTATATTAAGTTACTGTTTTGATGATTTGGGACCATGGCTCAAGTGACCAAAATCCAAAAATCATGTCTTTTTTTGTCGTGAAAGGGAATGTTTGGCCGTTGTTCATGCCTTTTAGTTTGTCTTTTGAAAGTGTCTTGAGTTGGTTGATTTTGATCTCCCGTTGTGAAATAAAGGACTGATTTCATAATGTGCCATTTTTGTATTGTAATCTGTTGTTAAACTTCTGTCTGGCCTGGATGGAACTCAGAAATGATATGGTATGAGTGCTTCATCTGGAGGTCCTCCATTCAAAACTGGGCCAAGTTTATTTTATATGTAGGTTTTAGCCTGCATTGTGGGATCTACTTCATCCATGAAAACAAAACCACTCATCTGAAACCTACAATAGGCCGAAGTGTGTAGGGGATAGGCCATCAATAACCTTTTGTTTGTTCTATTTTATTCCTTTATTTCCTCCATAAATAAAGAACATCTTTTCTTTCTTCAAAGTTGGGAGACTATTGGTATATACTGTAAACAGTATTTTTGGCTATAGAACTGCTATATATCACTTTACATAGCCTTATTGATGCTTTCATATGAGATGACATTCACGTGTTTTTTTCTCTCCATTATTTAAGAGATTATTCACAGGCGACCTGTTAAAACTTTGATGTAGGCCTACCAAAGTCAGTGAAATGCGCCACCTAGAGGTCTGGCGAATCCTGAAGGCCAACTACCAACTCCAATTATTATTGTTACATGTTGATTTTGATAAGCCTGTATCAGGACGCTTGTTATGTAAGATTATTGTGCACAGTAACAAAAGACTGTTCACTGTTCTTTTCTGAATTCCTTAAGGATGCCTGCTGGTATGTCTTGACTTGTAAGACCTCAGTCCAATGTTGCCTATCTTCCTGTGAGTTTCTCCAAACAGATACAGGTGGCATAAACCAGCAGTAGCCTGTAGAAGTCTTCAGATTTCTGTTGTGCAACAGTGTTGCTGGGCCACTTGTTACACCTTTTCAATGAAAATCATGTATCTTCAGTTGGACATTTACATTAAGTTACTGTTTTGATGATTTGGGACCATGGCTCAAGTGACCAAAAATCATGTATTTTTTTGTTGTTGCTTGTTTTGAGTGAAAGGGAATGTTTGGCCGTTGTTCATGCCTTTTAGTTTGTCTTTGAAAGTGTCTTGAGTTGGTTGACTTTGATCTCCTGGTGTGAAATAAAGGACTGATTTCATAATGTGCCATTTTTGTATTGTAATCTGTTGTTAAACTTCTGTCTGGCCTGGATGGAACTCAGAAATGATATGCTATGAGTGCTTCACTGGAGGTCCTCAATTCAAAACTGAGCCAAGTTTATTGTAGGTTTTAGCTTGCATTGAGGGGTCTACTTCATCCATGAAAACAACACGACTCATCTGAATCCTTCTACAATAGGGCCTAATCCATGAATTGCAGTTGCCTGAATAGAAGATAGGCCTGCAGTTGTTGTTTTTTTTCGGTTCCTCCTCAGATAAAGAACATATATTTTCTTTCTTTCTTCAAAGTCAGGAAACTTTGGTATATACTTATACAGTATTTTAGCTACAGAATTACAAAAATATCGCTCTATATAGATATATTAATGCTTCCACATGAGATGACATTCACATGCGTTTTTCTCTCTATTATTTAAGAGATTACTCACAGGAGAGCTGTTTAAACTTTGACGTAGGCCTACCAAAGGCACTGAAATGCACCACCTAGAGGCCAACTGCGAAGCCCTGGCGAACCCTGAAAGCCAAAACCACAGGAGGCAAGTGAAAGCGAAAGAAAACACACAGCCCGGCTGTGTTGGAGGCGGAAGACTCTAACAAACTACGCAACAGGTAAGGCACCACACAAAGCGAATTAAATCAAACTAGAACCTGCTATTTGAAAACCCAAAGTCATAGCTAAGGATGTTAATTAGACAGTTTGTATAGAGTGTATGAAATGATGAGCAGTTTTGCACTAGACTTGTTATTAGGCCTAAACTTCATAGAGGTTGACAAATTATGAATAGGCCAAGACCTTACTGAAACATCTTTATTACAGAAGGCAGGTTGCTTAGGTGTTCAGCTGACAGATTGTTCTGAAAACTTATTTAAGATGGGTTTAGGGTTTTGTATTCCTTGATAGTTGCTTGAGTTTACCATGCACTTTCATATGCCATGAAATAAGCCTATAGGCCTCATTGACTTAAGGGCCAAAGACCAAGGAAATGTATTTGACACATGCATACAGTACGGTTACAGGTGCAAAAGTAGCAGTGAGTCTGGTGTTAGCCTATTTGTGCATTATTTAGGGGGTGCAGCAGGAAAGGGGCTACATCACCTCATAGCAGTCATCAGGACTATGTACAGTTCAAGAAAAACATTGGTTGACATTAGACACAAATTTTATCGATTTTAAATTGTAGCGTTTATATAGTGACATCTGTTCTTTAATTGTGTTCAATTACTGCCTTGTTTAATTAAGAACTAAGAAGTGCATTTTTATGCAAAATGTTCTTTATTGGAGGAGAAAGTGTTTAGAGTGAGTGAGTATTGGAAACACCTACCGAGTTTAAAGTAACAGGGTTGCCAACTTTTCAAAATTGCTTGGAGTGAGACATGGTCCGACGGGGGCCCCAAAACCATCGCTCAAAAAAACAAACAAAAAAAAAAAAACATCATGACCTTCAAAGTAGTGTTGTTGGTATTGTGAACAATACATGTTACAACAGTGAAGGCTTGTCAATCAATTAAAAATATGGATATTTGTAAAGAGAAGTAAGGGGGTGGGGGGATGGGGGGTTAGGGTTACCCCCAAGACATTTTTGAAAAATGAGTTGCCATTTCCTGCATTCTGGTGCATTTTAAATCGGAATGTATTGCATTTGAGTGAAAAAAAAAAAAAAGAAAAAAAGGAAAAATGTCAAATTTAGAGTGACATTTTTTCCTTCAGAGTGAGACCGTGAGATTTACGTTGATAGAGTGACTGTCACCCGAGATGCTTGAGTGTTGGCAACCCTGAAGTAGTCTATGGTTTAGCTAAAAGGGAGATTAATTCAATAAGTGTTTCAGGCATTTCAAAGTTTGATTCAAGGAATTTAGAGTTTAGCATTTGAGATGTTGGCTATTTATGGTGTTCTTTGATGTTCATAATTTGCAGTGACATGTTTTGAAGATTATGATTGTGAATGTGATTTCAAGGTGAAGCACAAAAAAGCAGGCTTGCCAGCCAGCCCCCAACTCAACATTCTCTGCAGTTAATGGACCAACCTTCAGATAACTTTTAAGGTTCAATGGGTTTAAGGTGAGCTGAACAGTTTCCTCAAAGAGCTCTGAATGTTCTGGGATTGTATTAGTAGAATAGAAATGAATCATCTGGAAGGTAGTTGAGCAGGTCATTGATTTAATGTGAATTAATACATAATTTCTTTTTAATTAATTTGTAAATAAAGATAAAGCAACTACTTGATGTCGGTTGTGTTGTTTATTGCTACTGTAACGCATGCTTGGCTCAGAGCACGAGTCACATGAAGGGGAGGCCACAAGTAATTATAATTTATAAGAATATTTATTAAATAAGTTAGAAAACATCAGTATAGTGAAATAAAGAAAAGTGTAGTGCAAATGTGTGTCTAGGGGATATGTCAAAACAAAAGCAAAACGCCGACGGAGGAGAGGAGAGAACGTCTGCACCGCGCAGCCCAGGCCTTCTTATGGAAGCATCCATTAGGGAATCCAATTAGTGGAACGGGCCACACCTGCAGAAAACCCACTACCTGCTGGAGACAGAAGACAAGGCATATAGAGTGGGCGGGGCCGCTACAGACCTGCCAGGGTCGTAACACTTCCTTCTTTGATGCATTTCAGTATGAAGGTGGAGGAAACAGACTCACCTGCACCCAGCTGTGCATCTCTAAAGCATCCACGAGAAAACTTTAAAAAGGAACCACCTGATTTAAGGTCAGCTGTTGTTTTTCACTGAACTAATTATGGTTATCCGATTTAGCTTGAAATAAATGAATAATATAAAAAAAGATCTGTAGACTGTTAATATTTATGTGTCATAAAAGTCATAAAATATGGAGAGTAGCCTAAGTTCCAATACTGGCAAGGAGTTTTAAGACAGTGCTGATCCAACGGCAAAGCTTTTTACTAACAATTGTAGCACCTCCTTGGTTTTGGAAGGGCTTGTCGTTTCAAGTTTCAGTAGCTGCTCTGGTTGGTTGTTTTCTACTGAGCAGACATGGTGCTCTGCTTCCACTGGATAATCACAGGGATAGTGCAAGGCCCAACTTCTTGTCGTAACAAAGCTATAACAGCTGAACTGTGTTCCCTATGTGCTTTGCGGAGACGTCCATAAAGTCCTGATGCTTTACTTGTACATTGAAAATTAATGTCTGTTGTTGTGATGTACTTAAAGCAGTCAGTAGATTGTGCTTGAAGTCATTTTGATACTAAAAATGACACTGATGTTCATAGATAACTGAATATCAAGGTTTAGGCCTTGTCTAAGATTTCTTTTGTAAAGTGCACTGCTCTGCTGTTTTTATGTAACTATGTAAAATTACTCTTATGATGATTCTTAATCATTTCAGAATGAAGCAGGAGAGGTCAGACTCACCCACAGCCAGCTGTGTATCCATCAAGTCAGAAGATCCACCAGAACAAGTGTTAATGCCTGACTCAAGGTGAATTCAGTACACTGAAATTGACAAAGTGGTTGACAAAGTTTATGGTCTTTGTGTAGTATATTTTAGTGTGGTAAGTAAATTAAGTACTGTTAATAATATCTCTACAGTGAACTAACTGCCAGTCTCCTGACAAAAGACCACTTCAGATGTTCAGTGTGTGCAGAAGTGCTGAAGGACCCAGTCTCCATCCCCTGTGGACACAGTTACTGCAGGCAGTGCATCACCTCATACTGGGCCCAGCCTAACCATGCAGGACTCTATGCCTGTCCCCAGTGCTCACACACATACACCTCCTGTCCTGTACTTTACACAAACTCAGCCTTAGCACAGGTGGTCCAGAAACTCCAGCACTTCAGTCCTGTTCTTCCTGCTGACTGCTATGCTGGAGCTGGAGATGTGAGCTGTGATTTCTGCACTGGGAGGAAACTCAGAGCTGTGAAGTCCTGTGTGACCTGCATGGCCTCTTATTGTGAGTCTCACATCATTCAGCACTACACAGTTCCAGCCCTGAAGAGGCACACACTGGTAGAGCCTCAAATCCAGGAAGTAAAGCCCAGTCAGCTGCATGACCTCAAAATTGAAGACTTCGATTTTCCTGACCCTGAAGAGTTCATAAAGCCGGTAAGGCACAGCAGTTGCTGACAGAACTGTTATTATCATTGTGTAAAAAATATGTAACATGTTACTTCCTGGACTACTTCAGTCAAATTTTAACAAGAGCTCTATTGCTCAAGCTACTAGAGACTAGCTAATACTGAAGATGCAAGAAATTTTGGTCCAACCATACAGGTTTCCTTGAACAGAAAATCTGCATTTACAATTATTAACCCATGGGGGTTAATACAACAAACATTTCCCAAAGCGCATGGTTCACCCGCCTCCCTTAAATGCCTGGGTTTGCTACTGGTCGATGTCAGAAAATGCTGAGCCGAAGCTTAAAACAATCACACCATTCTTTCCTCTGACGTATGTGATGCGAAGGGAACTTTCGGGAGCTCAGAAACGCTGTGTAGATAAGTAGCTGGCCAGACAAGCGACAAGCAATGCCGACAGTGTTACGTCACTGGAGGGCGTACAGGCTAGAGTACCATCATCAGACACATAACAACACAGAACTGTTGTGTTTAAAAGTGGTTAAAACAGTGTTTCTATGTAGTGTTTACAAAACTGTTTGTAATCTAACAATATGTGACTGCTTGCATAAAAACAGTTTTAACCACTTTTTTTAGTAATTGTAGTCATATACACTACAGTGCTACACCTATGTTGTAAGGCGTCTGTTGATGTTCCATATTTTTTGTGATGATAACATGTTAAAAACAGTTAAAAGTTCTGCTCCATGGGTTACTGTAGTTGTTAGTGCTAATTCTCTGTTCAAGGAAACCTTTATGGTTGGACCAAAATGTCTTGCGTCTTCAGTATTAGCTGGCCTTGAGTAGCTTGGGCAATAGAGCTCTTGTTGAAATTTGGCTGAAGTTGTCCTTTAACCTCAGACAGAGGCCCAGTCCCATTACTATCACTTCACTATCACTTCCCCTCGATTTTGGCCCTAACACTCGGTTTGCGCGTTCATGTGTAAGTGTAGGGTGTCCCAATACTTTCGGGACCGAGGGAGAGTGGCTTTCAGCCCTTCAAATCGCCCCTTCAAACGGAGGGAGGTCTGGTGCAGACTTCGAACGAAGTGAAGTTGAAGTGAAGATGAAATTACCCACGGTTCTTTGCGAACTCATCAGCTAAACAAAATGATTGAGTGTCGGTACCCGATCTCTGTCCTCAGCTCTGGATAAGAGCTTCAAAAATATAGCTACTATTGCAATTAAGCATGTATATATATATATTAATGTCGGGATATCTTAGTTTGATGTAAATTCAGTTGAATTCCGCACAGGTGTGTCAAAACATGACTATTAAAAAGATCGATATTTTTTCAAAGTGCGCGTCGGTACCCGATCTGTGTCCGAATGCACGAGCTGTGTCCCGTTGTCTCAGCTCTGGATAAGAACTTCAAAAAGATAGTTACTGTTGCAATTAAGCATGTATACATATTTTTAAATGTCGGGATATCTTAGTTTGATGTAAATACAGTTGAATTCAGCAATGGTGTATCAAAACATGACTATTAAAAAGATCGATATTTTTCAAAGTGCGCAAATCTTTCAACAGAATTACCAGAGCCTCTCATGTGGGTGATGATAATTGTCGATGACGGCTTTTGAACAGTTTACCCCGGTTAAGAGCCTTATATCCGTTCAGTGTTAACGATAGACGCATGAAACAGGTGAAGACGTTTTTATGCGAAGTGCTGTCCCATTTATTAGGGGAAGATCGCACTTCTCACTACACAATCGAGGGGTGTCTCATCTTGGAGGGAACTCGAAAACGAGTGCTAGTGTTAGGGAATAGAAATGGGATTGGGCCAGAGAAAGAGAAGTCGCTTTTACAGAAACAATCTCTTCAGAGTAACAATATGCTACAAGGAAAACAAACATTAAACTGGAGGACCGAATAATGCATTGACATATAATAAATGTAGACATTATGATACTCATGTTAATGTCTTGCCTGTTTCCATCTGTTCTACAAGCTCGATTTGTTGCATGACTTCAAAATGGAAGATTTTAAATGTTTTAAGGATGAAGACCACAGAGAATGGGTAAGTAGTAGTTACTGAGCTTGAACTCATTCATTTTGTTTGAAATTGATGTTGTTTATGGCTGTGAATGACATATTTTGTCAGAAATCACACAGAATCTTATAGAAAAAAATAAATAAAATAAAGATAAGTAAATAAATAAATAAATAAAATACCTCATGGTGAAATACATGAACATGAACAATCCATGAATAAGAGTTTTGAACAATTAGCTATTTTTACAAGTGTAAAAATAATTTTTTTTACCACCATGCACCTTACCTTTTGCCATAATGGTACATTGAAGTGCTTCGTCACTGGATGGAAACATGATGCTCACATTTTCCCGACTGTCCTGTATAATATATTGTAGCTGGACCAGGCGTCTCTTGGCCATTATCCAGATGAATATGTATGGGGCCAACAAGGGACACAGGACAAAAGGTAGCTGACCCCCTCATTTTCTTTTTTTTCCTCATTTTTTTAGGGTGGATATATGGACACACACACACACACACACACACACACACACCTATCCTTATAGTAGTACGGTTTCTCGTTGGTTTTAAGTAGTATCATTTTTGGACACTTGGAAATTTCCTCTTGAAATGAATGGGATTCAGTGGATTTTGGAGGATATGTGCAATTTTTGTTGTTGTTTGAAGTATGAGGAGTACATATGCATAAAACATGAGTCTGTTGAGAGGGTTTACTTTAATGAAGAAGGTCGGGCATGTCTCATGCCATGTTACATCACATCATGGATGTATGCTTGGAAATATATGGGATATATGGTTTCAGTTTCCCCTTAATGCTTCAGACCAAAATGTACTAGTTTTGCTCATTTATGCCAAAATCCACCCAAATCCCATTCATTTTAATGGAAATGTATTTCATTTCCAAATTTTGCCCTTTGCCCAAAGTGTGGCGAATAGGAACTCGGCAACATTTCATCCTCAAGGTCTATATGTCATATCCGTGATTAAACTTTAATGTAAATGTTGACTACTCAACATTGGCATTGTAAATGTTGACTACTCAACATTTCTGGGTTTGTGAAATTTCCGTGAGACTACTGTATATTTGCATTCAGAAGCTGAATTTGCTGTCACTTTCTGTAACATTGCAAGATTGAGGCAATGTCTGGCCATTTTATACAAAATGTCAGTAAATTCTGAAAAGAAATTAGAATTCGTACATGTAAGTTCAGAGGGAAACTGAACCTAAACCTGAACATTTCAAAGGAGATTTGACACCAGAATCAAGGTCAGTAAAATGAAAAAAGCAAAAAACAAGTCTTTGATGAAGTTATAAGAAAAGTATCTGATCTGTTATGGGTTGCCATATTTAATGGTTGCCTTGCCTACATACGTACAAGTGTAGTTATTACTTGTATTGCTGTTGGTTTGTTTTGATGTGTCTACTGACATGATGACATGACCCAGTTCAGCTTTCTGACAAGAAATTATTATTATTTTCTTTTTTTACATGTTCTGAGTTTAGAGTGAAACTGGAAAGGTCAGAATCACCTGCACTCAGTTGTGTGTCTCTGAGGTCAAAGGACACACCTGAGAATTTTAAAGGAGATTTGACACCAGATTCAAGGTCAGTTCAAAAAACAAACAAAACAAAAAAAACATCTGTGTTCAAAACCTTTGATGAAGTTATAAGAAAATTATCTGATCTGTTAATGGTTGCCTTACTTACATTGGTACAAGTGTAGTTATTTTCTTTATTGCTGTTGGTTTGTTGTGTCTACTGACATGACGACCTGATCCAGTTCAGCTTTCTGACAAGAAATTTCTATCTATCCATCTATCTATCTATCTATCTATCTATCCATCTATCCATCCATCCATCCATCCATCCATATTCATGTACGTACATACATACTGTACATATTCTGAGTTTAGAGTGAAACTGGAGAGGTCAGAATCACCTGCACCCTGAGTTGTGTGTCTCTGAGGTCAAAGGACACACCTGAGAATTTTAAAGGAGATTTAACACCAGATTCAAGGTCAGTAAAAAAATAATAATAATAATAAAAAAATATATATATATATGGGCAATTCCAGCGTTATGGACGTGACATTTTCGTGCATTATTGATGAACAAAAGGCCAGATAACCTCTGCAAACCTAGCAGTATTTCACAATTTTTTTTCATATTCTTCTGCAAATTCCATGGCTGAATACAGGCAAACAGAAAAAAATAATATCATGATTTGCATCATAAGAATATGAGCCTTTCAATTTGCGTTATGGACGTGACGAAAAACGGACAAACTTTTGAGAGAGCGTAGTTTTTGCTGTGAAGTGTGTGAAATTTCTTCTTTGTATCGTTTTGGAGGGTTATTATTTAATGGTTGCCTTGCCTACATACTGTGGGTACAAGTGTAGTTATTACTTGTATTGCTGTTGGCAGGGTGCGATTTGTGAAAAAAACAGAGGGGGGGATGTTTCTGAAACGGTATTGCGTTGGTGACGTCATTACTAGAAACGGCCGGTTCTTGCTTATTCATTCCTTACAACAATCATGCCATTAGTAGGCCTATCTATTCTAGGCTACAGCGCAGTTCATGTGACTGCTGCTGCTGCGTGTAGAGCGCAATCCTGACAAATGACATTTTTCACAAAACTTAGAAACTCTCGTTCAGACCCTCCTGCTGCTTGCGGTGTGTTAAATATTTAAATAAAGTGCTGCAGATTACATTGTTTAATGTAGCCGATAATAGCCAAATTACTTTGATAGCTCACAGATATGTTGACCCAACCCAAGACATTCGTTGGATCCGACGGTACGCGCGGAAGTGCGCTGGAAACGTTAACCTATTTTTTTTTTTTTTTTTTTTTTTTTTCAACTGTGAGGAAAGCCAGGGCATTGAGCATAAAAAATAGCCAATGCAAATAGGACCAACTAGGCCTTCCTACTTAATGTATTGTTTGAGCATTTTGTCTAGATTAAGCCATTTATTGGTCATTTTCTACAACTGGCTGATTTACCTAAAACGTGTCCTCTTCCCCGCGATTCATATTTTGCCTGATACGTTGACATTACACACATTTCATATCAAACTTAAATTGTGCCTTTGCCAAACAGTTCGTTTTCCTTTGCACAAAGTTGTTCAAACAATGTGATAACATTATGAAGTTTCCTTTCGTTTTCCTTCTCGTCTATAGCTTTAGTCTTTCCAGTGAGAAAAAAAAACACCTGCGCTTATAGGATAAAGTTTGAGGCAAAGTGAGCCAGGAGTTGTCACACACACAATTCAGGACACTAGGACGCAATTTTTTTAATTTTATAATTCGCTGCACACTAGATGTTTGTTAGTCGCATTGCTTGCATACTGTCACAAGATATCAAGGGGGGATAAATGTTATCCCCACCGGAGATAAAATGATTCAAGCAGAGGCAGGGATACCAAAACCAGAGGTTAGGAAATCCGACCCATCCCCCCCACCAAATCGCACCCTGGCTGTTGGTTTGTTTTGATGTGTCTACTGACATGACGACCTGATCCAGTTCAGCTTTCTGACAAGAAATTATTATTATTATTTTCTTTTTTTTACATATTCTGAGTTTAGAGTGAAACTGGAGAGGTCAGAATCACCTGCACCCAGTTGTGTGTCTCTGAGGTCAAAGGACACACCTGAGAATTTTAAAGGAGATTTAACACCAGATTCAAGGTCAGTTCAAAAAACAAACAAAACATCTGTGTTCAAAACCTTTGATGAAGTTATAAGAAAATTATCTGATCTGTTAATGGTTGCCTTACTTACATTGGTACAAGTGTAGTTATTTTCTTGTATTGCTGTTGGTTTGTTGTGTCTACTGACATGACGACCTGATCCAGTTCAGCTTTCTGACAAGAAATATCTATCTATCTATCTATCTATCTATCTATCTATATTCATGTACGTACATACATACATACATACTGTACATATTCTGAGTTTAGAGTGAAACTGGAGAGGTCAGAATCACCTGCACCCAGTTGTGTGTCTCTGAGGTCAAAGGACACACCTGAGAATTTTAAAGGAGATTTAACACCAGATTCAAGGTCAGTAAAAAAAAAAAAAAAAAATCCTTTGATGAAGTTACAAGAAAATTATCTAATCTGTTAAAGGTTGCCTTACTTACATTGGTACAAGTGTAGTTATTTTCTTGTATTGCTGTTGGTTTGTTGTTTTGTTGTGTCTACTGACATGACGACCTGATCCAGTTCAGCTTTCTGACAAGAAATTTCTATCTATCCATCTATCTATCTATCTATCCATCCATCCATATACATACATATGTAGCATGATGGACCTCAGGTAATTAACCAAAATAATAATTTCAGATTTTATACATGTAATTGCACGACTACGCCACTGGGGGTTTTCACCCCAGAATAAACCTTGACTTCAAAAGTAAGGCACACAGGTTCGGACAGACTGGGACAGAGACATGGATTAAACAAATAAAAATATTTTCTTTATTTATACAAACATTCAATGATAAAAGTTGGCAGAACCAGGCTAGCAGGGCAAGTTACCAGTGGAAACTAATGTGTCGTTCACACCACTCGTGCTATGAAACAATGGCCTATGGTACTGCACGCACACTCACACATCCTCATAGGCATACCACGCTAAGCAAGTGATTCAATCAGTATAGCTACCCACTAAACACAGGTGAGTCAATTCACTGCAATTCAAGTTCAAACGAGTCCTACTGGGATCTGCCCTGCGAGCTACGGGACTGGTGGTCGGATAAAAGAAAGCAAGACACAAATAAACAGAAAGGCAAACTAAATTCAGTAGGGACAAAACAGCGATGGGCAATCTGCCCCGGTGCAAACATACAGTGCCCAGAACCCTCGATGGCACCTCTGAGGAATTGGGCACACAATAAAGTAATTAGCCATAGTCCATTACACACATCACGGTTTACAGTGGATTGATAGATACAGGATCGGTTACATACCTCGTACAAGTAGACAGAAAGTGCAGTTTACAAACAGAGACCGTCAGGGCACCAGGGGATCAGGTAGGCCTACCTGGCAATTAACAAATCAGAACGTCACCCCGAGTGTTTTGGATGAAGCACATCGATTACACACAATGTTTACAATACACACACATACCTCGAGCCTCTACAAATGTACATCAGAACCGATCCGGGCGTCACATATCATACGGTCTGTACCAGCCGAACACCGGGCAGAACAGCAACAAATATTACCTCCAACGAGCCAACCCAACGCTGACTGCTTTTATAAAACAAACGCCTAGCCGCCACCAGAGCGGTATAGAAACTCTCTCTCTATGGCTCTGGCCGCCACTAAATGGTTAGCCACTCATGGCTATCTAAGCCAGTGACGCAATGACAGTATGGGAGCTGGTAAGGGACAACACTCGCTTCAAGACTGACAGGTCTACCTGTTACACATACATACATACCACTACCGTTCAAAAGTTTGGGGTCACTTAGAAATGTCCTTATTTTTTAAATAAAAGCCCTGTTTTTTTCAAAGAAGATAACATTAAACTAATCAGAAATGCACTCTATACATTGTTAATGTGGTAAATGACTATTCTAGCAGCAAACGTCTGGTTTTTAATGCAATATCTACATAGGTGTATAGAGGCCCATTTCCAGCAACCATCACTCCAGTGTTCTAATGGTACATTGTGTTTGCTAAATGCATTAGAAGGCTAATGGATGATAAGAAAACCCTTGAAAACCCTTGTTCAATTATGTTAGCACAGCTGAAAAAGGTTTTGCTGGTTAGAGAAGCTATAAAACTGACCTTCCTGTAAGCTAGTTGAGAATCTGGAGCATCACATTTGTGGGTTCGATTAAACTCCCAAAATGTCCAGGAAAAGAAAACTTTCATGTGAAACTCGACAGTCTATTCTTGTTCTTAAAAATGAAGGCTATTCCATGCGAGAAATTGCCAAGAAACTGAAGATTTCCTACAACGTTGTGTACTACTCCCTTCAGAGAACAGCACAAACAGGCTTTAACCAGAGTAGAAAGAGAAGTGGGAGGCCCTGCTGCACAACTGAGCAGGAAGACAAGTACATTAGAGTTTGTAGTTTGAGAAATAGACGCCTCACAGGTCCTCAACTGGCAGCTTCATTAAATAGAACCCGCAAAACGCCAGTGTCAACATCTACGGTGAAGATGTGACTCCGAGATGGGCCTTCAGGGCAGAGTGGCAAAGAAAAAGCCTTATCTGAGACTGGCCAATAAAAGGAAAAGATTAATATGGGCAACAGAACACAGACATTGGACAGTGGAAAATAGGAAAAAAGTGTGGACAGTGGACAGACGAATCGAAATTTGAGGTGTTTGGATCACACAGAAGAACATTTGTGAGACGCAGAACCACGGACAAGATGCTGGAAGAGTGCCTGACGCCATCTGTCAAGCATGGTGGAGGTAACGTGATGGTCTGGGGTTGCTTTGGCGCCAAAGGTCTGCAATGCTGTAATTGCTGCAAATGGAGTATTCTTTGACGAAAGCAAAGTTCGAAGGAGAAAATTATTATTTCAAATAAAAATTATTATTTCTAACCTTGTCAATGTCTTGACTATATTTTCTATTCATTTTGCAACTCATTTGATAAATAAAAGTGTGAGTTTTCATCGAAAACACAAAATTTCTGGGTGATCCCAAACTTTTGAACGGTAGTATACATACATATTCGGAGTTTAGAGTGAAACAGGAGAGGTCAGAATCACCTGCACCCAGTTGTTATTACATCATTACATCTAGCTAAGACCTAAGCTTTTTGGAGGTTTAGTTAACCTAGAAAAGCAGGCCTATCCAAAATAAATCATTATTAGCTCCACAACTATCTAGTCTATTTACGTAATCTTGGTATGTATGGATAGGTAAGACCCCAGAGAACATGTAAACAGTCTGTAATTGTCTAGGTGTTACTTTACCTTAGTGCCTTTAGATTTTAAGTATAAAAAAATATAAATGTGTTACCCTCGACTAAAATGTATTGTTAATTATAAAATTATAATAAGATAAAATAAAATTATAAAAACACCCTCATGCCAATGATTATATCTACCAAAATGCCATGAGGGTATGATGATAATAATATGCATTAAAACATGGCACACACAAAAACAGAAAGATCACCTCACTTTTCTTGAGCTGCAGTTTTTGTTACCTCAGAACTCCATTGGTGGCCACTAGCATTGTTAGCGCTTAAGCTAACAAAAAACAGAGGGCCGGTGGCACCCCTAAACCATCATGTATTGGAAAAATATTTTGCATGTGTTGTTTTTACCTGTATTGGAACACTTTTATCACCCAGTCATATTAAAATTCAAGAATTGGTTGATTTGATGGACCCTAATATATATATGGGCAATTCCAGCGTTATGAACGTGACATTTTCGTGCATTATTGATGAACAAAAGGCCAGATAACCTCCGCAAACCTAGCAGTATTTCACAATTTTTTTTCATATTCTTCTGCAAACTCCATGGCTGAATACAGGCAAACAGAAAAAAATAATATCATGATTTGCATCATAAGAATATGAGCCTTTCAATTTGCGTTATGGACGTGACGAAAAACGGACAAACTTTTGAGAGAGCGTAGTTTTTGCTGTGAAGTGTGTGAAATTTCTAGAGAAATGTAAATATTACTACATTCTTACCAAACAGGACACCTCAGTAAAGACAGAGAAAGACTTAATTTCAAATGTAAATGTAAAAAAAGTTGGTTTTCATTGGGAGACATGGCGTTATGGATGTGACGTTATGGACGTGACGTCTGGAAAAACCCTCCAAAACGATACAAAACAATTGTGAACGGTGGATTTTAACCTGTAACAAGAGAAATAGTAATATAACAATGAAAAATAACTGATAGCATTGCAGCTTTGTGTGTGTTATCACCCACTTATGCCCATTATAAGCCCCTCCATAGACTTACATTATAGCTGAATAGGGTAAAAATTTTAACAAACAGATATCCTTTCGAAACTTGCTCAGTTGAATATTTACATCGAGACAATACTTTTTTGTATTGGAAGTTTTCTGAAAGAATTTGTATGTCCATGTAGGTGAGACTTAAAGTTTTAAGGTGAGGTTTACTTTTTCGTGGAATTGCCCATATATATAAATATATCCTTTGATGACGTTATAAGAAAAGTATCTGATCTGTTATGGGTTGCCTTATTTAATGGTTGCCTTGCCTACATACTGTGGGTACAAGTGTAGTTATTACTTGTATTGCTGTTGGTTTGTTTTGATGTGTCTACTGACATGACGACCTGATCCAGTTCAGCTTTCTGACAAGAAATCATTATTATTTTCTTTTTTTACATGTTCTGAGTTTAGAGTGAAACTGGAGAGGTCCGAATCACCTGCACCCAGTTGTGTGTCTCTGAGGTCAAAGGACACACCTGAGAATTTTAAAGGAGATTTAACACCAGATTCAAGGTCAGTTAAGTAAAAAATGTCATGACTAGAATGAGATGAAAATTAATGAAAATGTGAGTTGAATTGCATCTCCGTTCACTATGTACAGCTACAGTATGAGGAACAATAGATAAGGATGTCTACTCTATGTTGCGCCTAGAACCTGTTAAATGGGAAAAGTTAAATCTGTAATTTATTCCAGACTCAAGGTACAGAGGAAGGAATCCAATGATTGGACCATTCCACCGAAAAGGTATTTAATGTATCTAGTGTCCTCATAATAGAAACTTTCTTTTCTGTAACCTGATACGCAGAGGAAAAAAGATGTTCTGATATTAAGATGGCAGAAGTACACTAGGGGGATTTATATTCTGTGTGTTAATACTCTTACAACAAGAGTAAATTATAATTTATAAGCAAATATAGGCCTAATAATTAGTCACCCAAATCAAGCTCTTTCCTTATTAGGTAGGCCCTATAGATGACCGTAAATTCACCTAAGAGGTTTTTTTTTTTATCTTTTCATCACCTAAGAGGTTGTTATTTTTCAATAACCTTTCAACCCCCATTCTTACATACTGCTTCTGAGACTGTCTGTAAGTGATATTGAACCTTTAAAAGTCTGTATCTTCTATTATTAATTATGAAATAGAAGAAAAGACCTTGTTGTCTCAGTCAGCCCTCTGCCTCCTGAAACTTTGAAATTGGTTAAAAAACAGGGAGTAGTAAGTCCCGATGCCCACTACAAGGGGGCATTGAACAAATGTAATGTTTTGAAGGTCTCAAAATTACTTTGGATCTTTCTGAAATCTCTTTGTATTCATATTTAGACTGACAAAAATGATGAATTCCCTCTCTTGTTGCCACGAAATGAGAAAAATGGGTTACATTTTATTTAGTGCTGGCAAAATTAACTGATTAATCACGTGATTAATCCAAAAAATTTAACTCGGATTAAAAAAATTAACTCAGATTAATCCTGATGGATATGGTTCCACTTTCATGGCATGTATTATGTTCAATTTCAGATAGAAAATGGATCGGTTATCAAGTCAAACTATACAAAGATTATGGCCTAGCTCCTGACTGTCCAACAACATGTTTGGGGAATCCTTCGGGGTAGGGGACAGGTGTGAATTGCCCCATTTGAGATGAACAAAGCCAACTATTTAGTATCAGGGCCTTAACAGGGCAAAATAAGGATCCAATATACCCTAGTATCCAAATTCTTACTGGAGGAAATGAGTTGTGATTTAAAAGTGATTAATCACGATTAATCTTTGAAAAATTTTGTGATTAATCAGATTAATTTTTTTAATCGTTCGACAGCACTAATTTGAAGGTACCGTCATAAGACTGACATGACACTGTCATTAACTATGACATGACATTGTCATGAACTTTATACACCTGTCATGACTTCTGTCATTAAGTGTCACCCAGTATTTGTCATGGTTAGGGTTAAGTAAAGTGTTACCGAAAAATGCTATATCCACAATTTTGATTGATTTGTTAACCCCACCTACATAATAGTGGTATCGCCAGAAAGCCCTTGACATTACAAAAGGATTTTAAACGTTGGCATGAATGGTTCTTCACTTATAAGACTTAGACTGATGTCCACCGAGGACAAAAATGAACTGCTGCTTTGATGTGCTTTTGATGTATGATTGTGATTGTGTGTTTATAGAGCCAAGCTGGAGATGTCAGACTCACCTGCACCCAGCTGTGTAAAGTCAGAAGACCAAGCACCAGAATATTTTAAGAGAGAATTCATGCCTGATTCAATGTGAGTATTTTATTTTATTTTATTTTACTAAGTGGCACAAGACTCTTCCAATTTGGAATAAAATACCTTAGTCCAGTTTTCTAAATTCTTCTGGAGTTGTTGAACACCTTCCAGTTTTGTTTTGACAAGAGGTGGAAAATAGGCCTAAGTAAATTTACAAAATTTTGTAGATCTGGAGAGAATCAATCTGTAGCCATGTTATTTCACATTTCTAAGTGGTGCCGATAGCTATGAGAATGACCGATATTTGTGCAACTGTGACAGTTTCATAGCGTGACAAGCCATGATATAACCTATAATGTATAGTATGGCGAGAAAGAATAGAAAGTGGCTCAATCCAAGGGGCGGAATCCGCATTGTTTTTCAAAGTAACTCTGCAAACAATAGGATAGTGCTATGATCAGAGCTATAGAAAACTGAACAGGCCGAATCAAACAACTAAGCCCAATTTAATAAGTAACATTTCTCACCTCAAAGTCATAGATCAAGAATTTTTTAGTAACATTTCTCACCTCAGTCATAGATCAAGAATCTTTTAGTTTTTGACCAAACATGAGATCATTGTAGTTAGCGTCGCCGCTTTTAAATTTTGAAACGCACAGCTCCACATTTGTATGAAGTGGACTTCACTTCTATCCTGGACCCGACCATCTGGCGACTTGTTGCTGATCGCTTGCTCTCATTGAAAATGAATAGAAACCGGTTGCTTTGCCCAAGTCGCTAGTAGCTAGTGTAACTGCAGGGTAATGTTAAACTGGAGATATTGTTGAACATGACAGATTTAAAATTATTACATTACATTTCTTCATTGAGAGGTGTTTTTTTTGTTTGTTTGTTTGTTTGTTTGTTTTGAAGGGAGTTCGAAGCCAGTGTGTTAATAGTGGACCACTTCAGATGTTCAGTGTGTGCAGAAGTGCTGAAGGACCCAGTCTCCATCCCCTGTGGACACAGTTACTGCAGGCAGTGCATCAGCTCATACTGGGCCCAGCCTAACCATGCAGGACTCTATGCCTGTCCCCAGTGCTCAAACACATACAGCTCCTGTCCTGCACTTTACACAAACTCAGCCTTAGCACAGGTGGTCCAGAAAATCCAGCACTTTAGTCCTGTTCCCCCTACTCAGTGTTGTGCTGGTCCTGGAGATGTGGCCTGTGATTGCTGCACTGGGAGGAAACTCAGAGCTGTGAAGTCCTGTCTGACCTGCATGGCCTCCTATTGCGAAACACATCTCAAAGAGCATTACACTGTTCCAGCACTGCAAACACATACATTAACAGAATGTGAACACTATGATCAAAAACCCCTGGACATTAAGTGTGATATCAAAACTGAAGAGCTAAATCAGGTGAGACTGGACTTTTATTGATAATATGAGAATATCAGTTGGAGTGAGAGTGTTTTTCAAAGAAATACAAATTCCTCCTATTGATTCTGACTGATTGTTTCCAATATTAGAGAAAGGATGAGCCGGGAAATCAGAAACTAAAACCAACTATCAGTAAACTGCTTGAGGCCAAGACCGAAGCAATGGAACATGGGGTAGATACCAAGGGAGAAGTCTCACAACCACAGGTAGAGTCAGCAGGTGTTGGTCCAGTTGCTCAGGCTGAAACTGAACACCAGCAGCAGACACAGCAGACCACGGAGAGCCCTGGGGTACAACCTCAGACCAGTGACACACAGAATCAGCTTCCTGCACAGGTGAGAGAGAGACTGTCATTGGGTGGCTCATAGATACTTCGAAGTGAAATATCGCTGAACTGCTGAAAATGGATTCATGTATCAGTTACAGTATGGCTCAGCCTTAAGCAATTATAGGTATCATCTCTGTGTAGTGAGCTGTGTTTCATGTGTGTTTTTTTGTGTCATTATTAAATATTCTCTCTTGCTTCCCAGGAAAATTTTGAAAATCATGAAAATAATTCAGAAAAACAGGGAAAATCTTTGGATGACAAAAATCAGGATTCCACTCCTGAGAAAGACCCTGAAGAGAAGCACCGCCTCATCCTGCTCTGTATCCAATCTCTGGTGCATGCCCATCAGTGCCGCAAAGCCGACTGCTCACTGCCCACATGCCAAAAGATGAAGCGCGTGGTGCAGCACTTTAACGGCTGCAAGCGCAAAACCAATGGTGGTTGTCCTGTTGTCTGCAAGCGACTCCTCGCCCTCTGCTGCTACCACGCCAAGCACTGCCAGGAAAACAAGTGCCCCGTGCCACTCTGCCTGAACATCAAGCACAAACTGCGGCAGCAGCAGATGCTACCAGGGCCAGAGGGCAGTAGTTCCACAAGCACGCCCATCTCCAGCACACAGCCAGCCATTACACAAATGCCAGCGAGCCTCAACAGTGCTCCAGGACTCCAGCCTGTTATGGGTGGTGGATCCCAAGCACCACAGGAGCAGCACCCCAGCATTCCCCCCATTGAGATTCCTAGACCACAGGAAAGCTGTGCTTTGCCCAGAGGTTTGTTTTCGTCCTTTTGTTCATTCTGTTATTTCTTAAGCATTTACTTATGTTAGATGACACTGAACGCACGCCATCTGCTTTCACTTTCAGTGAATTTCCATTGTTGTAATTGAATGATCTCTACATGCGGAATGCAGAAGGAAATCTGTAGCAAAAAACACTATTGCCTCTGACAGCTGTCAGTAGCCTCTACTTTTGCAATGATTATTGTAGGTTACAGAAATAACTGACCTGAGAACATTGAGAATTCCCATCACAGTGAAGGAGGCATCCTGCAACCCGCCCCTCCATTTACCACTAAAGGTGCCTACAGACCAAAGATCCGCGACGAGACGGGCTGCGACGTTCTAAAACTGCGAAACTGCGATTTGACTTGTTAAATCTCTTGCAACGGCTTGCAACTGCTTGCAACAACCTGCAACGATTGATTCACACCACCACCACAACTACTTTCTAAAACCATTTCATCTCGTCACGGATCTTCAGTCTGAATTGGCCTTAGTATCCACTAAAGATCTCTGTTTGACGAGTAAGGTTGGGTTTTTGGAATTAGAAATGAATGAATCTCAGGTACTGAATCCAGAATGTGGTTCATGTGCTTCTGCTTAAGCAACAAGTCTCCAGACAAATTTGTTTTCAGAGTCTGTGAATAAATGGCATTAAATACAGTTTGTGACTAGCCTAGCTATCGCCACCTTTGTTCATAAATGAACTGTGGTCATTAAAACAGACTTCTACAAGAACCCTACATCTCAACCCTTGCAATTTCAGTAATAACATAACATGAACATGAACATCAACACAGGTTGGAAGTTTAACAATGAGGCTATTTACTATAAATTCACGGTGTAAGATTGTGCTCTGTTTGGATATATTGCAAACTCAGAAATGGGACAGAGGAATATTCACAGACTGACTCATAGCCTATAGGAAAGTTTATAATTAAGTAACATTAATAGGCTATATGCACCAAGCCAGAGGCAAATATGAGCTTTAACATTTACTGCAAAGCATTTGTAACGTTAGCTTTAGTAACATCTTGCAAGACGTCTGTCATGGTGTAGGTTACTCTGATTAAACCCAAAGCAAATCTGGTTTGCACTTAACATAATTATCAACGGACACAAACTACCACTAAAATCATAAGCAGAACATTGTATCCAATAGGCTACACGCAGGCTTTTTTTTAAAAAAATGTTCTGGTTGTAGTGCAACATCGCTATCATACCTTATTTGAATTCAACATGAGACACAAACATTTGTGAGTAATCCACAGTGTTGATGTTTCTGTTTATTCAATTAAGGCATCTGTTATCCCTCACTCCATTCACTTCGTTATTGCAAACGGAGGAACTAAATATTATTGACTGACTGAGGATTATGGCAGTAGGCCTACAGATGTAATTTCTCGCTAGAGATGTCATAAAATCTTCTATTAATGATGTAGGTTTATTGCAACCAGGGCTACTGCTTGCGTTCATGTTTACCACTACTTTAAACACTGAGCACGTTTGCTGTGTGTAATGATGTTGTGTCCTGCAAAACACTCTTGGTTCGTTTGAAGTTCATACTGGAGATCCCATACAGGTGCATACAAATCACATTTTATTGGAAATGTGAACGACTTCACAAAAAGATCAGATTACACAAAAAAAATCTGAATTCAGCACTAAGCCCTGCTGTGTGAATGTAGTGGTTGCCTGCTCCTTTGAAAACAAAGACTTGTGTGTGTAGTGATGCTTTTTTGGCAATAACTGATTACATGAAATCTGTGAATAAAAGTGTCTCAGGTAGTTTTATAGTCTCCTTCAAATGTTTTTTTTTCTTTAGATTCTTAAGCATTATCTTCAAAACAGATTCTCTTGTAGTTTAAATAAATGAAAATCTGTACGGTAAAAATGCAGTAGCAATCTGAAACCAGAGATGGACTTGTTTTAGTGTGTTGCAAGACCTAAATTCTTTTCTTACTTACTTGTTCTCTCTGTGTCTTTGTGTGTGTTTGTGTGGGGTAGTGGGTGGTGGATCCCAAGCACCACAGGAGCAGCAGCCCAGCAATCACACATCTGCCCTTCAGGACCTTCTCAGAACCCTCCGCTCACCAAGTTCTCCACTGCAGCAAAAGGCGGTATTACACATCCTAAAAAGCAACCCTCAATTGATGGCTGCATTTATCAAACAGAGAACTTTAAAGTACAATGCGTCGCAGCAACAACTCCAGCAGGCACAGATGATGGCCAGCCAGCTGCACTCAGGCCAGACAACTGTTCCAGGGCCAGAAGGCAGTAGTTCTACAGGCACACCCATCTCTAGTACACAGCCAGCCATTACACAAAGACCAGCGAGCCTCAACAGCGCTCCCGGACTCCAGCCCGTTATGGGTGGTGGATCCCAAGCACCACAGCAGCAGCACCCCAGCATTCCCCCCATCAAGGTTGCTAGATCACAGGGAGGCTGGCGAGTACACCATTCTACCTTGCCCAAAACTTTAATTTGATGGTTTTGTCCTTTTGCTTATTTTGTTACCTCTTATTTTATTTTTTCTGTTTACTTATGTGAACTTATTCACTATACTTTGACTTGCAATTTATGATGTATCAGAGTTATGTTTTTTTTTTTGTTTTTTTTTAGAAGCCGTCATAACTGATATTGTGACACAGCGGTAGTGCATATGCATGTAATGCAAGGGTAGACTCAGTATCCATAGCCTACTGAAAGCATGGGCTTTTTGTATCGTGAGAGTAGGCTATGGTGCAGTCTTGCATATAGGCTACTGTAGGCTTGGCTTGTTTGGTGTTTAGTCTGAGTCAGAAAGTCAATGCATGGTTTAAATGTTGGTCTGTATTATGTTACTGGCGCTACAGACCCCAATACAGCACTTTACACACATTACACTCTGCTGCTGCTGCATGGGCATGTTGGCAGAATTATTATATCTAAGTATTAAACTTGTTCTTATCATTAGAAGGGGACATCTAATTTACCTAATATATTAATGGTTCATATTTGAGTGGGAAATCTTAACCTTATGGTATCTTGACAATCTAGTATCCCCTTAATATGAACAACAAGAGTTTCCTTTAATGTGTATAATAATCTTTATTCATTTAGGCCAGTTTAACTTTTCTTTTCCGTTGAAGTTGACCCAAGAAATGTAAGTAAATTTAAAGAACACTCAAACAAAAATATTTTATCATTTCTCTTAATGTCTGTCTTTACATTGTCTTTACACTCAATGCATGGCAATCAGATGGACAAAGGAACAGGACTTTCTACTTAAGTTGCCATGATGGAAGGCCTATTGGCATTAAGGTTAAGGTATGTACATCAGGACGGATGAAAGTGTGTGAGAAAGCCAGACTATACAGGGTCTCTTGGACTACCTGCCAGACTATCCAGGGTCTCTTGGAGACGACCGGAGGCTACAGGGCCAATTCCAGATACTCACACTCGCAGGGCAGATAGCGGTGCCGACGGAGCACTCCACACACACACACACACACAACAAAGATAAATGGTGGTTGAATAAGTATATCAGTATACCCACCACACTCACTTTTGTTGGAAGTCTGAAAATGAAAATAAAATCTTTTATAACACCACAGAGTAAAGTCTGTCATTCAGTCTACCAGAGCTGCCTGGTTGGTTGTTGTTTTCTTAAAGTTACAGTCAGTGACAATGATGACAAGCAGTAAAACAGCCCTTCCCATACTCCATGTGTTCACTTGGAAGAGGTGTGGCTGTGTGTCATAACTGTCTCTTTGCTTTTACTAGAGTAGCCATGACTAGGCCTATGATCATTGATGTGTCTGTTTGTATGGGTTTATCGCCTATTCCTCCATAACCTGTCCCTCTACCTCCACCACAATGGCAGGCCTCCAGACTCCTTCGGTAGCGCACATTCACTGGGTGCTACACACACAAAAACACAAAATACCACATAAAGTCAATATTTGAATACTGATTGCCCCCCCCCCCCCCAAAAAAAAAACAAAACAAAAAACAAACAAACAAAAAAACCCAAACAAACAAACAAAACTTTCTGCTCACATTTAATGGACACAAACACATATCAGGCACATCACATTCCAGCCACACACAACATTCACACAAATGAGTAAAGTCCTACTAGCTGTACAGTGTCACAAATGTACAGCCCTGAGACCAATCCTCACACACAGTACAAGGCCAGACAACTTTTGAGGAGAATGCACAGAATGGGCTTCCGGTGATAATGCAACAATCGGGCATGCGCAAGTAAGTACAAAAGTATTCATCGAAACTGTCAGCGTTCTGGGGAGGCTAGTCCTGAGTGTTACAAGTAAAGAAAACAACAGGTGACAACACTGCAACCATAAAGACTGCGTTTACATGGACATTAATATTCCGACTATTGATCATATTCTGAATATGACCATATTCTGATTATGCTGTTTACATGAGCGGCTAATAGAATATTCCGTTCATATTCCTCGTTTACATGCAACATCGCATATTCTGATTAACGGAGAAGAGACGGTTCACCAAAGTTCTGAAGAATCTTTTTCAACTATCGTTTAAGTTCCATCCGCGATTCTTCTTGTCTGTGAAGATTCCAAAAGGTGAATAATGCGATTAAGGTGTTTACATGACCAGAACGCACCTCAATAATCAGAATATGATCGGTATACTCCACCTACCTTATTCTGATTATGCTTATTCGGAATATGACCTTAATCGGGTTAAGGTAATCAGAATATTGCGTTTACATGGCACTTTCATATTCAGAATAAGGTCATAATCCGATTAATATCGGAATATTAATGTCCATGTAAACGCAGTCATTGTGTTGTAAGCTGTGTTTCCTTATTTCAGGTCTACAGCAGGCTATTTACGAGTTTGTGCTGTCTCCATGCTAGCAAAGTGAGCTTTTTCTTAGCTAGGCGTTGGTGCTACTTAGGCTAGTTCCAAACTACTAGGTACTACTGTTTCATTGTTTTGATTTCGGAAAAATACTGTCATTCGTTGATGTACTGTATTGTAGTCTATGTCTACATCTCAAAGTCAGGTTTGCAAAAAACAAAACCAAAAAAAAAAAACTTAGCTATGATAATTTGGAGTGCAAACACTTTCACTATGTGTGTAAAAACATGACAGGAGGAGCCCACAGGGTTTGTTTTAAATAAAAATGATCAATGCAATGATCATTGCATTCCATTCCATGTAGTTGAAGGGACTAGGACAGGGGTTGCCGTCCATAGCTATGAAAATGACCAAATTTCATGCAACGCAGACTGATAGCGAAACGGCAGCCAGTGCTACTGGATGAAGTAGGCCTATAGGTGTGGCAGCATCATGTTATGAACTTTGCAGCAAGAGGGATTGGGGTACTTAACTAAACAGATGACATCATGACATCATGACCTCCTGCCAATGCTATTCTAGTACTGGAGATGTAACCTGTAATTTCTGCCGTGGGAAGAGACTCAGAGCTGTGAAGTGTTGTCTGGATAATTGACTGTTTCTTATGCTAGACAGGCTGTTTTTGTTTTGTTTTGTGATTGAATGAGCCCCATTTTTTGAGACCCATCATACTGAACGCACTCAGAGCTTATTCATGCGCGTGTTATTCAAACTCACCCACCTTCGCAGCTCAACTGTCTCCAGTATCGAACACTCCCTGTGGGATAAAGGCACAGAGATCCTTACATTCAGGGTTCAGTTCCTTGTTCCAACAGACCAAAAGATGGAGATGGAGAGGGTGGAGGAGATCCCTGCCAGCAGAGCCATGGTGCTGCGTGGTCATGAGTCAGAGGTGTTTATATGTGCCTGGAATCCTGTCAGTGACCTGCTTGCCTCTGGGTCTGTTTCTCTTATTACCTCCTATTGCATTTAGTGTCCTGTTACATTTCAGTTTTGACAAAGAACACATATGAGGCGAGTCATGAAATATTTCTCGTAAAACTCTAAATGGCTAGCTAATTGTTTGTCTAATAACTGGCTTGGTATCTGCTGTGTTATCAGATGGCTTTGTGTGTATGTATGGTCATACTATTTTTTTATCTTTAAGAGCATTTTTTACATACTGTATTGCACTGTATTAGTTTTGTGTGTGTGTGTGTGTGTGTGTGTGTGTGTGTGTGTGTGTGTGTGTGTGTGTGTTTGTGCAGGTCAGGAGATTCAACGGCTCGGATCTGGGACTTGAGTGAGAGCTCACCCACACATCGGGTCCTAAGACACTGCATTAGAGAGGAAGGCCAGGATGAACCTTCAAATAAGGAGGTCACTGCAATCAGTTGGAATGTAAGTCTTTCTGCTGCAGGGATTATTTAGCATTTTATAGGAAATTTATAATCCCATGGAATGACCCCTCACCTGCTAAGGACCGTGGATAGGCTTTAAGACTTCTAAGATAGGCTTCTACACCTGAACCTATTAAACACTTCTGTTGGCGTGTAATCACTGATAGTTTGATCGGAACAAGTCTCTGAGCGGCCTGAGGACTGTAGAGATGGTCTCGAGATGATAGAAAACTGATATTGCCCTCTGCCTTTGAACAACTACTTACTAATAAAGAGTGTTTGGTGAGTTTGCATTTCATTCTTGCAGAATGAGGGTACATTGCTGGCAACTGGCAGCTATGACGGCTTAGCCAGAATATGGACTAAAGATGGTGAGATTCCTCTGTGTGATTCTGAAATTGTTAAATCTCCATTATGCTGTCATCAGTATAACAGTTTGCCATTCGCAGGTGACCTTGTCAGGACCTTGAGCCAACACAGAGGTCCAATATTTGATCTGAAATGGAATAAGAAAGGCAACTTCTTACTCAGTGCTGGGATAGATAAGGTAGAAACAAATTTGGATACCGTTATACTAGTTTCATCATGTCTTTTCATAGTGAGGATTCATGTTGTTTTACCATGTCTGTGTCTTACCTGAAATCAGTCCGCAATCATTTGGGATGCACAGACAGGAGAAATCGAGCAGCAATTCTCATTTCACTCTGGTAAGCACAGCTGATCAGTGTAGATTTTTATTATGAAATTCACTATACAGTGACATCGTCCTCATACAGCAGCTGAAAATTACATAATAATCATGATACTCTCTTTTTGACTGGACACATGGATGTTCTGCCAAGCTTCCAAATTCGTGGACCAAGAACTAAATTTAACTTTCTTTTAGCTTTTAGTGTTCTATTATCTGAAAATTACATTGTTATAATAAAACTGATTAATTTGGAATTTATTAATCTGTGATGCTCTCCTACCTCAGTTGCTGTCATAAGTGTAGACTGGCAGAGCAACAACACATTTGCCTCTGGCAGCGTAGACATGTGTATCCACGTCTGCAAGCTGGGCCAGGACCGACCCATCAAGACATGCCGTGGCCACTCGGTACCAGTATCAGCTCTCCTCTATCTCCTCTTCTGTCCTCTCTGCTACTAGCCTGGTTCTGCCCATACTTTCTCTCACTGCATGAAATTTCACGATCAAGTCAGTATGGCCAAGGAGGCAATTTCCTAAACTCTCAAGCCTGGAAAAATCAGGACC
This sequence comes from Sardinella longiceps, assembly GCA_027497455.2. Lineage (NCBI taxonomy): Eukaryota > Metazoa > Chordata > Actinopteri > Clupeiformes > Clupeidae > Sardinella > Sardinella longiceps. Next base: position 7,643,982 of record JAODXP020000018.1, read on the forward strand.
TAATGAGAAACAAGTTGGCTGAAGGACGCTTATGATGACTCTGTCCAGCTTTGTCCCATAACATTGACAGAAGTTTGATTGCATTTGATAGACATTTCAATTAATCCTGCCGGTAATTCCGGGCAGTGCTAGCTTTGCCAGACCACAGTTCATCTGAACGTGGTCGCACATGCCAGGCTAGTCTGCTACTGTATCTCCTGTTCATTTCCTCCCTTTTTTGTCAGTCCATCTCTGCCTCTCTCGGCACCCATATTGATGAGAGGAGAGTATCTCCTCTACTAACTCCCATTGCTACCCCACACCCACAGGCTGAAGTAAATTCTGTCAGGTGGGATCCGCAAGGCAACCTGCTGGCTTCCTGTTCTGATGACATGACTGTGAAGGTTAGGCAGCCTCATATTCTGCACTGGGTATCACTGGGTGTCTGCATTCTCAGCATAGTGCTATTCACCTTTTTCACCTACGTCACTATGAGGCACTAGAACGAGGCTTGGGTGGTAAAACTTCCCCAGAAGTAGCTTCTGGGGATGGGATGCCCCTCATCTGCCCAACTTTCCACCTGACCAACAGTAAGAGAGGGGACCGGCAGTAGATTTTCTGTCCAGCATCTGTGAGAAATTATTAATTATTATTTATAAAGCAAATGGAGTTTTTCCTTGCCCCTGTTTCTCATGGATGCTTCCCATACTGTCTGCAAAGCGCCGTGAGACAATGCACTGTATTTGAGCGCTCCACAAATGAAATTGAATTGAATTAAATTAACGTTTCGTCAGCACTTCCTCTAGTTTTACCACCCGAGCCTCGTTTTCGTTAGGAACATGCCGGCCAGGTGAAAAAGGTGAATGTAAGAGTAAATCCCTGTGCTCAGGTGCTCTAGTCTGTGTACTTGTGTTTAGATCTGGAGCATGAAGCAGGATGGCAGTCTACACACCTTTAAAGACCACAGTAAAGAGATCTACACCATTGCATGGAGTCCCACAGGGCCAGGCACCATTTACCCCAGCACCAAGTTAATGCTAGCAAGGTAACTTGAAGTTATTACTGTATACAAGGGTGTACAAGAAAGAGTGAGCAGGAAACAGAGGAGGGAATGTACGGGTACTTACACAGTAGTTGCATCAGCGAAATAAAATAGCCACAAAAAAAGAATCACTTTCTTCCATATGCATTTGAATGAAAAAGCAGATAAGTACAAAGCAGTGTGTCATGACCATACCTTTATTACTGAAAAAGAGGACTTTCTCTGGTCAAATGTACAGTATGTATTCTGTTATAGTAGCACTTTCAGTCATTCGGATGAGACGTTAAATCGAGGTCCTGACTCTCAGTGGTCATAAAAGATCCCATGACACTTGTCGCAAAGAGTAGGGAGTTTCCCGGTGTCCTGGCTAAAGTCCCAACCTGGCTCATTCAATCTGGCCCCCAAATCATCCCCCACTGTAATTGGCTCATTCATCCCTTCTCTCCTGTCCCTTCCCTCACTCTCCACCTCAAGCTGGTGTGTGGTGAGTGTTCTGGCGCCGACTGATGGCTGCCGTGCATCACCCAGGTGGGTGCTACACATTGGTGGTGGTTAGTGAGGTCCCCCTTCCACTGTAAAGCGCTTTGGATCAACTGAGTTGTGTTAAAATGCGCCATATAAATACACTTGACTTGACTTGACTTGACTTGACTTGACTTGACATTGCCTTCCTTCTCTTCTCCTCTGCAGCGGATCATTTGACTCAACAGTGCGGTTATGGGATGTTGAAAGAGGCGTCTGCATCCACACTCTCACACGCCATCAGGAGCCTGTTTACAGCGTGGCCTTCAGCCCTGACGGACAGTACCTGGCTACTGGCAGTTTTGACAAATGCGTGCACATCTGGAACACACAGGTACGCCAGTTACTATCCATAAGCAATGCTGGGGGTTCATGCCTGTGAGCATATTCTCCTCTGCCTACCTCTAACATCCACTCTTGAAGTTGTACCGATACATGTACTGTAATTTCACTTTTCAGCTGCATGGTAAGAGCACTGTATTCAAAGATAGATAAGTGATATATTGTGTCTTGAGTAGTAAAAGCTTTGTGTATCTGTTATTGTTTTTGAGAAAGATGGAGATGAGATGCTAGCTGTTTTTCAGTGTCACACATATTTGTCAGTGTCAGTCCAAACCCAAGTTCTTCACTGCTGTATTGTGTGTGTGTGTGTGTGTGTGTGCGTGTGTGCATGTGTGTTTAGAGTGGAGCATTGGTGAACAGCTACAGGGGTACAGGGGGCATATTTGAAGTTTGCTGGAATGCCACAGGGGACAGAGTGGGAGCCAGTGCAAGAGATGGATCAGTAAGTGTCACTTTTCCTTTAGCCCCAGAGGTTTTACAAAGCTTTACAGCAGAAGAATGTTATTGTATAGTTGCCATTCTAAAAAGCATTGCTATGGAACTGTGGTGAAACTTTTTAACAGAAAAAAAACGTCTCAGGTAGCCAGTTATACAAAAATAATGGCCACCCCATCACCCAATCAGAGAAGAGAATTGCATTCTAAAGGGAGATACCCAGGAGAAATGATCTACCCTGATGCTTAAAGATGTTTTGATTAGCATGAAATTTGCAACAGCCTCCCCACTGTAAGAAGTCGTCATTTTGTGTCTTTATGGTACAGTTTAAAGATCTGTTCTCTTTTGTATTTCTCCAGATCCATGTGTTAGATTTGCGGAAATAAGGCTGCCTACAGGATGCTGTGGATCGATTTTGAATATGCACTAAAACAACAGCCTGTCTGTGGGTCATCCACATTATCCCTACTACGTCCTGGGTTCACTCATGAAATAAGGCATCATTGTTCCTTGAGTGCCAAGAAAAGTGGGTTCCAGTTTCATTCCCAGGACTGTTGAACACACACAGGTATACTGTAGGTCCTCAATACCACCTTTCTCTTAAATTTTATGATTAAACCAAAGATTTTACTTCCAGATTAATGACATTGCAGGTGGTTGCATATCAGTATTGGAAAAGTGAAAAAAAAGATTCCATTCCATACTGAGGAAGCTTGGAAGCTTCCCTTCTTTGTCTTCCCAATATTCCATTTATGATATGGCCATACAGTTGAATCAAACCACAGGACATACCACAGCCACCGGATATTATGCTTAAAGTCAAGCACCGGCAATCTTCAATTGTAGGCTTTGTGTCTCCGTGGGCATGAGTCAAACATTCAACAAAGAAACGATTAAGTCTGAACCCGTGTCTTCCATTGACTTTCAGCTGTATTATATGAGCCACAGGATTTCAAAGCATCACTTTTAAACACTTACTGACAGGACACAATGTAACAATGTGTTCAGTGGTGGACTCAACCTGATGTCAATGGCCAAGTGTGATTACTGTATAACATATAATTGAAAACTAATTATACACCTGCCCACTTCCTTGTCAATGTCACAGGATGCATACCAGAACAAATATTGTTTCACTTAAAGGGACATGGGAAATTTTGAAAAAGCGTACAGTTTTTCGATATAAATGGTGGTTTCGACTGCATTTCTCATATGAGCTAAATAAACTTTTGATTACTTTTCTCTGTGAAACTGCTTTCTCGACATAGTGTTGTCGCCTACAGTTCACTGAAATAATACAAAGTTAAGATATCATACAGATGGAAATGAACACATCTAATTAACCTTTTCTATTGAGCCCTACTTCAGGCTCAGGTTTTACTTTGTAAACATCGCATTGAAGAGTAAAGAACAACATGTTATCTTTTTAAGACCTCAAGTCATAATTTGCCCGACACTACCATCTCAAGCTTTTGTGGATGCTATTTATACACTTGTTTCATTCACAACAAGTTATGCTTTTCTTTCAATTGTTTTATCAGAACCTAGGCAATGATACAAGGATTAAAAAAAGATAATCGGTTATTGTATGTTATATCAGGGATCTCCAAACTTTTTTCCTATGAGAGCTAAATCGACAAAATAACCGCGACTGAGAGCTTCTCCACTATTTTGCAGCAGTAGTACTGATAGGCCTGAAATATTATGATAACATCCTCTACCATCTTATACACTTACTGTACAGTGCAGTGCTAACACCCTGATTTGTCCAAATTTATGCCACCTTTATTTTCCATAGTATCCATAGCCACATTTGGTATGGCCTACACTACCAACATCAATTCTCATCTCAGAGCAGTATAACAGTAGAACTAGGAAACTAGGACTTTGTACTACACAGGGCAGGCTGAAAATTAGATTTTACTCAAACATTATTCCTTTTTATTGACTTTTCCTTTTGACCTGTCTTCCTTAAGTAGGTGGCGAGCTACTACTCCTGAGCTACCTGTTGGAGACCCCTGATATATGGGGCTAACCCAGGGGTCATCATGAGGGAGTGGGGGGTGACAGGAGATGAGATTGTGCACTGGGAAGAGGGCGCTGTGATGATGTGCTGTTGTAGGACAGCTTCTGCCTGTCAAATGCAAGACATGAACTTCTTTATGATTTCTGCTTGATGGATGATTGGTGTTGTTACAATGCCCTTTCTTGTCCATGATACATTCCAATATGAAGAAAACAAAAAATAAAAAAAGAGCCTCTCATGAGACAAGATGATTTTAAAAGGAGAGTGTTATCAAATGTTACTATTTTTAAAGAATGTTTAGCAAAGGTCTTAGGAAGCCTCCAAGAGGCCTTGTATTGACTGCACGCCCGCCAACATCTAATCTGACAACAACACTTTTGACCTTATTTTGTTCCCGTAGAATCGCAATTGAGAGGCAGAACACAGAACAGGCGAAAGTGAAAGCAGAAAAGTTTTGGATTCGGACGTGAACGGCCCCTGGTGAAAGAAGAGAAATGTTCATTCTTCGAAGCTGTCAGAGAACTTAAACAACACAACAGGTGACAAATAAAGCCAATGAGAAGGGGATAAATTCGAAGGCGAGCTGGTAAGCCTGCGTTATTTGACTAGCAAAGTAGTCTGAGCGAATTAGGGTTGAAGGTGGAAGTAAATATAGCCAAAGCATATTTGGTATCAATAGAACCGCAATTTTACGTAGATTTAGGATATCAGGTGCCTGCAGAGCCAAGATTTTCCAGAAAAAAGTTATTGAGCTTTGAATGGACCATTAGTCCAAATGAATGGGATTCGGGTGGATTTTGTACTACTACTACATTTTGGCCTGAAGCATGAAGGGAGGTAGCCTAGAAATCTAGACCCCCCCTAGCGGCAGCAAATTCATTTGGCCACTACAGGAGTCTAGCCAGGCTCGGCAGAGAAGAAAGCGCCCAGATCTAACTTGTATCAGACCAATCAAATCGTCCTGAGGGGTAAGGGAGAAGTGACGAAAGAGAGTTGCAGAGATCTCCGTCTTTTTGTTACGCTGAAGCAAATTCAAAATTTGTGGAATGGAACTTATAAACTGAGTCGCTATCGTTTTATGGAGTTATTGAGAGTTTTTTGCATGTATCCCTGATATTCCCCAACTAGTTGTCATCATTTCAAGCCTAAGGAGTAAGTTGTTACTGTTCGTTTTTGTTGCAGATGAACTTTATTAGATCAGGCAATGACAGTAATTATGATACTACAAGTTATTAGCGAGCTAAAAAATAATAATAATATTAGCGAGCACTAGGCTAGCTAGGGGCGTCTAGATTTCTCGGCTAATCGCGTGCAGAGACGACTTGACAGACAACGATTGCGCCCACCCTCTACCCAATCCAGCCCTTCCAGACTCAAGTACAGAAAATCTTCTGTACAGAGATGGCCTGTCAGGCTAGAAGGGAGGACTAATTTCACCATACATCCTATACATTTTCTGAAAGCAAACACCTTCAGGATATTACATAGCATGATATCTTTGCCACTGAGGTATGCTCCACCCTACTCATTACAATACATGCCAAAAATTAAGAAATTTGCCATTTGAAAAATGGGTATCAAGGCGAAGAGGGGGAACTTGTGTAAATTTATGTTTACTGAGACCCTAAAGCCCCTGCTTTCAAGAAAAGTATTACTTGTCAAGGTTTATCACTTTCTAATATATTCCATAGGCACTTTTGTCCAAGAAATGCCCATATTTTTTTTTAATATTCCACCAAAATAGGCATAAGCTTTAAAATAATAAAGGGGGTAGGATGTGGAAAAGATTTTTCAGGTGGAATCCTGGGCATATAAGCTTTCAGAATATATATAGTTTATATGGGGTCTAATATGTTTCACCTATGCCACTGGCATAAATGTCACATTTTTCAAATGCCAAATTTCTTAATTTTTGACAGAAAATTCCGCTTCAAATGATACAAAATATGCTTTGGCTATATTTACTTCCACCTTTGACCCTTTTTTGGGCTAATTCGCTTAGACTAAAGTGCGTAAACCCTAGTGCTAGTTATTATCAAACCTACTACCCTTGTTTTGTCTTGTCGCCCAAAAAATGGTATGTAGGCCTGTCTCATCTTAATGATTTTGGGTATTATGTTAAAGAAGAAGAGGAAAAAAACGTGCTGCTTTCACTAATGTTTTATTGCTCATGTGACGTAGGCTATTGCCCGTGTGCATTTTGGGAAGAACAGGCGGGCAAGCATATTGCCCTGCACACAGACATAGGGCAGATAAAATAGCATATACTGACCCTAAACATTATTTTTGAAGACGTTACGGCGTGTAATTGTATATTTTCTTTCATATATTTCACTTAGTCAGGCTATAAAATCTTTAATTCCCCAGTTTGCAATCAGCGTAATTAAGGCTATGGTAGCAGGGCCTAACGAGTAAGATATGTTCACATACAAATTAATGTTCGCGATTCGATGGCGTTAAAGTTCGACGCAACGCTACTCCCTAGAGCCATAGATTTATTAATATGATATCTATGCCTAGAGCAGGGATGGGCAACTGGCGGCCCGCGGCCCCAGTGCGCCCCCTAGAACATTTATGAATTATAATTAAAAAAAAAAAATCCATTGTAATTACACTGTTGTTTTTTCCGCTTTTCCCGTTTTTTAAGCAAAGCACAATGATAGGGGGATTTCATTTTGGAGACTGTCCTCAGAGATTTTGTAGTCCTCAGAGACTTTGCCCTGTCAATGGCCAGCACCAACATGTTTGGGATCACTTACATTTGTGAGAGCAGTTTTTCTACAATGAAGCACATTAAATCAAAGGAGAGAGAAAGGTTCACTGATGACACACTATTTCATTTGATGCGGATTGGATGCACAAAGATTGACACTTATTTCAAGTCTATTTTGAGGCAACAGAAAAATCCACAAGTATCTCATTAAGTTGAGCTGGGTTTTTTTTTTTTTTTTTGCCACATTAAATATGAGCCCTTGGCACTTTGTGTCTTATACAACACACTGTGTTTAACAGAGTTATATTGAAAATGCATTTCTGTGTGGGAAATATGTATGTTGGTTCAATAAACATACCGACATAAGAATATGCAAATATTGTGCCCTTATGTAAAATTCTATTGTAACTTCTCTCATATTTGATTAGTTGAAGTGCGCGGTCATGTGGCCCCCGGATGGTGGTGATGAAAAATTGTGGCCCTCTTTATCATAGAAGTTGCCCATCCCTGACCTAGAGGGTGTGCTGACCAACATTCACAATACGGACAGAGGTACAGTATGTAAGCTAGTCACGGAGGAAACGTATGGTACGGACGGGAACATTTCATCCGGATCCGGAGGTATGAAGCAGCCTTATGCCAAATTTGATAAACAAAATCCGCTCCTTAAAATAAATCTGCGCGACTAGTTCAACTGTCGTCTTTACCACCTTGTAGATTACAGTCGGAAACCCACGTTCTGCCTTTTCGCGGCCTGAAAAACAGTAACCATCCTTCATGGATGTGAGTTTTGGTTCATAGTAATGTGGCCAGCTATGCATTGCCAGCCCAAGTTAATTTACCTGACGTACCCATAATTCTTAGCTGTTTTGAAGGCGTTTCTTCCCAATTTGTCACGTGTGTGAGCAATCTCTATAGGAGTCTAAATCTGCAGAACGACCTGATGATTTTTAGTTGACAATGCGATAGTGACTAGAATAGAAATGTGATCACGGATTTTAAATGGACAAAACAGGGCAATAGGCCAAATTTACATTTGGTAGTGGGGTAGGGGCTTCATGTTGTTGATTTAGTACCTGTCAGATGAGTTCGGTTTGTGTAGAACGTTTTGTCAGCTTGTGTAGCCTACCTGTCCACATCAATCAAAGTGTGTATTTTGTTTTTCTTTTTCAAAACGGACAGACCTTCATCGTTTTGAATTACCCTAAAACCATGTTGAAAAGACAAACTTGGGCCACTTCAAGTGGACCAATCATGTCAGAGAAAAGGTGAGCTAAGCACATTTTATTTAGTCAATTTTTAATTATTTTCAAAGCACTTCCACCAAGCTGTTGAACTAGACCAACACTCGTAGACATAAGGTATTTTAAAGTCAGAAGTAAATAAATGAGTGTCTTTGCCTGCCTACAGGTGTTTTTTTTTTGTGTGTGTGTGTGTGTGTGTGTGTGTGCATTTGTGTAACACCACAGTTATAATTTCATGATTTGTATTAGTAGGCCTACTCAGTTAGGTTTGAATACAGTCTGTCTTGTTTTTTTTAACAGTAACAGCTATTTAGGTAGCCTGTATGTGCTGTTTGCTAATTATATCTACTACAATTTTTCTGATCATACAAATAATATCTGTGTTGCATAGCTGATTCATTTATTATATTGTTGTTGTAAAGTTGTTAAAGGAGTTTTGATGTGTGGTGTAATTTTTGAAAATAAAATGGTTTTAATTTTTGGGATGTTGAATTTATTTCCATTTCAGAATGAAGCAGGAAAGACCAGACTCACCTGTACCCAGCTGTGTGTCTATTAAGTCAATGGATCCACCAGAATATTTCAAAAAAGAGTTTGAGCCGACTGATTCTAGGTTATTCTGTCACCACAGTTTTTATTTTACACTCACTTAATATTATAGTGCATTAAGTGTGTACATTCTGTCTTGTTTTTTAACAGTAACAGCTATTTAATTTGCCTGCATGTGTTGTTACTAATTACAGTATGTCTACTATATTTTTCTGATTATACAAAGAATTTCTTTGTTGCATAGCTGATTTGTTTATTATATTAGTCAGGCATAAGCTAAGGCATGCAGTATTTAATCTGTTAAGAGTTGTAACAGGAGTTTTGATGTAACATATAATTTTTTAAAAATAAAATGTTTTTAATTTTTGGGATGTTGAATTTATTTCAGTATGTCTTGTCTTTTCAGAATGAAGCAGGAAAGACAAGCCTCGCCTGCACCCAGCTGTGTGTCCATTAAGTCAATGGATCCACCAGAATATTTCAAAAAAGAGTTTGAGCCGACTGATTCTAGGTTAGTTGGGGAATTATTCTGTCACCACAGATTTTATTTCACACACATTGAATGTTATTGCATTCCATTTACCATCCGAGTAGTTTCCATGCTCAAAAAATGCTGTGCTCAAATCTGTGCTTGTTTCTCAAATCAAGTTTTCAAAAATCAATGTCAACCACACTTTCAACCACACAACACACAAGTTTTGATTGGAATCTATGTCACGGACCATCTGTTGAAAACCCATGCATAACGGGTTGTATGGCGTTAGCCAGGTTAGGTATGTTGGTTGCTTCAGCAGGACAATAATCCAAAGCAGTGAGAAGAAATACCGTTTCTCCATGGATGAAGTGGTGTTACATTCGATCTATGGTATATAAAAAGACATAAAGACAAGGTAACATATTTAGTGCATTCAAGAGGTAAACATAAAGTGCTGTAATTACTTTAGGTAGCATATTTTAAGTCAGACAAGGGACAGAAAAGCCAACACAAGATAGGGCTGTACTATAAGTACAGCAGTGGCTATTACAGTGGTCGGCAACATTTCATGTAGTGCTGATAAGAGATGCTTTTGACCTTCGGTGTGCCAGTTACCAGGCTTTTTTTGTAAACATAGGCCTAATTAACACAAGGGGGCGCTGTGGCTCAGCAGGCTAGTAAGTCATACTATAACTCTGGGGACCCGGGTTCGAGCCCGATCTGAGGTCCCCTCTCAATCCTTACCCATCTCTCTCTGCCACTCATTTCCTGTCACTTTTTCTACTATCTTATCAAATTAAAGGCAAAGACCCTAAAAATATATCTTAAATATGTTTGAAAAAAGTTATTTGCACACAAATAAATGCCCATGAAAATATAACCTTGGTGGAGGAAATAAAAAACGAGAAGCACAATAGCCTATCTAATTTAGCGTTTGGATAGTTAGAGAGGCTTTGCATCATGTCCCGTTATTCAGCAGTCTTCCGACTTCTTGGGGAAAGAAGCTCATCTCAGTTATGGTGCGGTACCTTCTGCTTTATAGCAGTAAGCAGAAGAGTGTGTGGCATTAATGTATCGTGTCCTGTGCAATGCTTCTGGCTTCTGGCTGGCAAGTGTTATAGAGATCTTTTTAGTGGTCCTCACGATCTGCTCAAATTATTTGATCTGTTCAAAATCTACAAAGATATTCATACAGAGCTGTACAGTAAATTAGCTGTTCATGCTTAGCCTCCATCAAACCTATGTTAAGGGATTTTTTTCCAGTCAGCCAGTACCTACAGGCTGTTGTTTCATCTGTGCTCAGTTAGCTATACTTATATAGCCTCTGATGATGTGGTACATACACAGATAGTATTTCAGTATGTCTTGTCTTTTCAGAGTGAAGCAGGAAAGATCAGGCTCACCTGCACCCAGCACTGTGTCTCTCAAATCAATGGATCCACCAGGAAACTTTAAAGGAGAACTGACACCATCTGGTTCAAGGTAAATAGTAATTGTGCAGTGTACTGAATTGTTCTTCTCTGTCAAACACCAAGGGGTTTGTCTGCAAAAACTTTGCTTATATCTTTACAGTGACCTGACCGCCAGTCTCCTAACAAAGGACGACTACAGGTGTTCAGTGTGTGCAGAAATGCCGAAGGACCCAGTCTCCATCCCCTGTGGACACAGTTACTGCAGGCAGTGCATCACCTCATACTGGGACCAGCCTAACCATGCAGGACTCTATGCCTGTCCCCAGTGCTCACACACATACTCCTCCTGTCCTGCACTTTACATAAACTCAACCTTAGCAGCAGTGGTCCAGAAACTCCAGCACCTCAGCCCTGTTCTTCCTGCTGACTACTATGCTGGTGCTGGAGATGTGATCTGTGATTTCTGCACTGGGAGGAAACTCAGAGCTGTGAAATCCTGTCTAACCTGCATGGCCTCTTACTGTGAGATTCACATCAGGCAGCACTACACAGTTCCAGCCCTGAAGAGGCACACACTGGTAGAGCCTGAACATGAAGAGCAAAAGCCCAGTCAGCTGCAGGACATAAAAACTGAGGGCTTAAAGACTGAAGACCACTCACAAATGGTAAGGGTAAGATAGTCTATGTAGTACTTAAGGTGTTATAGGTAGTGGACTAGATGGGTGCCATTTTTCATAACACACCCATAGCTGTGAGTAACTGTAAAAATTTTACTTCTATTGAGGTAGCTTGCATATATGAAATGCAGCAAAAATAATATAATACATCTTGAGGGGACATGATTTTGTCACCATATTAACATGACAGACATGACTATTGACATTTTGATCATGTACATTTAATATGTATATTATGTATTGCATATCTGGAAGAAAACAAAAACAAATCTTTTAACCTTCCAACTTGCTTCCATCTACCCTGCAGTCCTCTGAACAGTCTTCAGATGATGACTTAAGGAGCCAAGAAAGGACACTGGACCAAAGGTAGATCAGTGCACAAAATTCATATATAGAGTTCATTACGTATTGTGATTATAGTTTTTCGAATGTTAAAAAAGTAAAATGAAAGATACATTATGCCTATACTGTACAAGTACATGTGTAGCACTCAGGTCCTGAGATGCAAGAGATCAGAACATCACCAGGTTTCTCAAAAATGAAAAATCATGCATTTACACACATGCTCTTCATAAATGATCTCAAGAATATTTTCTGTGTTTCTCAATCATACTTGTATTCTGATAATCTATGGGTCACTCGTTAATTAGTGAGTGATTAACGTACAATGTGAGATCTGCACAATGTTCTTAAATAGCATTGGTTGTGAGAAATGGTTAAGTTGTTCATCAGAGGCAGAAACGGTTTCTGGTATGGGCGTTATGGGCGGTCGCCCAGGGTGGCATCGTTGGGAGGGCGGCATCACGGGCACTCTGAAGCTTTTTTTAAATTATTATTATTGCGCATGCGAGCGCTGAAAATTACAATCGCGGGTGATCTAGTTTTGCTTCATTGTCTTTCGGAAGCTTTGGTATGGGTACAATCCTACACCTACAATCCTACACCTACAAACGCCTACAATCCTCCTTTATCCTCTTGTTCTAGGCCATTATAGTATGATGAGGTGTGCTGTATTTTTTTTTTTGGGGGGGGGGGGGCAGATAAAGTGTTCGCCCAGGGCACCAAAGATGGTAGGACCGCCCCTGATCAGAGGGAATTAACAAGCAATTAACAAACAACTATTTCACAGTGTGCCAGTCCACACAGTTTGCTTCTGCTGTCGTTTCAGCTATTAGTGCTGTGGAAATCTTTATTCATCATGTATTCTTTGACCACATGCTTTGTTTTCAACATTTTATGATTTCAGTATGAAACTGGAAAGGTCAGACTCACCCAGCTGTGTATCTCTCAAGTCAATGGATCCACCAGGAAACTTAAATGCTGAATTACCTCTTGAATTAAAGTGAGTTATTCAACTAGGATACAACTAAGATACATCCTACATTTTCAGGATGTACCCTGTTGACGTTTAAATTATACAGTATCATCCAGCTGCATACACCGGATTGTGCTTTTCTTTACCACAGTAAGGGAAGCTGCTAGGCAATGGCCCTTAGTTGTCGCAAAAAAAGCTTAACCCCCAGATTGGAATGGTTGTGTTTCTAAAATTGTTACCACAGTAACCACATTACTATATTTCCAAAGTGTGGTGACCGGATGCTGAGGGTGTGTGATAGGAAAAGGGCAATGTCGGATATTCAATTCAAAATGCTGTATTGAATGTGTTGCCTTTTTATGCATCTAGCTTAAGGGGTGCACCAACTAGATTGAGATGTAGAAGGAGGTGCACAGAAAAAAAGTTTGGGGCCGCAGCAGTACAGAATTGCTTCCTTGAAGAGAGAATATTCATAATACTGTATCTATTTTCAAAGTCATGCGTACATGTATAATCTTCAACATTTCATTTCAGAGTGAAGAAGGAGAGGTCTGAATATCCTGCACCCAGCTGTGTATCCCTCAAGTCAATGGACCCACCAGGAAACTTTAAAGGAGAATTTACACATGATTCAAGGTGAGTGGGAGGTTTATCCTTGTAACTATGAATTTGTTCAGTTTGAGCTTTAAGTTTTGAGGTTTTTAAGCTGCTTTAAACTAATGTCCCTTTATTATTTTCTCATCAGGACATGTAGATACCTTGATCTCTATTCTTTCTGTTTTTTTTCCCTGTAGTAGTTCCATTGCTGATGTGTTAATGGACTACTACAAATGTTCAGTGTGTGCAGAAGTGCTGAAGGACCCAGTCTCCATCCCCTGTGGACACAGTTACTGCAGGCAGTGCATCACCTCATACTGGACCCAGCCTAACCATGCAGGACTCTATGCCTGTCCCCAGTGCTCACACACATACAGCTCCTGTCCTGCACTTTACACAAACTCAGCCTTAGCACAGGTGATCCATAAACTCCAGCACCTCAGTCTTGTACCTCCTGCCCAATGCTATTCTAGTGCTGGAGATGTGGCCTGTGATTTCTGCACTGGGAAGAGACTCAGAGCTGTGAAGTCTTGTCCAACCTGTTCCACCTCTTTCTGTGAGTCTCATATCAGGCAGCACAACACAATTCCACCACTGCAGATAACTACACAGATGGAACAACTGGAGCAGAGTGATATCAAAATTAAAACTGCAAAGCAGGTGAGACTTATGACTTAATTGGCTCAATTTGGTAAGATTTAATATTAAGTACCGATTGTCTGGTTGTCCATCTTTGCTGAAAAAGACTCCAGTGATCAGATCTTGTTTGATGCAGAACATCTCTAGTTAGTAAACACAAAAAACTATATTTCACCTAATCTGAATAGCAGGAACTCCTCCCCTTTACACCCTATTGATATTTTTCCCCTAACGTTTGTATTTTCAAAATCTTCAAAATGTATACTAAACACAAACTGATGATATCCACCTTGAACGTTTGTTAAATGTAGGCTAACTTTATTATGGAATATTGGTCATTATCCTGGATTTTCCCAAATGCGGAAAAGATGAATCAACATAATGTCTTAACTAAGCATTCTGCAGGGGTAGTCCTCCATTTCATGTTGGAATGAGGTATTGATGGAGATGGGTAGTGACATGACTGGAAGATTTTTGAAGTATTATCACCCAAATAAATGCAACCATGTAGGCAATTGTGTACAATTAGCCTGGGAGTACCATTGCTGCCTTGTGCACTCTATTTCCTTTCGACCTGCGAATCAGCATGGTGTCCATGGCTGATCTCTAGCTCTGCTTTTGGGATCCAATCACAGAACGGGGAGGGACTTGCAGACTTGATTTCTTTTACGTCATCTGGTATAATTGATACAATTGGGTGTAAGCTAAGTACAGATGCTTATGATAGATATTCATAGTGCCCAATAAATGGCTCTGGACAATTGTAAACCATGTTTCCTGGCTCAGCTCCCGCTCAATAGGCATTTGTTTACTTTAAAACTTTAAAACTGTTCTGCTTAAATTATTTAGTAGAGTTACTATGGTAGCCCTCACCTCGCTAAGTAGCGGGAACATAACTGTCAAAAAATGCATACAGAATTTTTACACAATTTTCAATGATTTTAGATTTTTAAAATGTTGTTTTTGTTTTGATGGTCTATTTGAGTCCACTGAGATCTGTATCTTTCCATTTCCAGTTTAATCTGAAAGATGTGCTAAATGTGCTGCCAGTTTTTAATTCCCTCCGAACATGTGTCCATCTGATAGCTTATGTGAGTCTTTTAAAAAAGAAACGATTTTAAAATTATTATGTGCACTGTCTTTTCAGAACCAAATCAAGCATATGATGTCCAATCCACAATATCAGTCAATGCAGCCAATAGAGGTAGGTGCTGAAATGAGCACGCTTCTATAATACTGATTCAGAGAAACAAAATACAATATGATTTGCTTAGCAAACTCATAGGAAAGGTTGGGGATTTTTTATTATTTATCCAAGCCTATCTATTTTTATTATTTATCTATTTCTTGTGATTTAACATACCATTTTCCAGGGCCACACCAGTTACATGGGGGGAATGGACTCCCAACCATCACAGACAGGCGGCATAGTCCCTCCGTTGTATGGCAACCAGTATTTCCAGGGCAACCAATCTGACACCAACCCAGGTGTGGTGGACCCACTAAGGCCAATGAGGCCCATCCAGGGGTAAGAACACACACACACCAGCACTACCTTCTGTTCTGACGATATAGGTGAGAGCTACCAAAATGTCACCCAAAATGCCTTCCCAAATACAGTACCTCCCAGAGTCTTACTAGTGCTGCTATGTACTAACTGATATTTGTTGATAATATGCAGCAGTGTCTATAGTGTCTGTCTGGTCTCATTGTAGCTGTAAAGCTGAAAGGGACATGGCAATACTTCAAGTCAGCAAGCCAAACTAATCAGTGAGGGGTCACCTCATGAAAACAGCCATTCCAACACTAATCATGTTCAGTTTGAAATTAACAAAGGACTTCTCAATGTTTTCACCACAGCATTCTCACCACCGTAAAAACGTAATTGTTCCAGAAGTACCCTTTCTATGCATCGTTATTAGAAAAGTCAATTATGCTGTTTGGTATAAAGGGTGACTCATAAGCTACAAACTTTTTTTGCACTTTCAGCCAAGTCATATATATTTTCAGACAACTGTGATGCTAACATACTTGCATATGCATCCCCCTTGCCAGGTTCCCACACCAGCCTATGCAGCAGGCGCTGAAGCAGGCACAGCAGATGATGCTGAAGCAGGCACAGCAGCAGCTGGCGCTGAGACAGCAGCAGCTGGTGCAGCAAGTCCAACAACAAGTGCAGCCGCAGCAGGTCTCCACGGCGCAGCCACCAGCGCCCGCCCAGAACCCGCCCCTCATGCAGCCACTGCCCCAGCAGCAGCCAGTCGTAAGTCTGCATGCCATGAGGAGACCGCTTCTGTTAGATGGATAATGATGGAATATAGACACTGAGCCATCAGAGCTTAGAGCTGACTGGTCTTGTAATAATGATGTGATTGTTTGAAATAGACAGATACTTTTCAGACAAATTTGCACTTTATCCCAAAGATCATATGGAATAGTCTGATGTGTGATTCTTTATTTTTAGTCATCTTAATTGACACTATATATGTGTGTGTGTGTGTGTGTGTGTTAGTTCCCACGGCAGGGTATGCTGCAGACTCAGCAACGTCTGCAGACTGCAGCCCTGGTCAGACAGCTACAGCAGCAACTCTCAAGTAAGTCAGGACACATACACTCTTTAGAGTTTGCCAAACTCTGACTGTGCCCCGTACCCGCAGGCGAGGATGAATGTCATCCTCACGGGGGATGGATGCTCAAATCTATTGATTATTGAATTATTACTGCTCATAAATCTCATTTTACTTGATTTACTTGAATCTTTTCCTTCTTTCAACCAGATACACAACCTGGACAGAACACAGTCCCCTATTATTAAGAGAAAGCAGGTCCTTGTGTATGAGCATGTGTGTGTGTGTATGTATTTCTGTCATGGATGGAGATGTACACGAGTGTATGGATGCTACGGCAGACTGTTGCAGTGGCAGATCAATCTGACTGCAGACAGCTGACTGCCGGTGGTTTTGCTGAATGCTAAAATGACCTGAGGCCTGTGTACAGCGCTTAAATATGAGACGAAAAATCAGGCCGATTTGATTTAATCTCAAACATGTAATTACAATCTCTTCTGTAGTGAAATAGTGATCATGGAGAATAGAAGACTATGTAAAAAAAAGAAGAGCAAGAAATTATAAGAACAACTACTGACTCCATCCCCTGATCCTTCTACCTTCTACAAACAATTTTTTTGCCTACCATTTAGTAACTCTAAGACGATATTCTATTTATGCTGTAACTCTGTGAAAACCAGTGGTCAATCTATGCACCATGTCTGGTGGGTTGAGTTACCGGTAATAGAATTATTAGTAAGTGAAGGGAGTTTTTCCTTGCTGTTACTCACGGGTACTCCTCCTACTGTCTGTACAGCTATTTGTGCACTCTATAAATTACATTAAATTGAATTGAATTGAATAAGAATAATTATTTTCTTATTTCAATTTGTAAAAGTTTTTCAATTTAGAGTATTTGAAAAATCAATGTCTGTTTTTTTGTCTTGGTCTTTGTGTAAATCGCTTTTTTTAATGGTCTTTACCATAAACTACAACTGAGAACTTTGCCCCATTGTTGCTGAAGATCTTGAATAACATCTTGACTTTATATTAACACATGATAATGTAGTATTCGTCTAATCCTGAGAACAATGAGAATGGATTCTTTCAGAAGGCATAGGCTTTGTTGGCCCTATGTGGTTGTGCTGTCTTTGTGTGAGCAAAGTGCACCTTCCTTGTCTCTTGATGCTAGTTCCAAAGCTACAACCTTAAGGTACGACCCTGAAAAATTAAAGTACAGTAGGTCAGTTTCATTGAATTGCTTTTTACGGCAGAGGGTTGCATTTTGAGAAAAAAAGTCGAAATCTTACAAGATAAAAGTCACAGGGTTATGAGGTAGTAGGCCAAATGTATGAGAAGTTGTAACATAATGGGACAAAAAAGTAAAAACGAGATTAAAATCAACTGTGCGTCTTGTCAGTCAATACTGTAGATCCACACAACCACAAAAAAAAAAAAAGTTAGGGAAGTTGCATCCTCTTTCAGTTTGATGTTTCAGATGATTTCAGTTTGTGTAGCTCTAAACCAAATTAAATAGCTTATACTAATACAACTAAGATTTGGAGAAGACTATGTAAAGTAATAAAATTAAAGATAGAGATTGGATGTGCTTGAGACAAATTAAAAAAAAGACCCAGATTTCTTACCAAATAAACAGGACAATGCTTTTTAAGATATGGGGAGGTCTTAAAAGATATTACCAGATGTATGATGAGACCAGCTTTGAGATCTTTGAAAACTTGAAAAACTTCCCAAGAAGTAATTTTAACAGATATCTGCAAGTAAGAAGTTACTGTAAGGAACATATTCAAGTATTAACCTTAAAAGAAGTATACAGGGAAGCATGAAATACACAATTGGAGAAATGTATCAACCCCCTACAGGAATATATGAAAAAAGTCACACAATATATAAAGAATAAATGGGAGGCCGAATTCTAAAGACCCCTATCTGAGAAAGAGTGGGAACAAAGTTTTAACGAAATCTACACTCACACAAGATCCCCATATTGGCTAGCCTGGGAATTCCCATGCTCCTTTGCGAGCTTATTTCATTTCACTCTGCAGAGGAGCATGGTGACCATGGCCGTTTTTCTCGCTTGCTTTCGGTATCCAATCGCAAAACAAAACGGGATTTGTACGGCCCTCGATTGCATTTTACGTCACGTGGTGGCTCTGGTATTGGCTCAGAGGTATGTACAGACGCTATGATAGACATTCGTAGCGCCCAATAAACGGCTATGGACAATTGTAAACGATGCTTCCGCTACGAGAAATGCAATAGGTAGGTCCCCAGACTAAATATCACTTGTGATTTTAGTTTGGCATTCGCCAGGCTACATATTGGCAGGAATATGCCTAGAAAGTGAGCACAAGATATTTTAGAACACCTGCCTCTATAAAACATACTCAGATAAGCTCTAGCTGCTGGAGGGATTGTGGGACAAACCATGGAGATTATACGTGTTTTACACTTGTGAGAATATACAAACTTTTTGGAAAAATGTCCTGCTTTCTATTTAAAAAAATTCTTAAAGGAAGAGGAAGAGGCCGTCATAGAAAAACACAATATACTTCGAGGAATACTACCGCAAGCATTGGGAAAGGACTGCCGACACCTATTTTGAGTCTTGAGAATAATTTCCCTCAAACAGATTGGAAAAAAAAAGAAAAAACCCAGAACCTCCAAAGCTAAAGTGGTTACAAGCTGTAGAAGATATGTATGAAATGGAAAGGGTATCATCTAATATCAATAGAAATATTAAGACATTTACAAAGTAGTGGAAACTTTACCTGCAAAGTAAGGAGGAGGAAACTTTGTAAGGTACATGAGTGTAAACAGGAAGGGAAAAGTGTGTATGAACGGGCATGTGCAAATGTAGGTGCACGAGCGGGTGCAAGTTAATGTAGGTGCGTGGGTACATGAGCGGGAGTGAACTAATGAAGGTATGTGCATGAGCGGGTGAGAGCTAATGTTGATGTGTGTGTATGAGTATACACACACATCAGTGGATTAGTGGGTTTGAGCTAATGTAGGTGAGTGTGTATGAGTGGGTGTGTGCTATACAGTGTATAAAATATAGGTGAGTGCAAATATACGCGCATGTATGGATGGGCACCACAGATGTGTGAGAGAGAGGATGGATGAATGCTTGAAAAAGTACAGTACACACACACACACACACACACACATATGTATGCATGTATGTATATATAAAACACACAATAAAAACATGGACCATTATCCACTCCATGGGCCCCGGTGTGTCACTTCACACGTTGCACACTATTAATGCTGTAGTATATAGTATGCGACAATCTATTCCCACATCAATATGAATGACAAGACTTCCTTTTGAATGTGTATAATAATCTTTATTCATTCCAACTTTAGGCCAGTTTAACTTTTTTCCTTTGAAGTTGACCTAAAAAAAATTAAAGTAAATTTAAAGAACCCTCAAACAAAAATATTTTGTATAATCATCTCTCTTAATGTCTGTCTTTACACTCAATACATGGCAAGCAGATTAGCAGACAGCACTTCTCTATGGTTTCACACACCCACACACAGAGGAAACAGTAATGTTACAGGGTTGGACTTGGAACACTGAGGACCCTGCTGGTAAACTGGTTTCACTTAGACTAGTTATGTGGATGAAAGTATTCATTAAAAAGTCTGGAACTGGAACCATAGCTCATTGAAAAGTCAGTTGAACTGGTCACATAAAATAATCTTAAATATTTATAGCTGGTCAACTAAGAGGCTCAACTGATTGGTCCTCCAAGACCATAGCTAACTAATCTGGAGCTTGAATGGTGTGTGTGTGTGTGTGTGTGTGTGTGTGTGTGTGTGTGTGTGTGTGGTTGCAGAGGAAAAAAAGTGCAATGAAGGCTAGGGCAGTACAACTGAAATCTTCAAAATGACTGATCCTACCGATCAGTACACACAGTCCTTTTACACCACCATACTCCCCACCAGTGTTGGGCAAGTTAGGCCTACTACAAAACTGTAATGCCTTATTTATTTCTTGTTACTGACATTTTAAAGTAGTCCCTTACATTACAATATCAGTGTTTTGAAAATGTAAGGTGTTACATTACTGTTGCATTACATTTAAGATACTCTTCTGGCCCTCTGGTAGCTATGACCTTCATTAATTCGTTATCAATGTTGAGAATGACAAACAGACTGTGAATTTCTACAATAAGTCCGGCACAGCAAACATTTTACCCTTGCTGACCTCTCAGTGATTTTTGGCGAATTTGTATAAAGGAAAAAACCACCACTTCATTCCAAGTTAAAAATGCAATGTAACTTGAGTCACTGACAATTGTACCGAGGAGAATATTACCCGTTTTTTTTTTTCTTTTTCTGTAATGCCTTAGGCTACATTACCAAGTTACCACAAAAAGCAATGCATTAGGCTACAGTAATTGCCGGTAGTTACTTTTTTACTCGTTGCTCCCAACACTGCTCCCCACACGCATATATGACTATATCTTTCAAGTAATAAGATGATTTTTAAAATCCACTCAGCCGCATCATACTGTAGGTTAAAGATCATGGAATACTCGCTGCTGTATCTATCTGCATTTTTGTCTTTACGTTGTTCCCGTAGGCTACAGGTGTTAAGGCAACGGAGAAAAGTGAAAGTGAAATCAGAGACATGTCCATTTATCGTCGAAGCTGTCAGCTCGTCAAGGCCAGTCCTATTTATTACAAATAAAGAAAACAACAGATGATAACACTAAAGCCAAAAGTAAGTTAATGTGTTGATTGTGTTTTCTTTCAGAAGGATAGGCTACTTCGGCCCTATGATTGTGCTGTATTCGTGTGAGCAAAGTGCGTAGGCTAAGCCCTTCTTTTTCTCTTGGTGCTAGTAGTTCCAAAGCTACTATACGACCTACAACCCTGAGAAATTAAAGTAGCCTAACCTGCTCTATTGTATTGATTTTTACGGCAGAGGGTTAGGGCCATGCATTTCGAGAATATAGTCAAAATGTTAAGATATAAGTAAACGCTTAGGCCTATTAGAATGAAATCAAACTAATGTCGATATCTTACAAGATATAAGTCATGAAGTTACAAGATAGTAGTATGTAGGCCTACAGCCTAGCCAAAGAGATGAGTTGAAACATTATGAGAATAGAGTTAAACATGTTGTGCATCTTTTCAGTCAATGGATTCACCACAAAATTGCAAAAAAAGAGTAAATGCCTTTCAGTTTGAGAGATGATTTCAGTTTGTGTAGGTCTCGGCTATGAATGTGTGCGTTTTTTGTTTGTTTGTTTGTTTGTTTGTTTGTTTGTTTGTTTTTTTCAAAAATGGACTGACCTTCTTCTAATTGAATTGAGCCATGAACCATGATGAAAAGAGAAACATCACCTGAGTCATTCCTATCAGAAAAAAGGTGGGTTAATCACATTGGATGGACACTTGATTTAGTTGTTGCTTTTTTGCTGATTTTTTTTAGGGCTTTTTTGCCTTTAATACAACAGGACAGTAGTGAGTGGGAGAGAGAAGGGTAGGGATCGGGAAATGGCCTTGGGTCGGAATCAAACCCGGGTCCCCGGATTTGTGGTAAGATGCACTAGCCCGCTGAGCTATGCCGCCCCCAGCTTTTTTGCTGATTTTTGGAGATATTCAACTCTCTTGAACATAGGCTATGTTTCTTTAGCACAAAACTATTACCTACCTAAAAGGTAAAAACCTTGGAAGCATTTCCCAGAAGTGCATTGCTAGAAGATGTTTGTTATGATAGTTAGCAATGTTATACTGTAGGCTGACCAGGTTTTCTTCTATTTTGGTCTCCTCTTGACTTTGTTTCGATTTCAGAGTGAAGCATGAAAGACCAGACTCACCTGCACCCAGCTGTGTGTCTTTTAAGTCAATGGATCCACCACAGAATTTCAAAATAGAGTTTGAGCTGACTGATTCCAGGTCAGTTTAGGAATTATTATCTTACAATCCATTTATATAGAGAGTATACCCCAGTAACATTTTTTTGGTTCCGGGAAGGTTTTCTGTCGGGTATGAGAATGTTCCCTGAAAGTAGCTTTGGTTGTCTGAAGGGGCACCAGGAAAGTTTTTTAAACGGAACTAGAACGTTAGCTGTTGGTTTGCATATCTGGTTAGGCGAACGTTCCCGCAACGTTATCCTAAGGTGACATTTTGTGAAAAAAATATTAATAATAAACACAGTAATAATAAACACATCGATCAGGGATTAAACCTCAGTTTCCCGCACTGCAGGCAGGTGCATTACCGCTGGACCACGACATTATTTACCTTATGGGGGAAAAAAAAGAAACTTACCTCTGATACGTCACTAATTGTGAGGCATAAAATTAACATAGCCTAAATATATTATCATAAACAGTCAAAATCAAGTTGTTTAATGATAATTTACACATAATATATATCCAATTGTAATTTAAATACAATTAAAAAAAAATAACCAGTTACCACACTGTAACGTTAGCGTTTTAACGTTCTCCGAACCAAAATATGATAACGTTCTTAAAATAACCATAGGAGAACCAGGAGGGAACGTTAGTTAAGGTTCCCATAACTTTCCGTGTTTGCTGGGATAGAACCACCATGATATAAATTTCTTTAAATTATAGATGCCACAACCAACCCTGATACTGATAGTCATGGCAGGACTGGCTATTGGCTGACTTTGAGAGCCGATCCAATACCATTGTGTCTTTAGTGCTCATCGCCAAGTTGCTGTCGAACTTTTGTAAAGACCTATAGATGCAATGTAAAGCTTGATGACATATTTGGTGAGGTGTTGATCATGTGATGATGTGTGGTGAGCACAGACACTGGAAAGTTGAAGGTTAGTTGGTCTTTGGTATTTTTTGCCCTCAATGGTGCCTTCCAGGCAGCGCTGCCTTCAAGGCACTACTCCCCTCAGTTTAGGGTTAGGATGAGGGTTGAGGGGTTTAGGGTTAGGATGAGGGTAAGGGTAGTGCCTTTTAGGCTGTGCTGCCTGGAAGGTGTCGTTGGGGGCAAAAAACATCATTGAGCGGGTTAGTTCATTCAGTAGATACTTGTGGGCATGAATCAAAACCTTGAAGTTATGATGTTGGTTGCTTCAGCAGGGTAGTAATCCAAAGCTTTGTTCAAGTCAGGTCAAAGTCAAATGGTTTTTATTTATCATTCCAACTATATACACTGTATGGTGAGACAGAATACTGTTTTGCCATAGATCAAGTGATGTTACATTTAAACTTCATAAAAAGACATTTACTATAGTCACAAGGCAACATACTTAGTGAACAAAGTGCAGTGACTACTTAAGGTAGTGCATTTTAAGATAAATAAGGATAGGACAGACAACACAAGACATGGGGCATAAGTAGACTTGTACTACAGCAGTGGCTATAATAATTCAAGAGGAGGTAGTGACATGGAGGTAGAATATATAGATTAAAAATACAACAGAGAAAAGAAATGTGCATTTCATTCAGTTTGAGGGGCCATGCATCATGTCCCGTTCGCCCCTGAAGAAGCTCTTCCCCATTCTTGAAGTGTGGGCAGTTATTGTGCAGTACCTTCTGCCTGATGGCAGAGGGGAAAAGAGTGAGTGGGAGGACATGTTGTGTCCTTCACAATGCTGTGGCTTTGTGCAGGCAGCGAGTGTTGTACATGTCAGATAGGGTGGGGGGTATAGTGGGGTAGCAGATCTTTTCAGCTGTCCTCACAATCTGTTCAAAATCAATTTGTTCGAAATCTACAAAGGCATTCATGTAGAGAGTTCCATTCAATGTCCATTGTCCACCCAAGCGCCCAGACGTCATAAATGATTGAAATGACACCCGCTTCGGATGTTATCACACGATTGAATGGGCGTTATCAGCTGATAAAGGCTCCATAGGAATGGGAGAGTAGGCGCCTACTCTACCTACTAGTAGGTTTAGGAGGTTCTTGTCACCCACAAATATGGATGATCACGGTCAAGAGCCGCACTTGAACGTGATTGGTGGGCTTTAATCGCGCCGTGATCGGTGTGATGCATAATTTAATCGACGTTGTTTAAGGTAAGAGGCATCGCTGTAATGTTCCTTTTGAAGTCCGGGTACCTTTGTTTAACTAGATTTTTGTCTCATACGATCAAAGTTATTTACATCTGCATGTGTCAATCATAGGCATCATAGCAAACTTAGTTTAAAAAACGACAGATGTTCTCTTAGCATGCAAAGGTATTTGCAAAGGCATTGGTTAGCATTGGCTGCTATAGGCTACAGGTAACAACGTTAGCATAATAAATAGGATTAATATTATTTTACTTATTCAATGCAATAACATTTTGCTTGCATTCTGTGCAATGACCAATTGCTAATACAATAACATGCTGTTCCACATTCAGCATATTTGGCATGTAGTCTAAGCCAAATTATGTATTAATTTGCCTTAACAAGAAGGCCTTGGCCTAGATATAAAAGGCCACAACATCACATAGAATGCAATAAATGAGCATTTGCAGAAGTGGGCGAACTTACCCAGGCCTACATGTATTTGCATCACTTCAGGCATCAGTAACCTACTTGTTGCCTATGCTTTTCATTCAACTTCTTGCTGAATACAAATAAATAAACTTTTAGAAAACCATGCTCATAGTAGTATGTCACAAATGAGGCCATGTAGAATATTTCACTAATCATGCTCAGTGATACCAGAGATGGTTGATGAAAGCCATAATTCAGTATCTCTGGTAATACATTACAAATGAGGCCATGTAGGCCTACAGTAGATTATTTCACTAGTGACCTACCAAGTCCGGTGGCCTTGCTGTGTTGATGGTGCACATAGGGTGGAATAGCATGGATTTACTCACAGTCAAGCACATAATGCATTGTGCAAAAATAATGAATAAAAGCTAATTGTTGACAAGTTGACAAAACATTTGTGGCTGACATACTGTCTTTTTTGTCTGGCTACTACAGGGCCTTGGCCAACTGTAACATCAATGAGAAGATGGACTTGGAGTCTCTGAAGTTGCTGGGGTCACCAAATGTCGCCTTTTACTTGCTCCTTCATGAAGAAGCTGCCTCTCATCACTCAGTCTGACCCTCTGGCAAAGAGGTAATAATACACTTCCTCACATTTACCTCTTGCTTGCCCTGTAAGGGCTTGATTAGATTGCTTATTTTGGTTATTTTAGTTATTACCATGTATGTCTTGTTAGCCTTGTTAGCCACCCCTACTACATTATTTTTGTTAGCAATATATATTGCACTATTTATCTATATTTAATGTGTGGTAGATTGCACAAATGGTTATACTTTTTTTTACTCTGTACTAAATTATACACCAATTGGCTTTTGTTGTTTTCCTCTCACCCACTAACAGTGTCCCAGTGGCCCCCCTCCCACCGAATTGACCATGCTACACCCAGCTCAGCCATGACAAGATGATGGACAGCAACATCACATGTAAGCCCAACAATGATACCTCTGCCTCCTTACACCTCCTTTTCCCCTGAAAACATGACTGTTCCTGTCTCATCGCCTTCTCCGGTCTGTCCTGTACTCTCTCTGTGTGCAGGTCCCCAGATACAGTACATATATCCTTGTGTCCAGTGTGAACAGGCCACCATATGGTGAGGATACTACTTCTGATGTCCACTGTTTTAAAAGTGTACCTCTGGACTCTCACTATACTGACTGCACCTATTAATCTTTTACACTCATGAACACATTCATTTTAACACAGTGTACCACACACACACTACACACATACGTACACTTGACCTTTACTCACACTTGACCTTCAGCACTAGTTACTAACATACTGCACCTTGCACAGAAATAAACACACACGCGCACACACACACACACACACACACACACACACACACCTGACTTTATTCACTTCTTATACACATACAGCTGACTCCTCCCACTTCTTACACTTCTCTCTTTGACCTTAATTTATTCATTTATTCTCTCTTTGTTATCTAATTATCCCTAATTGTCTATCCTTCTGTGCCCCTGTTGCTCTTTGGTGTTCCTTGTTGGTGTGCCCCCACTCCCTGCCAAACATCCTATCTGGCCCCTTTCCTACTGCACTTCTGTACTTGCACAAATAGGCAGACACATGACACATATCCCACTGCATTTTTCATTAGTAATGATATGCATGCAACAAATAATAACTCCTTGTATCCTTAATAACAGCACAGTGACACTGTCTGTCTATCTGTTATAGGTCCTCGGCCGACCTGTATAGCAGCGGGAAGATAGATTTGCATGAATTCTCCATCATTATCAAGCAAGGTAGCTTTTTATCTATCTACAGTATATACCTGCTGGAATGTTGCTATGTTATCATGGTTACCAAGCTTGTTGTTTGGCACATATTTCCTATTGACAATTACAGCTCAGAGTCTGTGCTTTTTAGAGTGTAACTGGGATGAATTATTTGGAGTAGTATAAATCTTATATATGTAGAAAGCTCCTGGTGAATTAATACCATTTCATCTACAGTATTTTGTCTGGCTTAACAATGGTATTCTCAGGCAGGTTGTGGGATAAGGGCGGTGAGGTGTGGCAAGTTCCAGAGGCTGTTGTCTGTTCAGTGTCCGTATGGCCCAAGGGAAAAAACTGTTTGTTAGTCTGGTGGTGCGTGCCCTCATGGACCTGTAGCGTCTCCCAGAGGGGAGCAAGTGAAACGGGTGGTGGGCAGGGTGGGCAACATCCTTGAGAATGCATCTTGTCCTGGTAATGCATCGGTGGTTGGCGAGCTCCTCCAGAGGGGGCAGCCTATGATCTTTTGGGCTGTGCCTATAACCCTCTGCATTGCCCTCCATTCTGCCGCCGTAGTACCAGAGTACCAGGCTGTGATGCAATACTGTATGTGAGGATGCTTTCGATGACTGACTGGTAGAAGGATACATTGATCTTTGTTGTGTTGAAATAAGTCCAGTGTCATGCCTCATAATCTATGGCAGCATTTTGTTGATGTACTGTTTTCAGACACCTAATAAGGAGTGAGTTTTTTCCTTCACAAACCAGTTAAAGGCCCAGATTTTGAAGTGACTTAATGCAATGATGTACAGTTCAAGTATTTGTCTTTTTAGTTGACCTACATTGCTGTTTGGAATGCTCTAATAAATTATCTGTTTTGGCACCATTGTGATTTTACTTTTTTTTACTGTATTTGTTTGTGCTGATATGATCTGATAACATCCGAAGCGGGTGCAATACTCACATACATCATATCGGAGAATAGGAGACAGGCAGGAGACTGCTTAAGTAGCCCGGTGAAGCATTCGATTCAGTTCCCTGATTGGAATGTCTGTTCCCCCTCAAAAGTCAATGCAAACTGACTCCACCCTCAGAAACAACCCAGCGCACCTGGCTTTACGGAAAGCGAAATAGGACAAACTTAAGATCGCTAAAACCAAGAACACACGAGACATGAGATTTTTTTGGGATCCATATCGAAAAAACAAATCAAAACAGCTGAGCTACGTGCTGTTTTTTTTTTTTTTAAGGTGAAGAGTGAGTGTGGTGCTAGCTCAACTAGGAGCGGTATCGTCCCCTCGAGTTCCGGCGTATACCGCCAGACATGACAATTACAACATCAGTCTAGAAATGAAAACTCAAATATCATTCTAGTTTGAACAGCTTGATGACAGTGTGTGTGTGCGTGCCACCTAGTGGTGAAACGATTCCCTTGTCTGCTGTAGGCTACAGTTCTGCCAAAGATCACTGACTGCTCTTCTGCTTCAACCCTCTCTGGTGCAGCAGCTTCTCCACCCACCTTATTCCCACATCTTGAAATAAAGTTCTTTGAGGGCCGAGTGCTGTATTGATGTGCCTCATGGCCAACAACAAAGTTGAAAATAAAAATAAATCATTGCCTTTTAAACACAAATCTAGGTGTGTGTGTGTGTGTGTGTGTGTGTGTGTGTGTCTGAAAGAGAGAGAGAATGAGAGAGAGAGAGAGAGTGCTTCTTGAAGAAAAAAGGAAAGTTAACAATAATAATAAACAATGATTAATAGTCATTGTGTTTGATCATCATCATTAACAGTAATGCTGGTTCAATTCATATATACACATCCACACTTGTGCTGTTGTGCATACATTAGAACTACATAGGTTACAGATACACCCTTTACATGCAGCGCAGTCATTGACAGTCATTGACAGTAGAAAAAATTCACACCCTTTTTTCATGAGTCATTTCTAAATATATTATTCTTCTTGCCATGTGAAAAAAGTAAAACAACATTTCCAGTAAAAGAGCAAATTTAATCGAACACATAAAGACTTTAAAATACGATTAAATAGATCTATTGTTACCCCAATTAGCAAAAGACCCACAATTTAAATAACCCTAAGAATATGAGGGAGAAGGAGGTTTAGAGGTGGCAGACATAAATACTGTATGAGACGGTGAAAGGGGTGGGGGACAAAGACAGACTAAATCCAACATTGGACCCATCAATGTAAACAGTGGTGTGTGTCTCAGGTCGCATTCACACTTGATCCTCTGGACCGGACCCGGGTCCGTTTCGCTAATGTGAACGCAGACCAATCGACCTCTGGTGCGGACCCGAGACCAGACCCTGGTCCGCTTGAAAGAGGTGGTCTGGGGTCCGGTTAGCTAGAAAGCTGAAGCAGGTTGCTAAGTAAACATTCTAAAGAATCCTAAACAATCTAAAGAATCTACCTTTGATCTTGACTTTATCGTCAGCCTACTTTTCTTTGGTGTACTTGTTTATCGCTATAGATCATAACCTATCAATATGTCTGGAAAGGGTACGTTGTGGTCAGATGAAGAAATACGCTGTCTGCTCAATGTATGGGGCGAAGAAAAAATCAAAACGGTAATGGGTAATACACATTAAAACTCAGAAATCTTTAATGCTTTTAGCCTACGACTGAACGAGAGGGGGTTCACTAGATCAAGCGAACAGTGTCGAGTAAAAGTTAAAAAGTTGAGACAGAAATATTGGAAGATCAGATTCGCTAAGGAAATCAGGGAGTTCGTCCGAAATCAAAGACAGTTTTATCTGGTACGATGACCTGGATGCGATTTGTGGGGAGAAATCCTGACTATACATGGACAGTAGGTCCTGACCTGGGTATGTAACATGTGTGACATGAAGTATGTGTGCTTTTAACATGTAGCGTAGGTATGTATAATGTAAGCAGGAGGAGTTTCCCCATCATTAAATGTATGTTCAGTATGTTCTCCCCATCTTGTGTGTATAATTCGTATGTCAACCCAGGGTCTAAGCAACTGGTGTGGCCGATACCACCAAGCCGTCTAGGCGCCTTTCGAAGGGCAAAGGTGACTAGATGGGCCTCCACAGATGGGGGTTGCCATAGATACATCCTTGGGTGTGTTTACTAAAGAATTCATCTAAATGACAAGCATACCATGCTGGGGGATGTAAGATGTTTGTGTATGGGTATAAAAGAGTGTGGAAACCTTTCTTTGTCAGACTACGTCTGTTAGCAACACGGCGTGAGTCTCCGGTACCGTAATAAAGCTCTCTGAACTTCTGCTGTACTCCTGACTCTGCCTGACTTCTTTGAACATCCAAAACTTGGAACCACATTTGGGGGCTCTGGTCCGGGATTGCTGCATTCGGAGACACAGCAGGGAAGCCGGACAGGTGAGAGGCCTTCGGCCGAGGAGGTCTGCCAAATTGTAGAGACCTGGATAGAGCCAGAGACAGCTAAGCTGGTCTACTGGAATCATCCACCTCACTGTCTGACTGAACTGCTGTGTGCCCGGACGCCAGCATCCGCGAACCCTAAATTAGGCAAGAGTCAGTGGTGAGTAGAACTTGTGTGTGTGTATTTGAGATGTACAGTTGGGGTCTAGCCAACCCACTGTGGTAGAGAGCGGCTGCAGCAAAGGTTATGCAAGTCGACTGCATGGTGATCTCGCTAATCACGGGTGATTGGGGCGACAATCACGAGAAATAATTGTGTGTTATCGATGTTTATGTTTGAAAAGCGGTTTTGTTGTGATCTAGCTGATCACGGGTGGTTGGGGCGACAATCACTAGAAATAAGTATGTCTTATTGATATTTATGTTTAACGAGCGGTTTGTTGTTTTTCTTTCAGGGCTGGATACCAAGCCATTGACAGAAAAAGAAAATACAGTGTGGAGACCTTTTTTAGCAAAAACAGTGTGTGGTGTGAGTGACAGAGATAATTATGTGTGAAATCAGTTTCGCAGACTTAGGTTGTGTGACCTTCTTGAACTAACCCTGTCTCCTACTCTCTCCCTTGCTTAAAGAAAACACAGTAGAAGGGAGCTCTTCTTCCCTGCTCACTTTCTGCCAGACGGACCCACGGGTCTATGTGAGCGGGGATATAATGGACGGTTTGCTGTCTGTGTTTTTCCTTCCTGACCGGCTCTTTTCTTCTCTTGAGTTCAGTGCCAGAGTGGGTAATATATCACTGCATTATATATCTCCTTTTCGGCTATTTGCTACTAGCCATAACTGAGTGAATTCTTTAATTTTACTCTTCCTTTCTTTTTTCTTCTTAATTTTAAAAGTTACAAAGCTGAGTAAAATCCCCTTTTTATTTATTTTCCTTATTTTTCTTCATTTTAAATTCAAAGTAGCCACATACATAGTTCCCCTTGGTTGATTTTTTTTTTTTCCCAATCCTTTTAGTGTCTATACCCTATTTATTTTACTCTCCCTGTAAAAAAAAAAAAAAAAAAAAAAAAAAAAAAGGGAGAGAGCTAGAGAGCACAGATATTTCCAAGCACTAAGATATTAAAAAAAAAAAAAAATTTTCCTGCTAGTGCTAGTGTTTTAAAACTCAAAATGGGCAACGGGCAGAGTAGACAAATAGTTATCCTAGAGGGGGTGGATGATATAACCTGTCTTAAGAAGATGTCACCCAGTAAAACTTGATCTGCTGAAGAAATGGAACCGATGAACTGACTCCAAATTTCCCCTATCTGACATACTGAATGTGGCCTGCCTGGAGGAATGCGAGGACATTATGATAACACGGGAAAAGATTGCAAGCGAGAGGTTTTTGCAATGTGGCTGAAGGAGGCTAAGGAGGGGGAGACAGAAAAAACAACTCAGACCCAGCAGGGAGGGGCTGCCCCCTCCTCCGTGGCTCCTACTGCTCTGTCTAACTTTTTTCTCCAGCCCCTCTGTATCCGCAGCTGCCCCGATACGGGGAACTGGATACCTACTGGCCTTACCCTCCACCACTGGGAGGTGTGGCAGCAGCCCCGGTGCCCCCAGCAGAGCAACCAGAAGCAGCTGCCGATGCGGAACCACCCAGAGGGGTCTCTACCGGCACGCAGGCCGAGCCCACTCATCCACCAGCCCAGCAGGCACCCGAACCCACTCGTCCCCCGGCCCAACAGCCTGCCCAGCGACCAGCCGAGCCCACTGGCCTCCCAGTCCCTGACTAGTCCACTCAACTGAGGGCCTCAACCGGCACTCGCCCAGGCACGAGCACACCAACCGTCGCCCGACTAGAGGGGCTGACACCTATAACCGTCAACATTCAGGTAAAACCTGTGACACAGGGCAGACCAGAGGGGCATTCCACCCCTCTAGAGACAATCCACATTGATTCGTCTACCGACCACGAGGATGAGGTCGCACCGGGAGGGAGTTCCGGGCCCCGTGGGCCCCCGTTTCCAGACCATGGATCCCTGCAGAACTCTCTGTTGTCACCACGACCCTGCCGAACCCCTTGAACGGCATTGGGCGATTTATTGACAGACTGGTACTAATGTACAGAACAACCCTTTTAGAGCTGGCCACCATCCTGGCCCCCTTGACTGCCCCACAGCCTGCCAACAATGAACTGTTTTCTTTTTCTCAGATCTCCGCTGGTCCCAAGGACAGCCCTACTTGCAACTGCAGGTGCGGGCTGAGTCGATACCAGGGCAGACATATCCACCCTGGGCCAGTGAGACAGCAACTCATTCCACCCCTATGCTAGAGACAGGTTCATTTCCGTGATTGGGTAACTAGACAGCTGAACCCAGAGCCACTTACATCCCCCATAGTGGTAAAATATGGAACAATAGAATTGACCTATCAGGTTTTGTTAAGCAAGCGCTGTCTGGTGAACCTGTTAGAGAGGGATCTTATGTGCAACTTTGAATAACTCTTAAATTGTCTCCCACTGGCATTGATCTCATCTCTGTTTGTTCTCTTTTCCAGACTAACACCTTGTTTGCTTGGGAAGTGTTTGAGTGTATGCGACAGGATGGCATTAAGCCATTGCCAGTTAAAATAGAGGGGAGAGTCAGTCTCCCCGGTCTCTACACTGTACAATGGCAAAGTATTGCAGCTCTGACGACGGATTTTTGAACTGGTTACGCAAGGGGGTAAAGTTAAATGTTTA
This sequence comes from Sardinella longiceps, assembly GCA_027497455.2. Lineage (NCBI taxonomy): Eukaryota > Metazoa > Chordata > Actinopteri > Clupeiformes > Clupeidae > Sardinella > Sardinella longiceps. The sequence continues at coordinate 7,676,864 of JAODXP020000018.1, forward strand.
ACTGTCGTAGGAACTTTGACAAGCAAATTAGAGGACATGATGTAGCCATATTATGGGAGGGTTGTGTGCTGCATTTTCTTCCATTTTCAATTAGGTGAAAGACGACCCTGCCCCAGGTGTGTGGACCAGAGAAGCTGTCAGTGCAGCTTGGTGACTGGGTCCAGATATGGGACGAGGTCCTGCTAGGGACTCCCATGGCCATGAGGGTGGCTGAGAGGGATTCCTTGGTCCATTTGTCACATTGCAGAGTGGTGAAGGCACTGGCATTCTAAACGCATCCCCTGCCTGCACCACAACCAAGGGGCCGAGGGGGATCCATGCCCTTTGAAGCAGCGCATTCTCCTGGGTGGGAGAATAACACCGAGGGCCTCTAAGGTCTCGGGTTGCATCCACTGCTGTATTCTCCGAGGGAGGAGAATATTTCTGAGAGTCACTGAGTCTCAGATCACATGGTCTGTTTTCCTTGAATCCTCTCAGTGAATGAGAGGTTGTACGCGTCCGAAGAGAGGTGAAATTCTGCAACAACCTGATCGAGTGTGAGGCTGTGAAACCCACAGCCAATCTGCTCGGAGAGGGGCTCCTGCTAAGAGGGCCTTGAGAAAAGATTCATCAGCCGTCTGCGGTGAACGGCACAGTCGAATAATGGACTGAACAAAGGAAAAGAGTCGGAGCACCGCAACGTTGTCTCTGGTTGGTGAAAAAATTAATGTAAAAAAAAAACAAAAAAAACCACACAATACATTGTAATCTCTGTTATTATATATCGGTTGACTATTTGCAAGCAATTTAAAGTTCTAATTAAATGAATGAAAGGTATATTGCTCTTGAGATAAACAAATTTAAGTGATTGAATCAATAAAAGGGATTTAATGGCTGGGAGAATTTAAGAGTAAAATGTGGGCAGTGCTATCTTTTTACATGGGAGTAAGTGTTTGGGAATTGGTCTCAATATGTGCAATGCTTTCACGGGGATGTTGTTGGAATTAGAAAAATTTGGTTACCATTTTTCATACCCATTGTAATCTTGTATTTCACTTTCCTGTTGATTAAAGCGATCATTCAAAGTGTCCTTCGCCGTTTGGCCACAGCAAAGGTTGAGAGTTGGCATCAGGCCATTCAATTGGTGGTTTCAAGACGTCCTGAGTAACTTTCTGGTAACTCCTGATTATTTATTATAGTCAGCTAATAAAGAGTAAAGACATTATTTGATTATGGTATATCCCCTTTATGCATGGTATGGGTAATGTTTCTCGTCTCATATCCATTCTTATTTTTATTTTTTAATTTTATTTTTTTTTATATTATACATGTCCTCTCTTTTCCTGGTAATTATCATTTGGTGGGGCCCAGGATTTCTGCAGAAGCCACTTAGCTTCTGAGAGGGGAGTGTGGGGAGAAATCCTGACTATACATGGACAGTAGGTCCTGACCTGGGTATGTAACATGTGTGACATGAAGTATGTGTGCTTTTAACATGTAGCGTAGGTATGTATAATGTAAGCAGGAGGAGTTTCCCCATCATTAAATGTATGTTCAGTATGTTCTCCCCATCTTGTGTGTATAATTCGTATGTCAACCCAGGGTCTAAGCAACTGGTGTGGCCGATACCACCAAGCCGTCTAGGCGCCTTTCGAAGGGCAAAGGTGACTAGATGGGCCTCCACAGATGGGGGTTGCCATAGATACATCCTTGGGTGTGTTTACTAAAGAATTCATCTAAATGACAAGCATACCATGCTGGGGGATGTAAGATGTTTGTGTATGGGTATAAAAGAGTGTGGAAACCTTTCTTTGTCAGACTACGTCTGTTAGCAACACGGCGTGAGTCTCCGGTACCGTAATAAAGCTCTCTGAACTTCTGCTGTACTCCTGACTCTGCCTGACTTCTTTGAACATCCAAAACTTGGAACCA
>JAODXP020000018.1:7689755-7699755 GCA_027497455.2 Sardinella longiceps
CTTTACTGGAGTATTATTTTTTTCTCCTACTTTCACTTTTACTTCACTACATAATTTTGAGGAATTTAATACTTTTACTCCAAAAGATTTTTCATGTGGTGAATCGTTACTCGTTTCTTTTATAAAAACGCTACAAATCGGGGGTGCTGTGGCTCAGTGGGCTAGAGCGTAATACCATTACTCCGGGGACCCGGGTTCGAGTCCGACCTGAGGTCATTTCCCGATCCCACCCCATCTCTCTCTCCCACATGTTTCCTGTCCGTCTCTGTGCTATCCTATCCGATTAAAGGCAATAAATAAATAAATAAATAAATAAATAAAAAAAAAAACGCTACAAATCGTACCACATCCAATGGTATTAATGCAAGACCAGTAGATAGCTCTGCCACCAGGATTTCATTATAATTTATGGGTGATTCAATCGATCAGGATGTATAAAGAGACCTCATGCTTCCCTTCCGCCTTTCGCAATGCTGCATGCATTCAATTGGGAACGCTTAGCGTGAGTCAGTCTACTGCTCCATTTCCATGGAAGGTGATTCAGAAAAACCTAGGTCTTTGACTTTGACAACTGACAACCCCTGGCCCTACTTGTTTTCCTTTGTTTGCTAAAAAAAACAATTCATATGAAATTAAGTGCCTACTCAGCTTCCCTTCAGCCAAATAGTTTGTGCCCAAACTCTAAATGTTGAACTTTTGACAGCTTTCTTTAATATACACAGTAGGTCCACTTCTACTTTTACTTTCAGTACTTGAGTAGTAATTTATAACTTTTCCAGTACTTTATACAGCTCTGCTGCTAATTTAATTGGCCTACAGTTTAGATGCTCACACTCAAGGCTTGTGTCATGGAGAGTAGAACTTTTAATGAGTAAAAGAAATTTGAGGATTTCTTCTGTACATTAAGCTGTAAATGTTGGAAACATTATACTATAGCCTACGAACCCAGTTCCAAAACAGTTGTGTAAACTATAATAAATGACAATTCTCAAATATATATATGAATAGGGTAAGAATTTTAACAAACTGATATCCTTTTGAAACTTGCTCAGTAGATTAAGAGGTTGACTTTTTAAAGCCCCAATGTGTAGCCTTCGAGAGAAATTAAGCGTAACGCAACGCAAATTACCTTTACATCTACGGAAGCCTGCATGCGGATGTCGGTCTATTGTCAGTCAGCAAAAACGCGAACGATATGACCGCTTTCAGCTTCCGTATTCCAAGATGGCGGCAATACATGGAGAGTCTACCCAAGTTAATGTGCATGGAAATGCGAAATTTCAAGCCAATACGGACATAGGGAATTGATAGTGGTGGTTAATATTTATGAGAAAGGACAAGCTTGTCAACAGGTAAAGCATATTTTGATATTGAACAGTAAGAACGTTACACATTGTACCTTTAAGGTGAGGTTGACTTTTTCGTGGAATTGCCCATATGGAATCTCTGAATAATACTTGTCATAAATGAGTCATGAATGCCTCCTTTAAATCTGAGACTCTTGGAATGCACCTCGTTGTGTTGTCTTTTGAGACATGTTGCAAGTATCAAATTTGAAATGTGTGTAGGCCTAAACGTGTTTATTCCTCTAGTATTGCGTGTATTCCCAGGCTAATATTCCCCCGGAAAATATTAAAATTTTGCCCAGTTTCAACAGATGTTGGGTTTGTACATAATAATCAAATATATTGCAGTTCTTATGCTATGAGACATTTTCTTAGATGCTGCTGATGCCCTGAGAAGGTCATTCTCACTAACTGTACTGTACAACCACTCTTCTCAGATTCGGACATGTGTCTACATGTGCTACTCAATCTATGGAGTGATTGCTTACAAATTCTAGTGTGAAGGCTGTGTGTGTGTGTGTGTGTGTGTGTGTGTGTGTGTGTGTATGTGTGTGGTGGGGGGGGGGGTGATGTTGGTGTTCATTGCAGCACCCTGCCCTGTTCTATTGAATCAAGTTCAGTGGAAGGACTGTTGCATTACCTCCTCCATTGTGATTTCCCCAGTGAATTTATTTCCAGCCGTCAAGAACAAACAGGGAAGCATTACTACCTGAGTCATATTTCAACCTCCCCCACCCTGACCATGCAGGAGAATAATCCATTTTAAACGTCCCAGCACCTCCAGAGCAGTGACGAATGACTTCAGCACTGCACTATAATGAGCCTCTGAGAGATTGCACACACACACACACACACACACACACACACACACACACACACACATACACAGACTGAAAATGAACATATATTCCACTATGATGCATGAAGCGATTGAATGCACAGAGCTGAAGAGAGATGAATGCAAACAAAGGCAGGATAATACACATACCACAGTGACAACAGGTCTTGCTTGCCCTGAATTCATCTCTTTCACTTCCACTTTGCACAAAAAACAAAAAATCACTTTGAAGGTAGATTACATTTCTCAAGCTAATAGGCTTCGTTCTGCAGCACTGCATTGGGAGCATGTCTATGTTCCCACAGCCTAATGTTCCCACAGCTCTATGTTCCCACAGCCATACGTTCCCACATTTCTAGGAGTTTTTTTTTTTTCAAAATCAGGCCCTATAGTCACACATTGCTTCTGTAGCCTAGGTATGACCAAAACTACTGTCAAGGGGCTAAAACCCTCCATGTTGCAATGCTAGTGACATCATGGTCAGTAATATTAATTTGATTGGTTGTTAGGTTACATGTGTGCAATCATGCAGAACTACCAGCCTTGTGAAATTTGAAGTGGAATTGCATGAGACATGGTCTCCTACGTCACTTTGGAGTGGCACAAGCTTATAAAACTACTTTTGTTCTACTTTAGCTAACTACAGGATATGTCACACTGATATGTCACACTGATTTAATATTTGTTATGTGGAGACCTGAACTCCCCAGAAGTCCCACTAGTTACTAACCTGGCACGCCCTCCCAGTGACGTAACACCTTCGGTGATGTTGCTTGTCGCTGGTCTGGCCCACTACAATCTACACAGCGTTTCTGAGCTCCCGAAAAATCGGGAACTCTACACACTTTGTCAGGAACAAATCAACTTTGAGCAGCTCCAACAACCCTGGGTAGAGGCTGTTCAAGGCAGTGATGTTACTCAGTCCTGTTACTGTCCTGACCTGTCAGAATTTTCTGACATCGACCGTAGCAAACTGAGGCATTTGAGGGGGGTAGGTCAACCATGCGTTTTTGGGAAACGTTTGTTGTACAGGCTCTTGGTCAGACCAAAGTCTTGCTGCAGAGCTTTGAAAGTCGGTGGCAATCAGGCTAACTAGTACTGGAGCTGCTACCATTTTTCTGCTTTGTTCGCACTTCTTGTCTTTTCTTTGCATTCTCCTCCTCTCTGTCTTTTCCCTACTGTATCATGTCAGTTTGCTGCAGCAGGTGTGACTTACGGCTGATACACACGCACACACACACACACACACACACACACACACACACTGCACTGGGAGGAGGTAGTTGATGCCTCAGCACATCTGTAGGGGTGATGAAGTGTTATGGTCACTATAAAAATCAGATCAACATAATAGCCATTCAACCACAGAAAATAAACGGCTTTCATTTTTAAAGAGGAGGCCACAAAATCCCTTTTTGTTGACTCTATGCTATGGTGTTTGAATGTCTTTCTGTCATTGTCTCCTTGTGTGTGTGTGTGTGTGTGTGTGTGTGTGTGTGTGTGTGTGTGTGTGTGTGTGTGTATGAGAGAGAGAGAGAGAGAGAGAGAGAGAGAGAGAGAGTACATGCATCTGTAACTGTCTCTCACTCTCTCTCACACCTTGATGTGTGTGTGTGTGTGTGTGTGTGTGTGTGTGTGCTGCCAGTCTGTCTCTTTCCCTCTGTTTGTGTGTGTGTGTGTGTGTGTGTGTTTGTGTATGTGAATATGTGTGCCTGTCTCTGTATAACTGTGTCAGGTCAGAGATTTTAAGCTCTAGGTGTCCCATTCTGTTTTAAGCTAAAATCCACTTGCCGCTATTGATGTCCCAAACATTTACAATGGTAGTGCATCATGGCTGCACGGGGACATCCAGCAGTTATTAGGACAATAGATTTCTCTCTCTCTCTCTCTCTCTCTCTCTCTCTCTCTCTCTCTCTCTCTCTCTCTCTCTCTCTCTATCTCTCCGTCTATCTCCCACTCTCCCTCTCTGTTTCTCCTCATTTCTCCCAGTCCTCCTGGGACTGAGGTCATAGTCCAGTAAATGAGATCACCTTCTATTTAAAAGCAGCGAGAGAGAGAGAGAGAGAGAGAGAGGGAGGGAGGGGGATAGAGAAAGGAAGATCAAGAAATTGAAGAGGAGAAAGGAGAGTGAGGGTTGAGAGAGAGAGAGAGAGAGAGAGAGAGAGAGAAAGAACAAGAATTCTCATCTACCATCAGGCTCTCAGTCTCAGGTTCGGCTGGGATTCAGTCAAGGGCATGTCATGCATGTCCAGCTGCCTTTCAGCTGCAGTAGTCCAGACCACCACGAGGTCATTACGCTGGTTAGGAAGAGAACATTCCCTTCAGTCTGAATCCCCTGGTGTCAAACCACAATCACCCCAATGCCACGACGGACCCAGCATCTAAAATATTAATAATAAGTGAATCTGTACGCTGAGATACTGTCTGCTTTTCTTTTCAATTTGTGCAATCCAACCCTGGTGTAACCTACTAACAATAGCTGTTGTCAAGGACTGGAGATTTGTTTTTTAAAGCAATTCACCCTGACCTTACCACTGATGGATAGGATTTAATGTCTATTGGTTACATAAGTCATATCTTAAGCCCTTGTTTGTCTTACACCCACTCCATGTCACAACGCAGAGCTATTTCTACCCTGAGAGGAATCCATGCAGTGTGCAGAAATTATGAGTTGAATAAATTGTCTCTGACAATTTGTGTCCTGATGTGTCCTGCTATGTTTCGCCACACTGAGCACAGGCACAACAAAGAGAAAATAGAAATGGTTGCAGAAAATAGCTGGCAGAGAAGTCACTGCGTACAGAACACAAAGCCAACATTAGTCTCACAGTTCTGATCAACCACAAAAAACACAGACTTTTTTCATTGTCAGTAACAGGAGAATAATTATTTTAGAGCCCCACAAAGGGTTTTTGGTGAGACTAGTGGACCAGCCTAAAAGGCACTTGAAAATGTTTTTCTACATGCTGCTTGATGTTATTACGGTGGTGTATGCTGCTTGGGGTATTACTATTGTCAGTAGTCAGCAATGTCATGCTGTTTCAATTTTTACTTGAATTTTGTGGCGGTTAACTACACAGCAGTTGACTGATCAGATTCACCCTTCATATGGTCATATGACATCCAATTTAGTCTCAAGATCATACCAAAACATTGTCTGATGAAAGAAAAATTGGAGTTGAGTGGTTGTATTGTTACTTTAAGCTGTTACCTAAGAGGAGTGTGTGTTTGTGAAAGAAAGAGAGAGGGAGAGAGAGAACAAGGTGGTGGGGGTTATGTTGTTTTGTTTGTTTGCTAAGGTTACTTAGTTTATGCAGAATAGCTTGACAAACACTGAGAAGCATTTATAGCATCCTTTTCTATGTGTGCCAACCTGTTTGGTTGTTTATCTTTGTTGTCTGCCTATGGAGCTGTCAGTGTTTATCCACAGCTTCAGACTAGACTAGACATCCTCCTCCTCTTCCCTCCTACGGTATACATCCCAGCCCCACCCCCATCCCTCATCCTCACCGGGTGTCTTGGGCTCTCCACATGGAGTGCATGTGCCTGGACTACTTACATAAGAAAAGCCTCCAGCCGCCTAGCCTGCCTGCCCTAGCCTAGCCTAGCGCTGAGCTGTGTGGCTTTGCCCAAGCCTATACTCTATGGACACTCAGCACACATGGGAGAATTGAGCACAACCAGGCTAATAGGAAACGCCAGACCAACACAAACACAAATCATGTGCCAGACAAACACAAAAGCACAGGGACAGGCAATAAGGCTCGTGTGTGCAACACAGACATTTTATCACTGACCGTAGATCAGCTCAGGCTCGATCTGAGTAAGCCACTGTTCTTAGCAGGCTGAACGTTCAAAGAAACATTCAACTTAAGATTCATGACACTGGTCGAGATTGGATCTGTGTGAGTGCATAGCCATGACCACTGCACTGCTATACTGTCATCATCTTAATTAAAGACATGAGAGTTGGCTGAAACCCACCACAGCACTCTGCTGATAAAGGTCTGTGTGTGTGTTTTTTAAACGTCCATGGCATGTAGAGGGAAGAAGTGTAGTGTAAACCTGCACAGTGTAACACAGTGTTAATGAGTGCTAATTAGGACTCCAGCCACACAGTTAATTATGGAGGAGTTGATGAAACACCTGGTGTGTCATCTACATTCAACACTCTATGCTGTGCATTTGACCCCCACCTTCGCACCCTCACCCACCCAAGTGAACACACTCACTGTCTTTAACGAGCTGAATAGTTTTGTCACTTATGCAGAACATGCAGACTCTGACACTAACACACACATTTGAAAGCAACTTTGGCAACACAGCTAACCTGTTGATGATAGATGATGAAAGAAATAAAAAAAAATTAAAAAGGAAGAAGAAAAAAGAACATACTAAACGTTGACAATCTCACACTAGGCTGAGAAAGATAGATAGAAGTAGAAGAGCAACTAAGGTGTAAATGTCAGTCTTGTCCAAAAATAGCAGGTGCCACCACATGCAGTGGTATTGTACTCACATGACTGGCGTTTGCCAAGGTTCGCTGCTCCAGTGCCTGACATGCTTAATTGAGAATGGCACCTGCTTGGAATTCCCTGAGTCAAAGTGTGTGTGTGTGTGTGTATGTGTGTGTGTGTGTGTGTCTACGGGGAGGTCGTCCCCTCGTGCGCCTGGCAGACTCTAGTCATCTCCTCCTCCTCTGCAGCCCCCGCAGCCACACGTCTGGGACCTCTGAGACCACCTGAGAACACCAAGAACAACACAACCCGGGTCACCAAGTTAACTACGTCCTCTCTTCCTCCCACAAGAATGCATAAACACAGCAAGCTAAACTCACTGTCACTCATGCAGACAAACAAGCAAGGCTCTTCATCTCCTACCTCAGCAGCTCCAGAGGGGTCCTTTGTATATGCTGTAGCCTTCAATTGATCCCGCTGCTTTGGGTCTCCTCCCTCCCTGTGTCTTTCTTACACACACTGGAGCAGCACATCAGTGCAGGGATGAGGGATGAGAGTAGAGTAGGTTACGGCGCTCTGGCCTGTACCAACTGGACAGGGATGGGGAGGGGTGAGCTGAAAGTGGCCAAGGGAGTTGGAAGAACCCTTTTACATAATAAGGAGGACATTTCTAAGCTCAGCGCAACCTGAAGCCTGTTGTTCCCGCAAAGGCTTTTTTCTGGACTTTGCAGGACATTAATTTAAAGAGACAGAGTGCATGCACAACATTATGTAGGGCGAAGGAGCCTGCAGAGATGACAGAAAATCAGATTCAGTCATCTCCCCCCAGTTTTCTCGCTCTCTCCCGCAGACCCTCTAAATCATTTGTTGAATTTCTCAAATGAAAACCACAAGTTAATTTTGCTTTTCGATGAGTAAAATTTTGCTCAGCAAAAAATAAATAAATCAAAATTTGTAATTGTGAAATGTATAAAATGTGACAAATATGTACACACACACACACACACACACACACACACACACACACACACACACACACACACACACACACACACACACACACACACACACTCACACACACAGAAACAACAGTTCAGTTATGACTCAGTTGTTGTCATTCAGACGTTCTGTCAACAAGTCATGACTAATTTTCTTGCACATGTGTGCACTAGAGAGGAACCGATTCAGACATGCCTCAGTGTTCCCTGAGCCGCCACGTCCTTGTTCTGCCTGCTCATCAAACGCCCAGAGCACAGAACACCCACTGTGCCCACATGTGGTGAATCAAAGCACACTGTTGTGAGAGATTTACCATTATTTATTATTATTATTATTATTATTATTATTATTATTATTATAAACTTGGTCACATGTAACACACTTATATTGTACATATACTGATATGTGAGATTTTTTGGATCTGTAATGGGTCAGAGTTTTACGGGTTATGGTAACAAAGAGCTTTGTTTGTGTACGTGTGTGTGTGTGTGTGTGTGTGTGTGTGTGTGTGTGTGTGTGTGTGTGTGTGTGTGTGTGTGTGCATGGATTATATGTTTTTACTTGTTTTGTCTTAAGGGACCCCTTGAAAACTAGATGATTTCATCTCAAGGGTAATCCCTATAATAAAATTGTTCAAATATGTCTTACAGTAACTACAAGTCTCATCCCAATGATCTTATCAAGGGTACATTAGGCTTCAATGTCTGGCCAAAGAAGCACAGAGCGTTGGCTCAGCTCCCTCTGGTGTTGGGGGTTTGCCTGTCATATATAGTCCAATTCTGTAATCTTATCATTATGTGCATAAATATGAAACACAAAACCCGTTTGGCAAAAGAAAGCTGTGCCTGTTGCGACTGAAAATGAACAATAATTGTTGCTTGGTGACTTACATGTCAGAAACGTGACATGTTGTTCTGAATGTGAGTGTGTGTGTGTGTGTGTGTGTGTGTGTGTGTGTGTGTGTGTGTGTGTGTGTGTGTGTGTGTGTGTGAGTGTGAGAGAGAGAGGGGGGCAACAGGGGCTGAAGGAGTGAGATGTGAGAGGCGGTTAAATGTAATTATCCTCTTACACAACAGGCATTAGGAGAATGACAGGAGGATCAATCGCATCACCCGCAGTGTGACCATCAAACCCTCATACCCTGAGAGAGAGCGAGAGAGAGAGAGAGAGAGAGAGAGAGAGAGGGGGGGGGGAGATGGTGATGGAGGAGAAAAGAGGGTAGGGCAGGAGAGAGAGAAAGAAAGAAAGACGAGAAAAAAAGAAAGATGTGGACAGGGAAGAGATATGGGGATGAGAGAGAGAGAGAGAGAGAGAGAGAGCGAGAGAGAGAGAGAAAGAGAGAGATAGGGATTAGGCCAACAGGGCTATGAATATTTCAGATGGTGTGCACTGCAGGTGTCTAAATGCTCCAAGCAGTCACTTTTTCGCTCCTGACCACTGCTCCCCTGAGATGGCCACAGAGTGAGAGGAATAACTATTACCATTAGCTTTGTTAGCTTGTGTGTGTGTGTGTGTGTGTGTGTGTGTGTGTGTGTGTGTGTGTGTGTGTGTGTGTGTGTGTGTGTGTAAGTGGGGGGGGGGGGTATAATTGGTAACTGTAGAGCTGTGTGTGTGCATGAGTGTGCATGTTTGAGTATATGTGTACTGGTATTGTATTGGTAGCTGTGTGTGTACATATATGTGTGTGTGTGTGTGTGTGTGTGTGAGAGATAAGGGAGGTGTAAGGGTAGCCTGATTTGATCATCCGCTTTCACATCGTTATACTTTGTGCAAAGCGTCTGAAGCATATCGTTTTCTCTTTAGAGGGCGCTATGCGCTATGCAATGTTTTGAAAAATTTTGGAACAGTTTAAAACACATATAAAAAACATTTTGTTTTCTTAACTCTTGGTTAGTGATGTCCGGGCACAATATCATGGCTTCAGTTTCTCACATGTTCGCTGAATTTGGGCCGCACAGATCAGTGTTGCTGAAAACAAAACTATTGTACTGTCCCTGACTATCTGGAGGAACAAAATAAATTCATCACAGCTAGTCATTTTGACCAACTGATTAACTGTTCCATCTTCTGGATCATCCGTGGATCATCTGTGGAAACATTTTCCCTTCTGTGTATGAAAACCTACTGCTACTCATGTTTGCCAGCCTAACAACACCCGTCCATCAAGCACAAGGCTTTTGGTTTCATCTGGGTCCCTGCCTGCTCGCTTGCCACATCTGGCCTGGGTCCAATCTAGTTTCGGCCCACGATTTGATGGCCTTTGAGAGAGGCCCACACAGTGCACCCATTCTTCTCTGTAATACAACTGGCAGTTAAGTTGAGTTTTAATCACATAGACATCACACAACACGGATGTTGAC
>JAODXP020000018.1:7717255-7719755 GCA_027497455.2 Sardinella longiceps
AATTGGTTCCCTTCTGTGGAGGCTGTCATGATGGCTCTATGCTTATTTTAGCATGCTCTATAAGCACTGTGTGTGCGTGTGTGTGTGTGTGTGTGTGTGTGTGTGTGTGTGCGTGCGTGTGTGTGTGTGCACGCACGCGCGCGAATGCAGTACAATTTGTCCATGCAATGAAAGGTGGTAACATGTAAGCAATGTACAGTTAGTATTTACACTGATTACAATGATTTCCTAGGGAAGCATTATTCTTGATATCATTTGGCTTTGCTCACTGCTCAAAAACACATTTTGCATCACACTCAGCTGTGGAAGGAAATGACTGTCAGTGTATTGTGAGTTATGAAACTCAATTAGTCACTTTGTTGTAAAAACAGCAGAAATTGCTTGATGTTGACTCTAAGAGAGAGAGTTGATGACTTTCAATAGCAGATATCCATCTCAGCTTACACTCTGCGTGCGTGCACACACACACACCATTCTCGCGCGCGTGCACACACATACACACACACAAACACATACAGTACATCAAACATACATCAAAGCATGATACCTGTTCCATTACCAGTATAATAGCAGAATGTTGTGTGTTCTCCTTTCACAGAATCTATTCATAAAAGTCAATAGACATTGTTTGCACATTTATTTTAGTTTTTCACAAATGCTGAAACACTAAACACCTTTTTCTGAACGAAGGTCACTAACACTAATATCACAATTTGCCACGTTTATCATGATTTCAACCTAACAAAAGAAATTCATTGCTCTTGTTGCAAGTTACACTTCATTTAGGCTACACATACCAGGGGGGAGGGGGGGGAGAAAGGTGGTGTTAATACATATATCACCACAGAGATACTTTTTGATTTTTGATTTTCATTTTAGAAATTTTCTAATGACCTAACAACCTCCAAACTTATTAGTTTATAGTAAGACAGAAATAACGTTTGTTGCATTTAGCTCCACCAAGGGTTTTTTTTTTTTTTTTTTTTTTTTATCAATTTGAGTTTAGGGCAGCCATGACTCATTATCATTTAAAGTTACAGGCAGAAATTGCATATGGAAAGCGTCGGAAAGGTTGAATTGGAAAGGTTGAATTTCAGGAAAGATATTTCAGATACTAGCCTGACAAACCAGACCATAACATAAAATGTATAGTCTGGACATGATGAAAAAATCCTTCGGTGGAATCTTTCAAACTGCCTCTGCATGCAATAGGATAGCGTATGATCAGTACAGAGCCATACAACGTGTTTTCCATACAAAAATAAAAAGTTGTCGCAAATATACAGCAATATTGCCTCAATTTTGCTGTAAACTAATTTGCATGTGAAAATATGACCTCATAGCAAACTTGCCGCAAACAAGTTTTGTGGCATTCAGCGAATTTGTCACCAAAAGTTCATTAGAAGTTTGTCATTAGTGGCAAATTGTTTTGGTAAAAAAAAATGGCAAATTGCCACTAGTGGTTAATGTATTTCCAACTGATTTTGCCAAAACAAATTTCTGATGAACATTTGTGTGACAAATTTGCAGTTTGCCAGAAGTTTCAGCAAGTATGTGACAAGGTCATATTTTCACATTGCAGCAATTGCAGCACATTTGTGCCGAATTTTTTATTTGTAGGCTCTGGTTACAACCAATCAGAGCAACAAAGCCGATTCAAACAACGCTAAGCCCCCAAACGACTGAATACGGTGGTTCCCTCTATGGCTTATGACTAGATGTACTCGCTGACCAAATCAATTTGCTAGCACAATTGTACGTCTACATTTCTAGGCTATTCAGATACAGTATTAATGTAAAGGCCTATATGAAATCAGAAATAAGCATGTCATGAATCTTAAAGAAATTGCCCTTCAAAATATGCATACGTGAACCAACTAAGCTGGTCACTGGACCTAAACACACATGTTTAAAATTGTAAACCTAGTATAAGTGACAAATCACTATGATAATTTGTGACAGTTCAAATACAGTATATACAGGATCTAACAAGCCCTATGTCAAGGAGGTTGTATAAGTTAAAGAATGTAAAAATTACTTTAAAAATGTGGAAAGGTTTGATCTTGTTAATTTCTCCAATATATTTTTATCTGTGTCAATTGTATTACAGTTTTGTTTTGCTGGCTAAGAAGCACTTACAATAACAGAAAATGTGCAAATATATCTGCATTTGAACAATCTGAAAAAATTGTAGACAATTTTTAACTAATTTAGCATTATAGCCTACTTTCTAAAAGAGTGCTTATACAAATACCTGGTAATATGATTGACGTGTATGCCATTTGCAGCACTGTGATTGCTGTATTTTGCATATGTTTGCTAATGCAGTGTTGAGTTTGTGACTATGAGTGGTGTAAAATGATGCAAAATAGCAAAGTGTTACCAACTGTTTTGAGGAGATATTACATTTTGCAAGAAGTATCTAGGGTTTTGTGAATCTAGTGTGAAAAACTGTAAGCATAATGTGACATGTAGGCCTACAGTAAGATATACAGTATGT
>JAODXP020000018.1:7724755-7727255 GCA_027497455.2 Sardinella longiceps
GGCTTCCTGCCAACACGGCCGGCAGCTACGCTCCCACAATGAGCTTGAGCTGTATCACGACAGAGCTGGGTCTAATTATACACTCAAAGAGAGGGGGAGAGAGAGAGAGAGGAAAGAGAGAGAGAGAGAGAGAGAGGGACAGCGAAGCAGTGAGAGAGAGAGAGTGAGTGCAAGGAGAGAGGAGGGGGGTACAGAGAGTGAGTGAGAAAGAGAGAGAGTGAGTGAAAGAGAGAGAAGAGAGTTGTAGAATAGGAGAGAGAGAGAGAGAGAGAGAGAGAGAGAGAGAGAGAGAGAGAGAGAGCAAGAGATAGGAGGGGGGGGTCACAGAGGGTGAGCAAGCTAAAGTGCGAGAGGGAGAGAGATAGAGACAGTGTAAGTGTGAGTGAGCGTGTGTGTGAGTGAGAGTGTGTGTGTGTGTGTAAGAGAGAACGAGAGAGTTTGAGTGTGAGAGAGACAGACACACACACACATAGAGAGAGAGAGAGAGCTCTCAGAGGGCGAGCAAACTGTAGAGGCAGAGAGGTGAGAGAGTGAGAGCTAACAGAACAGAGGGCTACAGAGGGAATAGAGAGAGAGAGAGAGAGAGAGAGAGAGAGAGAGAGAGAGAGAGAGAGAGAGAGAACGAAGGAGGGAGAGAGAGTCAGATGAGAGTAGAGGAGAGAGCGATGGCAGATTGAGGGAGAGATATATAGGAAGCATTACCAAAGAAAGGAAGGGCAAGAGAGGGAGTGAGCAGTGGGTGAGAGATACAGAGATAGAGAGAGGGAGGGAGAGAGAGAGAAAGAGGGAGAGAGAGAGAGACATATAGTATCAGAGCTGGATGTTCTTATTTGCATTGCTGCTGCTGCTGGCTGTTCCAATGATCACTCATTCCTCTCACCACAAGACACCCAGAGAGGTAAGACACCTTCGCTCCTCCATCTCCATCTCAGCGCTGTATGTGTGTGTGTGTGTGTGTGTCTGTGTGTGTGTGCCGGAGTGTTTGTGTGCCACGGGTTTAAGTGGGTGTGTGATGTACTGTACTGTATGTGTACTGGAGCTAATGTTTTGCACAGTATGACTGCCGTGTTGCACACGCCGACTCGTCTCATTTTATGCGTGTGCAAGAAAGAGTGTGATAAAAGTGTAGCCAGCAGAAGTACTGGATACTGTAACTCCATGAGTGAGTGGTGCGTGTGTGTGTGTGTGTGTGTGTGTGTGTGTGTGTGTGTGTGTGTGTGTGTGTGTCTATCTTTGTGTGTGTGTGTGTGTTTCTCTGTTCCTGTTCTTCAAAGTCCTGTTCCAGCTTTATGTGTGACACAACACAAGCAGCTCTGTGTGCAATCCATTCATCTCCAGCTGACCAGGCTGAGATCGGCGCGCCTCCACTGAGCCACTCGGCGTGAGCGAGCGAGCGAGCGAACAAACGAAGGAGCGAGCCGAGCGAGCAAGAAGGGATCAGAATTAGAGGGCAGTGGCTGAAATAGCTAGAGACAGAGATAGCCTCACACAAGAGCACATATACACACTGTACCAACACAGATGCACCGAGGGGGGACAGAAATGTGTCCACACACACACACACGCACACACACACACACACACACATTCACATACACTCATGGGCACGACAAGGGGGCAGAGGGACAGAAGAGGTAAGGGACAGGGACAGTGGAGAACAAGTACAAGAGGCGCAGAGTGATAGAAAGAGAGAGAGAGAGAGAGAGAGAGAGAGAGAGGTGCAGATGGGGGGAATGAGAGATGGCAAGTGATAAAGGATTTGCCGTGGTCTGGGGGAGGTAGTGGAGGTGACAATGTGACCGTAGGCCTGCTTGGAGCGCCTCATTCATCCACTGGGGCTGTCCCATACTGAGTGGGTGGCCTGTGAAGTCCTATCACACACAAGGCAACAGTCTGAATGTCTGTCTGTCTGTCTGTCTTACACTGCTTGCATGTAGGCGTAGGGTTGTTGTTGTTCGGGACTTTTCTTCTTGCGACTTTGCATTAATATTACTAACATTTCTTAGGCACAGAGGGCACTGTGAGTTTACTCAACAATGCAACAATGGGAAAAGAGAAGTCAATTGCTTTTAGGGATGGGAGGAGTGGGTATTTTTTTTTCTTATTTTTTTTTAACTTTTATTTTGATGTTTTGGTTTGGTTTGTCTACATCTGTCATTTACCTGTGCACAGTTAGGGTTAGTCATTACCGTACCTCCTGGTTCCCACTGTGTTTGTGTGTCCCCAAGCATAGGGCCCCGGGCCCAACCTGCCCTGGCCTAGTTCACTCACTTTCCCCTTGGCCAAGTTACCCACAGCTGGCCAAAAAGTATCATATGATTTATCACACAGATGTTATGATTGGAGTTAAAGAAATTGTTGTATACTTTTATTGCACATTTAACTCACCAAATAGAACAAAGATAATGTAATTTTATATTTATCTCAACAAACTGTAACTTTTATTAATTACATATAGCATATTTACAGACTAAATTGGAAAAGTTTTTTAATTAAATAA
>JAODXP020000018.1:7732255-7751578 GCA_027497455.2 Sardinella longiceps
ATATGCACACACACACACACACACACACACACACACACACACACACACACACACACACACACCTTAACAGAGTACAAGTTACAACCACCACAATATGTCACCACAGCAGAAGTTGAAATGACATTTCTGTAGCCTTTTGATAATCACTATCTTTGTGAAGGAAGTGCTCTCAATTCGATACTTGACACACAAACACAGTGTGTGTGTGTGTGTGTGTGTGTGTGTGTGTGTGTGTGTGTGTGTGTGTGTGTGTGTGTGTTTTCTTCTGTGGATTATCATATAGATTTACAGTTTAGGTCAGTAAATCAGGCATGGTTTGTAGTGAAGGACTCTGCTTCCGTTCACAACTTGTCTGCCTTCTCGTCGATCTGTGGTTTCTAGGTAACCAGAGGAGAAGTCATACAACTATGTATATGTGCCCACATGTGCTGTGTTGTGTGAGAGATTTCCGTTCTTACGAACGTATGGATGACTTTGTGCTTGTGGTGAGAGAGAGAGATTTTTTTTTCATTGTTTGAGAGTAAATCAATATTCTATAGTAATAATCGTAAAATGGTCTGTGAATAATGTAAATAAGTGGAGACTTGCAATATTGAAAAAGTGACAATTTATTATTATAATTTAAAGAAAATGTATTTACTGTGTGTGTGCGTGTGTGTACAGTATGTGTGTGTGTGTGTGTGTGTGTGTGTGTGTGTGTGTGTGTGTGTGTGTGTGTGTGTGTGTGTGTGAGAAAGGGAGAGAGCTTATGTGTTTCTGTACTTGCAGAGGAAGGTGTGACACTCTGGGGGCGTACGTGCATGCAAGTGTATAGCCTCTGTGGATTACACACACTGAGTAAATGACTCAATAGGGGGTTAGGTGTGTGTGTGTGTGTGTGTGTGTGTGTGTGTGTGTGTGTGTGTGTGTGTGTGTGTGTGTGTGTGTGTGTGTGTGTGTGTGTGTTTGGCATTGTGCATGTGCATGCTTGTGTCTCTATGTGTACGGTCAAATTAGCATTTTTACATCAATGAGTTTGCATTTAGTTTTATGTAAGCAGGTTGCTATGTTTTAGAGAATTATTCTTAACACCATTTCTTATTTTGTTTAATTAGTGAAGATGTGTTTCAGTGAAATTTAAAGCAAAGTCCATGGATTGCAATGAGAGAGTGGATTATAATGTCATGCGTGTGGAGTCATTTGTCTGCTAACTCTTGAGTTTCATGAGCACCACTGGTGTGTTTTGAGCTCTGAGCCCTGCATCAGTTCATGGCTAACTGTAGGCCTAATAGAGAGGCCATACTGCCAGCTCTTCCATGGCTTTTAGCTTCAAACTAAATTGAGTGCTAAATGTGTGTGTGTGTGTGTGTGTGTGTGTGTGTGTGTGTGTGTGTGTGTGTGTGTGTGTGTGTGTGTGTTTGGCATTGTTCTATTGAGTTCTATTTACATAAAATCAGCTATATTGGACAAAACTACTCCTGTGCATATCCCACCTTTCCTAAGCAGTGCTTGATAGTCCTTTATGAAGCCAGGACTGTTGACAGATTTATTTTTTAACTCCATTGTATGAGTTGTATAGGCCTATTTTCTGTAGGAACAAATATTTTTTTTGTGTGATTTTTAAGTGAAAACATTTTGCACTGTAGGGTTATATCAGCAATTCCTACATTCTTTCTAGGAAACAGTATAAGTTTATATAAGTTTTTTATCCCCTCTTTGGCGCCTCTCTTTGATGCTGCCTGTCAAAATGACTTAGCTCAGCTGGAGCTGCATGTCACAGAAAAAAGTTACATTTTTGAATTATTATGCACCTTTATGTCATAAATTCTAGGCCTCTAAATTGAGAATTTGTGAATGACATTTAAAATGACTCGTTTATTACGTTTCATATTTACTAACACTGTTTTTTTCTTACGCTGATATTTGAGCAATATGAACAACTTCATAAATCACACATGAACATTTATGTAAGATGATTCCTGTGCTCAAATTTGCGTTGGTTTTTATGTTCGTTTGATAAATGAGGGCCACTGAGAGCGAGATAGTGAGTGTGTGTGTGTGTGTGTGTGTGTGTGTGTGTGTGTGTGTGTGTGTGTGTGTGTGTGTGTAAAAGAGAGGCCCATATCTATGAGCTTAAGGTGTTGCTGCAGTGTTCTGTGGGTAAGGCTAATCGGAGCACAGTCAAGGCGTGCCAAGCCATGCCAAGCGGAGCTCAGCAGCAGTGCGTTGCGTTGAGCAGAGCTGGCAGGAGGTCACCGTGGCAATGTAGGGCTGCCACTGACGCTGCCGCTGCTGGCGTCCTGGTGTCCATAAGCAGGTCACTGATCTCATAGCAGACGACAGCAGTGCCCAGTCCTGTCTCCTTCCTTACACACACACACACACACACACACACACACACACACACACACACACACACACACACATACAGCAGTGCCCAGTCCTGTCGCCTTCCTTACACACACACACACACACACACACACACACACACACACACACACACACACACATACAGCAGTGCCCAGTCCTGTCTCCTTCCTTGCACACACACACACACACACGCACACACACACATACAGCAGTGCCCAGTCCTGCCTGCTTCCATTCACTCTAACCAAAGACACACACACACACACACACACACACACACACACTCACACACACACACACACACACTCACACACACACACACACACACAAACAAACACACACACAGCACCCAGTCCTGTCTCCTTACTCACACACAGATGCATGCACGCAAAAACACACACACACACACACACACACACACACACACACACACACACACACACACACACACACACACACACACTTCAGTGCCCAGTCTTGTCCCCTTTCTTGCACACACAGACACAGGTAAATACACATACATAAACATACACACAGAATCTGGTCAATTTACCATCCTATGGAAACTAAGAAACTAACACACACACACACACACACACACACACACACACACACACACACACACACACACACACACACACACACACACACTGTATACAAGCACAATCTCCCAGCATAACATGCATAAAAATGTCCTATATTACAGTCTAAGACAGAGAGCCTCAAGTGTGCAGGTATATTAATTTCCCAACCTGTGGTGAAGTTTGGTGGAGTGTGTCATAATGGAAGCAAGGCCGCAGTTAATTACCCTTGACACTTCTTCTGGGGAGAGGAGAACAGAATGATTAAAGGTAAACTTCAGCTCACAGCTGTGCAGCAAAGCACTCTATAGCAGTTTGGTAATGACACTGAAGGTCATGTGGATTATTGCTGCTGATGAAGAAAAGTTTGTGTGTATGTGTCTGTGTGTGTGTGTGTGTGTGTGGTGAGGTTATGTACTGTATGTGTGTGTTCAGAATCAATACAGCATTGTAAAGGTTAAGTGAGTGTAAAGAGAGTTTTAGTCATGTGCTATTACCCTTTAAGATGACATATTGATTTGGAAAAACATTACTTTTTTTAAAAATAATCATTTAAAAGGCTTGTGGTAGACCATGGGTGAGCCAATTGTGGTCCTCTACTCTCTGATATGGTGGGAAAATAACCTTTAATAGGGCCATGTTGTGACATTAATCTAACATTATATTACAATACAATGGATAAGACTGAATTTCTGGCAACTTCTTCTGTTCTGAGAATTTTTGGTTGTTGCTGGAGCACCCCCACCCCCCAGTTTTTGTTTAACCCCATTGACTGTTTGGAAGTAAAATGTGGCTGAAATCGCTTTCAGTGGGCACAACATCAGATGCTGGCATTCAACGTAGCATCTGACATGAGTGAGGTTAGGGTGCTCCAGCAACGATCGAAAATTCTGAGAACAAGAAGCATTTGTCAAAATGTCTTAACCATTGTATTTCATCATGAATGATCCAAAAACAAGGCTTAATGTCAAAGAAAATTAATTTATACTGTAATGTGACATGTTTGCCAATAACATCATAAAACAGTATACTGTAACATTGGATGACCTGCAAGTTCTCTGATCTAAAGCATAGTCGCTCTTTCACTAGTTAAAAACGGCTGCTGCTCTTAATTTTATTTTTGCCCTTTGGCTGCATAGATTTCTCAGTATGTGGCCTGCAACAGATCAGTTTTGGCACCGTTTTGTGGTAGACGGTGGTCAAATTTGTTGTTTTATCTCTCAGTCATTAGATAGCAGTCTTGTAATCTTCAGCTACAGTATCTGACCTTTCCCTTTGAAAATTAACAACATTCAAAACATTTCTATTTCTCTAAAGCTAAATTTACAAAATCAATATGTCGACTTCCTAACAGTGGTGATTTTTTAACCTGTATTTGGTATGCATATTG
The DNA here is from genome assembly GCA_027497455.2 of Sardinella longiceps. Lineage (NCBI taxonomy): Eukaryota > Metazoa > Chordata > Actinopteri > Clupeiformes > Clupeidae > Sardinella > Sardinella longiceps. The sequence continues at coordinate 7,736,576 of JAODXP020000018.1, forward strand.
TTTGGCCCGATTCCAGTAAACACGCAGACTGAATGTGTATGCGATTCTATTGCAAGTGTATGCATTCTTGCATGCATGCAAAAAGCATAAAAGCAAACAGCGGTTGTTTCAGTGTCCACAAAAACAGTGCAGGCGTGGCTATGTTGTGGATAACCTCTTCAAAGCTCCATCAACCGTGGGCCTGTGAGGATGCTTCCGTGGCCTGTCTGTCTGTCTGTCTGTCTGTCTGTCACAAGCCCAAAGACGTGGGTTTTGAAACCTCGATCAACTAAGACGAAACTTGGCCTCACAAACAAACCAAATGTCATTGAAACCCCCTAGAGATAAGAAACCTTGTGCCCCCCACACACCCGAAACTCATAACTCTACCCCCAAAATGTCACAGATCATTTGGAAGACAAGGAGGGAGAACTCATTTCACTACTATGAAGGGTCTTGACAGTGTGTGTGTGTGTGTGTGTGTGTGTGTGTGTGTGTGTGTGTGTGTGTGTGTGTGTGTGTGTGTGTGTTTCTGTATGTGGGTGGTGTGTATGTCTTTGTGTGTGTGTGTGTATGTATTTTTATGTGTGTATGGGGGGTCTAAGGCATTAGCCAGGCAGAGGAAGTGCTTGCCATGCTGGGGTGAGGGGAGAGGGGCTTTGACCTGCATGCAATTAGCTGGGTCATATTTTTAACTGATACATGCGTGAAAACCAGCTTAGGCAGGGCATTGGGTCCCTATTTATACCCCCAAGGGGCTGGCGGTCGGTTCCACTGCAGGGGGGATTTTCTCCCATAACTGTACTAAGCCTGCTTTAGCCTGCACCATCAGGGATCCAGTACAGATTAGCAGAGTAATACCTTATAGCACAACCTCTCTCTCTCTTTCTCTCTCTCTCTCTCTCTGTCTGTCTCTTTCTCTCTCTCACACACACACACCCACACTCACTCACTCAATCACTCACTCACTCACTCACTTTCTCTCGCTGTTGGTGTCTGTCTCGTTCTGATGCCTCCATATAATCTGAACAGGAGGAAGAAGAGGGAGGGGGGTTGGGTGTTTGAAGGGGGTGAATGGCTCAGTTAAATTGCTCATCTTGTTGACGTGGCGGAGGCGGTGGATGAAGAGGCTTTTGTCTGTTCCTCGTGCGCAGCTAGCACTGAGAGAGGGCCCCTTCATAGACAGCACTGATTCAGTTTTGTGTTCAACACCAGTCAAGCAGTGGCTCATTTTTGAAAGTTGCGCGGCCATTGCATCAGGGATCTTATCTGTCAGCCTGTGTGTCTTGGCCATATTTTCCCTGTCCGCGTCTGTTTGCTTACCACTGCAGTCCATGTGGTCGGGCAATATAGCTGCCAGTGTCTTCTGTATCCTTCGCTGGACCCACAGACAGAAATAAACCATTGCCTATACAGCAGTTCTATCCAACAGGGAACTTCTGAACGTGGATGACACTTAAGTCAGTTGCAAACAGGAGGAAATTCTGAGAGTAGAGATAGAGAAATTCTCAGGGGGACAAAGCACAAAAGCTTTAGAACCCACTACAGTCATATTTTGAAATCAAATTTCAATACATTTGTGTAGGAGGGTTTTATGTAGCACTGAACAAACAGAGGAAATAATAGAAAAGAATGTCTGTATGTGAGTGTGTATATGTGTGTGTGTGTGAGTGTGTGTGTGTTTGTGTATGTATATGTGTGTGTGTGTGTATTTGCGTGTTTGTGTATATGTGTATACAAGTATGTGTGTGTACTGTATGTATGTGCGTGTGTGTGTGTATATGTGTATACGAGTGTGTGTGTGTGTGTGTGTGTGTGTGTATATGTGTATACGAGTGTGTGTGTGTGTCTGTGTGTGTTTGTGCACGTGTGTGTATGTGTGTATGAGTATGTGTGTGTGTGTGTGTGTGTGTGTGTGTGTGTGTGTGTGTGTGTGTGTGTGTGTGTGTGTGCGCACGCGTATGGAGCACACTCATGCTTTCCTCCACTCACTGGCTGCTTGAGTGCCCTCTCGACAGATCCCCTATGTTCCACTGTGTGGCAGAGATTAAACTTACTCATACCTGCCACCCCACTCATCCGCCACCCACCTGGCTCCAATAGTAACTCCTGAGCCATAAGCTCATCCTTCCCAAGGATCACACTCTCACACGGTCACCGAGGATCATCCCTCTCTGAGGAGGGGTCAGCTGCCCCACCGTAGGTATGCGCACGCGCCACGCACGGCAAGAGAGGGAGAGAGAAAGAGAAAGGAAGAGAGAGAAAAGGAGGGAGAGAGAACAAGGGAGGCAGAGACAGAGGGATTGAAAGAAGAGAGAGAGAGAGAGAGAGAAGGGGAGAGACATGGCCTCCCCTGCCCTGCCCTGCCCTGGCCCCTGGGCTGGCCGCTCGCCCAATCGGCTGACAGGAGCCCTGGAGCCAGCTGCCCGTGTGAACGCCCTGTGATAGCTTATGCTGCACTGGCTTCCTGTGGCGCGAGTGACACACACACACACACACACACACACACACACACACACACACACACACACACACACACACACAGTCAGCATTACACAGCGTACTCCCTATAGTACTCTGTTCGCTTTAATCCCTGTCCATTTACAGATCCTGCAGCCTGCTTCTCCGCCCCTTCCTCCCTCCCTCCCTCCTCCTTCTCCTCCTCCACTCTCCTCTCTTCTGCTCCCTCGTTTCTTTCTCTATCTGCCCATTCATGTCCACCTGCATGTCTCGAGTCCTCTTCTTATACACTTCCTCACACACATACACACTCAAACACACACACACCGACTCAGTCACTCTCTCACGCACACACACACACACACACACACACACACACACACATACACCTGTCTACCTTGTTGACCCCATTTCTTCTTTGTCATTCTCTTCTTTGTCCCTTCCACTCTCGCTTCTCTGCCCGTTTCCCGTCACTGCTACACATTCTCAACATTGTGCCTTTTTCATCCAGTCCAAACTTCCCCCTCTATCTGCCTCTCGGTATGAGCTCAAATATTTCCCCCCCTCCATCATCCCCTCCTCTACTGCTTTTCTCTTCCTTCCCCTTCTCTTGTCCTCTTCCTCTGAGGGCCCTTCCTCCCTCTCTCTCTCTCTCTCTCTCTCTCTCTCTCTCTTCTCCTCCCTCTCTCCTCCCTCTCCCTCTATCCCCTCCTCAGCTCCTGCATGCTATAGTTTCTCTCCTCTTCCTCTGAGGGCCCTTCCTCCCTCTCTCTCTCTCTCTCTCTCTCTCTCTCTCTCTCTTCTCCTCCCTGTCTCCTCCCTCTCCCTCTATCCTCCCCTCCTGCTATAGTTTCTCTCCTCTCTGCTCTCTTCCTCTCTTCTTCTCCCAGGGGAGACACACAAAGCTGCAGAATTCTGCTGCATCAGAGCGATCCCATCCGTGCGCCGCACTCCGCTGGGAAACATGATCAGCCACAAAGTAAAACACTGCACCCTGGAAAAAGAACAATCTTTAAAAAGAAAAAAAATAGATGAGAGAGGAGGGGGGGGCACTAAACAAATCTACCATGAATCCTTCAAGTAGTATAGCTGTGTGGCAGTATTTATTTTGCAGTGAATTGCCTTGCTGGTTTTCAGTGAAATACTTCACTGTAAGTGAAGTTCTTCTGTTGCTGGCAGAAAATTATGAAAGAACAAAAAAGAAAATTATAAAACACTTTCAAATACTGTAGCCTATCTAAGGAGGTTTTTGGTATTAAACATATGTAACACATACAAATAATTATTATTACCCAGTTTATATTTCCACCACTTTCATTGAATTTGAATATGTTTACATTTAATTTGCCCTCACTGCCAGCTTGGTGTTCTTTGACTCTAAACACTTCCTAATTTATTTTAATCAATTGTATGCAGCCAATTGATAAACTTTTAAATTAATTTTGAATTTAGTGTCTTAACATTTGAAAGTTGAAAGAATTAAAGAAAAACAATTTATATAAAAATGATTGTACAAACAATCAGTTTTTCAATCAAAAAATCAGAGTTCAATCTTGAATGGTAGGATGTCAAGTGCTGTAATAATTTTCTGTGTGATTTATGATCATTCTCTGCCATTTTTCTGAAGAGTTTTTCAATAACAGTTGTCAATTGGGTCTGAATATGGCCCATCATCTGATATAGGCTAAAATAATTTCATGTTTGTCATAGCTCTGGAAGGATAACTATATTCACAGAGGTCAGTAGGGTGAGACTTGATAGTCTATCATATGGGCCAACATCGTATGACAGAAAATAATAAAAATAATAATAATAATAATAAAAAAAATAGGCTAATTTAGTTTTCTTTAACTTGGGATAGTTTAATTTTGAGGTTATTGTTGTTGTAGCCTAACCGAAAATAGCCTACAACAAAATGGGATACCCTCATTTCCTCGCTCTGTTTCATTGAAAGACAGCCGAACTTTTTGAGGCTGACTGTGTGATATAGAATTCTTTAGCATGTAGGCTATGTGGAAAGAGGAAAGGGTGAAAGGCGTGGAGGCTATCGACAGCTCGCGGTTATCTGTGATGATGCAGTCTCGCGCCAACAACCGATTTAGTCACAAGAATGCGGCACGGTACCTACAACTCGTCTTTTTTGCACACGTGATTTTTTTCGATAACATGAAAGATGTCCAACCTCAAACAACACGACATGTAGCATGAAGAGTGTGAAATGTGTCATCTTTGAAAAACAACTAGTCTGCGCTCTAGTAAGTCAACAAATGATGGAAGTTGGCGCGCTCTTTCAGAGCCTTTATGCAAAACAACGTGTAACCTACGCCTGGTTGTTATAGGCTAATATTTACTTCAGTTATGATCTGTAAATTGATTTTAAGTCAAGCTTATAAGTCAGATTTTTTTGTATTGTTTTCGTTAGCGTCCATGTAACTATGTTGCCAAGATAGATGGAAGTTTACATGAGTATGGCTTATAAACTTAATGAGATCTGGACTATGCAAACACTTGCAAGTTAACCTTTTTTCTCGCTTGCGTTTGCACGAAACCCTTATCATAGACATGAGCCCTGAAAAGAGTTTTGTGATACTGTGTGCATGTGTGTGTGTGTGTGTGATGCGTGGTTAGGTTTTGCTTTGAGTCAGAGGCAGCGCAGGCTCACAGAATAGGCAGTGTGTGGGACGCACACCCTGACCATCCCTGTCTCCGACTTCTCTGACATCTCTCTCTCTCACTCTCTCAAACATCTATCTTTCTCACCCACCTCTTGCACCTCCTCCCAGTTGTCTCGCATGTGTTTTAAAGGCTGTTTTGTCCATTATAATTTTATCTGAAACTCACCCTTTTCTCTCCATTATTCATATGATGCATTTGTTTATTATAGTTAATTATTATATTCTTGCCTGTTAGAAACAGATTAAATAGTTGTGTTATGGTTTGGAAAGGGATGGTATTTGAACTGAAAATAGTTGACATGATTGAAGTGTTTAATATTCTGTATATATATGCTTGGGCACACACACACACTGAAAGATGTGGACACAGCATGTGTGAATGTGTGTATATGTGTGTGTGTGTGTGTGCGTGTGTGTGTGTGTGCATTCATCCCTTTCACAGTGAGTAAGGCGAGTGGGCGATAGCAGCAACTGGTCTGCTTATGTGTCGTTGCATAGCAGACATGCTCCTCACTGCTAGATATTACTCATTTCCTCAGTCTTGTGTACAAGCACTCTCAAGTGAGCACTCACAATCACGTACACACACACACACACACACACACACACATGCTCAGTCACACACTCATGCATACAAGCACACAAACTGTCACACACAGACTCGCAGCTTTGCTGTGTTGTGATTCTTAAGCTTTGTTGGAGACCCTTTGCGTGCAGCGTCTTGCTATGTGGATGGTTCTTGTTTTTCTGCCATTGGATAACTGCTGTGTGTGGTAGTGGAGTATCCATCCACTGATCAAAGACAAGGTCAGTCACTTGGGCATTTCAGCTTGATTAGGATACAACAGCTTCTCATTTTTTTTTTTTTCTGTCATTGTTTCGGCTTTCTCTGCTGAAAATGAATTGAGTTAACAAGTTGGTGTTATTTGTTTTTGTCACCTCTGTTGATTTCAGAGGTATTTTGTCTAAACAAGACCCCTGTGTAGTCAATAAGTCAATGCACTGCAATTGTATTCATTGCTACAGAAAATACAGACTATTTTGAAGTTATTTAAAATTCTAGTCCTGAACTTTAGTCCTGTGACTTTGTTGTCTTGCTGGTTTAAATGTGTCTTTTGTGGTATAGTCTTGTCTCAGTGAAAGCATTTCTGTGGTATACTCTGTGACTTATAGTCTGTGCTTGTATTTTAGCTTTGTTAGGCTATTTTTTTATGTTTTATTATTATTATTTTTTTTTGCAAAGAAATTCTTGTACAAAAGTGTTTGTGCGTGTGTCAGGTGAAATGAGTCAGTTGGATTGCAGCCTCCTACGGCTCCCTGAAATACTTTCTTTTGTGCGCTTGTTCAAATCAGCCAGTTTTCTGCTTCAATCAAAGCTCAATTGTTCTGTTTGATCTGCCATTCAAACCTGTCTAGTCTGATCCAACTCCCCCATCATTACTGAATTTTGATGCCAGTTCTGCTTTGGCATCAATAAAAGCATAGTGTTAGTAACAGCTTGTGGAAAAACTGCAAGCGGCTGTCAGCTATGTGTTTGTTAATATGATTTTTTTAAAGATTTTTTCTTTTGGCTTACAGCATACATTTTTCAAGTTCTTTGTTTGTGTGTTCATTGATGGTGAGTTGGCTCAGCTGGGAAGTCCCGGCATGTGGCTTGTGTATCAATGAAGCCGCTTGTGAATGGTGCTCTCTCTCTCTCTCTCTCTCTCTCTCTCTCTCTCTCTCTCTCTCTCTCCCTTCATCAGTACCTGTCCACTGCCACCTGCTCTTATTCAAATGTACCGTGCCTCAGCCGTACTACCACCACCAACCAGCCGCGCCCCTCTTCCCATTTGTTTTGGCGCACACTGCAAAGTGCGGAACACTTGATAGTGGTGGTGAGATCAATGGCGATCCAATTGAAGGCTGGCAGGCTGTGCCAGCAGCACTGATTGCTTTAAAACACGTTTGGGAGGGGAACCAGTGAATAAGTTCCTCTAGGGGCTAGTTGAGTGGAGTTTGAAAAAAAAAGAAACAAATCTGGTTGGTTTGACAGCAGCGGCAGCAGCCACACAGCAGCGAGAGTGGTGGCAACATCCTGACCTCTCGCGTTACACAAACGCATCGATCCTTTCAGGGGAGAATGGCAGCCGCTGAGCAGGGCGCCCGAGCGCCGCTTTTGTGCGGAAACTTTCAGAGTCATAACCTCTATAATGCCCGAGGCTGCATGGTCAGCACCGGTCACCACGTGGAATGGCGACGGCAAACGTCTGACAGAGATCACCTTGGCGGAGATCAGTCCTTCTGTTGCATGGGTGGCTAGGGATGAGACACTCTGTAAACAGGCTCTTTGGCTCCGTGGATCACCTTGTCTGGAGGTATCGATCGGGCGAAGAGCATTGCAAAGAGCAGACAGTGAGTGAAACTAGAGATACAGAAGTGAGAGTTCTTTACAGAGAGCCAGGCTCGGGCTCTAAAGACGCTGGAGAAAAGGCGACAGCTTGGATGTCTCCGACTGTGTGGAATTCCTGCCATTCATGCAGCCCTGAAAGGCTTGTCTGTGGTTGCTCCAACTCTTGTGCATGCCTGGCCATCTCCTCTGCTCTTTGTCTCATGTGTTGGTATTACTTATTTCAAAGTTGTAAAGATGTTGTCTGGAGGTCAGTCCTGGACCAAAGCAATGCCTCGCTTCCTTTTTTTTTCCCCTTCAAAAGTCCTACCATTTGCCTCCACAAGCAAGTATCAGATGAATAGAGGATTGATTCATTTTCAGAGTGCACTTCCTTGTACAAAATCACTTTTCATGAACAGTAGACTAAAAAGGGAAGAAAGTGGCGAAGGATAAAAAAAAAAAAAAACTACTGCCAGTATCCCTGCGTAACCTCGCTCCCCCTTGCACAAGAGTGGAGTGAGGATGTATGGACTTAGTTTCCATAGCGACGGCTGCTAGGTGGCAGGGTTCAGTAGGGGCAGACGAAACGTTCGACTGAAGCACTGAAAAGGACCAGATGTGCCGGCGGCACTGTGCAGTCACATCAAAGTGTCTCATTTAGCGCATTCAGAGCATTTAAAGGCGCTCTGGAGAAGACTCCCCCACACTCTACAGTGAATGAAACAAGGGTGCTTAACTACAAGCTACTCCCTCTTTACAGCCTCTCTCCCTCCCTTCTCTTCTCTTTCCATCCCTCTCTCTCTCTCCCTCCCTCCCTCTCTCTCTCTCTCTCTCTCTCTCTCTCGCTCTCATCCCCTGCTGCCTTGAATCCCCTTCAGGCTCAGTGAGCATCTCTGCCACCTTCACTATCCTCTCCCTCAGCCCACGCCACGGACTCTCAATGCGGATGGTGATTTCGCCGTGGGGGTGTGAGTGTTGGGGAGGGAGGAGAGAGGGATAGAGAGATGGGTGGGAGGAAGGGAGGGAGGGAGAAGAAAAAAAGGAAGAAGTGACCGGCACGTTCCGTCGCTAGGGGAGTGTTGATTGGCAGTGGATCCCCGGGAGTGTGGGCAGGGGGCCACTGAGTTCTTTAAGTTGGAGGTTGTGAGGGTGGTGGTGGTGGTGGTGGTTCTATAGGAGCCGATGTGTTTCCCGATATAGCTGAACAAGCAAGCGCAGATTTTTGCTCTTCAAAGAGCCGCTTGATAACCTCCTGCTGTGCCTCTTGTGTGCGTGTGTGGGTGAATCTCTTTATGTTTGTGTATGTGTGTGTGTGTGGGCTCTGCTTCTTCACCCATGCATGGTCTCATCTGTGGATTCTCTATGTGTGTGTGTGTGTGTATTTGTGTGTGTGAGTGTGTATTTTTGTGTGAATGAGAGTGTGCGTGTGCACTGTACTCCTGTGTGTGTATGTGTGTGTACTGAATGTCATTAGATCGGTAATGCACATCCATTCCACCTCACACCAGTAATACAAGAGGTTTATATTTAGAATGCATCACAATTTTCGAGGGCTTGACAGCCGCCAACTGGCCCTTGTTTTCTCACAGCTTAAGAGCTCATGGATGCAGCGCTGTCAGACTCCAGCAGGCAGCAGGGGTCTTTCTGAGTAGACCAGGCGAAAAGATAGACTGTGAAAAAGAGAGAGAGAGACAGAGAGAGAGAGAGAGAGGGAGGAAGAGAACAGGAACTCCTCTTGTGGCTCCTTACACCTTTATGTGCCAGCGCAGGTGCTTCCTCGCCTCGTGATTACTGTGTAGATGAGCCTCTGAGTCTTAAACATTCAAATTCATTCACACCAACAAAAGTGCTAACGCTTTCCCTCACATCCTCTCTTTCCTTCCACTCCTTTCTCATCTTTCACCTCACCCTCTCTCCTGCTTTTCTTCCCCCCATGACATCCTCCTCACCATCACTGCACTGCTGGAACGCTTGTCTTCTTCATTTCTACAGTGTACACTGACACTCACTCGTAATATTTCTAGTTCTTTCTATCGTCTTTTTTTTCGACCTTCTTTCTTTTCATTCAATTCAATTCAATTATATTTGTGGTGCTATATACAATACCTTCGCCTTGCAGCGTTTTACTGACAGTACGAGGTGCGCCCATGAGTAACATGGCCAAGGAAAAACTCCCTTCTACTTTTAGTAAGTCTTGTTAGAAAGAAACCTTGGGCAGGTCTAGACCTCATGGGCGCAACCCACCTGCCATGGGCCCAGTGAAGTACAAATACAGTCAGTAGTTCACTGATAGATTAGAAATTGTCGATGGTTTTGGCCAGAGCCATAGAGAGAGGGTTCAGTGGATACATTTCTTGACCTCGTAATGATCAGAATATGCAGTTCTGTCTCTGAGTTGAGCCGTTTTCTATGCATCTGAATGGAACTATTAGCCACTTCCGGGAACTATTTGAATCTACATGAACCACGTGACCAACCGAATTTCTGGACCCCAGTTATCGCAACTCTCTCTCTCTATGGCTCTGGTTTTGGCTAAGCATCACAGCAACATTAGTACAGAATATTGTCTGGTAACATTAGACTGTCAAAGCACAGTTTCCTGACTATTGTACTGTATCTCCTCTGTGAGCCTTTACTGTCTGTCTGTCTTCCCCTCATCCCTTCTACACTATTCCCCATGTTTTTCTTTTGCGGTGTAGGTCTCTGCTGCATTCCTGTTTTGTATTCTTTCTATTTTTCTTTTGTGCTGTTTACAATGCTCTTTGATTCTGTCTTCTTGTCCTTTTCTTCCGTTTCCTGTGGTTTTCTCTTGCTCCTTGTGACTCGATGTATATGACTGTCTCTGTGTGTGACTCTGCCTGTCTCTCTCTCTCTCTCTCTCTCTCTCTCTCTCTCTCTCTCTCTCTCTCTGTGTGTGTGTGTGTAGGTGAGCAGACGTTTGGCGTGCGGTGTGCTGTGAGGAGCGCGTGATGCTGTGCTGCAGAAAGGCGGCCTCCCTCTCTCTTGTCCCGTCATTCTCCCCCGAAGCCCATGTGACCTAATCTCAAGGCCACACAGGCCAGGGGGGTGCCCCATGAATCCCACCCCAGACCGCGGCAAGGAGTGCCTCCCCCCGAAGAAGCGCGAGTCCCGGCAGGGCTCCTCGGAGCAGCAGCGCACCTCGCTGGACGACGACTTCAAGCCCCCAGCGCCGCTGCGGCCCCGGGCCCTGGCAAGGAGGCAGTCGGAGGGCAGGGAGAGTGGCAATGATGCCCCTCCTCTTCACTATGACAAAGATCTGCCCCCTCCTCCTCCGCCGCCACCACCACCACCGGCCCCACTGCAACCCCTTCCTCTGCCCCTCCAGTGGCACATGTCCTACTCGCCCTCCGCGTCCCACCCGTTCCTGTCCGGCGACCGACACAGCGCCCTCTCCCCCTCCTGGAGGGACAGTCGAGTGCTGGATGTGGTGGACCCCGCCATCCCACACCACTCGCGCTGGCTGAGAGGGGAGGTGCCTCCGCTGAGCCTGCAGCCGCCCCTGCCCCTGGCCTCCTACAAGAGCCACTATGCCTCGGAGCGGGACGCTTGGTCCTACTTTGGCACCAGCCGCAGGGACTACAGCAGCCCTTCCTACTTCTCCCCGGCGCACCACCTCTTCGCCCAGCCCGCACCTCCCTACGCCACTGACAGCTTCTCCGACCGGCTCGGCTACCGGAGCAGACGGCCCAACGGCCTAGACGGCCTGGAGGGTCGGCAAAGCTCCTTGGAAAGGGCGCCCTCTGCAGGAGAGACTGGCAGCGATGGCCGGTCCAGGCTTGCGGAGGGCTTTCACACCAACGGGAGGAAACAGCACCCAGAGGACACGGCAGGCTCAGCAGCGCAGGCGAGAGGAACACTGTCAATGCGAGAGGCACCCAACGCACGTAACCCGCCGCAGGACCGGGACAGGGAGCGAGAACGAGAACGAGAACGAGACAGGGACAGACAGAGAGACAGAGAGATAGAACGAGAGAGAGATAGAGAGAGAGAACGAGAAAGAGATCGAGACCGAGACCTCCGCAGGACACCCAAAACCCCTCACCACCCTGAATCACGGACAGCAAAGGTGGAGCCCATGGGGCTGGGTGCCATTCAGGGTGCGGGGGCTCAGATCTACTATGCCCTGGGCTCCGTCTACCCCTCCCTCCAGCAGCAGTCCCCCTCGTTTGCCTACCCAGCCCACCTAAGCTCAGTAGGCACCCCGCCCTACACACCCCCACACAGCAAGAGGAACTCCCAGCTCTCCCCCCTGGGCTCGCAATATGTGCAGCACAACAGCCATGGCGGGGCCCAGTCGGAGCATGGGCGCAATGAGGAGCTCGCCTCACCCCCAAGCCCCAGCCCCTACCGTGAGCGTGAGCGCGAGCGTGCCGCTCACGGTGCCCAACCGCACCTCCACCACGCTGCAGTCCTACCTCATTTCGCCAAGGGGTCCCTGATCGAGCTGGCCGGGGGCCGCCTGAAACGCGTGGAGGAGCTGCGCACAGAGGACTTCCTGCGCAGTGCCGACACCTCGCCCGAGTTCCACCTGAGCAGTTGCACCGTGCTGCACATTCTGCCCGGCCCCACGCACGGCTTCAGCCAACTGCAGGTCCTGCTGGCCGACCGCAACACTCAGGTCAGTCCACCAGGGGGCGATCATCACTGTTGTCGCACTCAGAGATCACAATCACTTTCACACAGTTAAGGAAATTGGTTTCAGCTAATGTTGTCACTCTAGTAAAACAGATAATAGCTGAATCTAAATGCCCCCTTAAGCCCTATGATCTGACTGATATGAATCTGCTTACTGAGAACTGGCTAACTCGCTGAGTCATGCCAATTAAATCTTTGGCTTTGAGGGAGCATTAGCATTCAGCTAATATAGGAGCAACATACTGTACAATACAATATAGCAAACCAGAGTAGCCAAGGTGAGAATGATGTATGGTTTAGCATACAAAAATGGTCTTAAAGTAAAACTAAATAGTCTTAAGCTAAAGTACCACTTCCATGTCTTCCACTACAGTATGCTTGTTGAAATCAGTCTTTCGTGAGGATTTTCAAAAGGGTTGTTTCTCATGGGTCAATCAGTGCCCTCATAGTTTGAATTACACATTTAGAGTAACCCCTTTCACTACTTTACACAACTGTTTAAGAGTTTTATCTTATTTGACCCTCTCAGTTAAGAACAAGCAAGTGACCTGGCAATGCAGTACACAGAGAAAATCGCTCTTGTGTAGTGCTTTGTTTAAAAGATTCCTATGCCTTGTGTGGTAAATCTGTTTTTCTGTTTGGTTTTGGCTTAGTGGATTAATAGTCTCCATTACGGCATCAGAGTGCGAGCTTAGTCTGGGATGGGCTATTACCACTGCTTTGTTGTTTCCTTGGCAGGAGTTACTCACAGTCTTAGTGGAGTATCCATTCTTTGTGCGCGATCGAGGCTGGTCTTCGTGCTGCCCGCAGAGAACCAGCCAGCTCTACGGCCTCACCTGCCGGCAGCTGAGCGCCGGGGACGTGTGCCTGGCACTGACCCCCATCCCCACGCCGCCCAGCTCCTGCTCCACCACACTGGGCCCACCGCCACCCCGCTCCCGCTCCAGGGCGGCGGGCCGCACGCACCATGGGCAAGCCTCAGGCAGCACGGCAGCGGCGTCCGAGTCCAGCTCCAGATCAGAGACTATGCCTCCGCCACCTCCTCCTCCTCCTCTTCCTCTTCCTCCTCCTCCTCCCCCCACGCCTCCCTCCACCACTAGCACCACCACAACCATCAGCGCCACCACTGGCACGGCCTCCCACAGCGAAGAGGGGAATGGAGAGGAGCAGAGGGAGGCGCGGCCTCGTAAGAGGCGCTGGTCGGCCCCCGATCGACCCTGCTACGAGGGAGAGCAGGAGGTGGACAGTGAGGACAGGGGGCGGACACCCCCAGATTTACCTCAAGGCTCCAAACAGGAGAAACCGCAGTAAAAGCCTCCTCTACCGACCACCTTCCCTGATACATATACACACACGCCACACACACACAGACACACACACATGGCCTCTTCACAGCCCACAGTGTGGTGTCCAATCCAGCACCACCAGCTCAATGCACTCAACTCATCTGGGCGACTGAGCAGGAAACAGGGGCAGTGGTGCCGGAGGTTTCAGGTAACTCATCATTACTCTATGGCCATCCTCAAGTCCGCAAGAGAAAAGCCATGAAAACCAAGCCCACCTCCTCTGGGGTTTTTCAAGGATGGGGGGAGGCGGGGCAGGGTGGGGGGTGTCACAAGATGGAGGGAGTTGTATATTTCCATGATGGAGAGGGTAAGCAGTGGGAGGGCGCCATGCTAGAAAATCCCAAAATGCACAAAAAGAGACAATTCAGTGAGACAATCAAATTCACCTGTCTGTGTCGCCACGCGTTTACTCAGATGATGTAGTAATGGTCGTTCCACGCTCACCGACAGTGTTTTCTGCAGGGTATCTATTTTCAAACAGTATTATTGAAGTTAATAACATTGGAGAGAGAGAAATTAAATATATAAATATATAAATATTACATATTACAGGTGTTACATAAATATGCTAAAGAAATTTAAAAAGTCTAAATGAGTCAGTTGTTACTTTCGTACTGAAATTTAATTTTAACGCTTCTGAGCCTAATTCTGGCCGCGTGTCTGGGGCGGACGAGGTGAATGTATCAGCAACCTTTAGCCTTTTTTCTCAGTGTGGGTCAACGCTCTCTTTTGCAAACGGCATTACTCTCCGGTCTGGGTTCTTTCATTCTTTTCAACTGTTAAAGGGAAAAGTCACTACTGGAAAACTTGGAAGAGAAACGCCTCACACTCTTCAGAGGTAGGGTGCAAATATCAGCCATACACACCCCCCCAATCCCCACACACCTTCACCTACCTGTCAGGTGTTTCCTTCCGCTTGTGATGCCGTGAGAAATTTGATAACAAGAACGTAAAACGGTGCTAATGACAAGTTGGAATGCAACGCTTTGTGAATAGAGCAGACCCCGCTGTATGCTTCTCTTTTGTCTTTATGTTCATGTATGAGCCAGCGCAGGGAGAAAAAAAAAACAAAGGAAAGTATTCTGAACTCAGATACGGGTATCTCTTCTTGATCAAGCACACTCTTTCACTTTAGTTTTTTTTTTTTTTTGGTTTTGTTTCATTTTGTTTTGTTTTCTGTTGTTGTTGTTTTTCAAAAATACTGTTGTTACTATTTTCTTTGTAAATGTTATAGCTATAAAATTGTATATTTTTAAAATTGTGAAACTGTCATACAATGTTCGCTAGAGATTAAAAAAGCTTTATAGATTTATCTTGAATTACCACTGTTTTTTTATATCCTTATATTGGTTTACCCTGCATTTACTGTACATTGCAAATGAACAAGAAAAGACAGAAATCAACAATCAGATTGAATTTGGCCTGCATTCATTGTATCACAGTAACAATATTAGTGACTACAACTTCACTAAAGGACACTAACGTGAAAGAAGCTGAATTTGGCCAGACAAGCATT
>JAODXP020000018.1:7751678-7759178 GCA_027497455.2 Sardinella longiceps
TAGATTCAAACAAAGAAATTAATAAGTGTAGGAAAATAGATTACAATATATTCACACACAGCTCTATCATAATACTTTTATCTTAACATATAAAATTAAAATTATACATAAAATCTAAAACATATTAGTAATCACACTACATTCGGTATTAATGACAAATGATGAACACTAGCTGCACTTTTGACGTTATCAAACTTAGACTATTTGCCTTCTTTCACATGTATTAATTGATCATTTCCCTTGACTGAGCAGAGAATTCAGATGCAAAACCAGTTAAGCCTACATTGATATGCAAAAGATGTTATTGTCAATTCCAGGTTTTTTTTTTTTTTTCAAAGTCAGAATTTAAAAAAAAATCCATTGGCGTTTTGTTGATGCTAAAGATGTTTTAATTAAATAAATACACAACTGTAAACTCTGTGAAGATAAATTTTGCTTCTCGCAACTGATTTATTAGCTCTTAAATTGAGCTCTCTTGTGTCTTTTGCACCTTATGGGGTTTTAGAACACAGAAGTCAGTAAGATCAGGTCAATGTGCCATACTTCTTAATTTAAACTGTCTATTGCTCCGAAACCAATGTCACTTCGTCATAAGATCTAATAATAGTCTTCTTGTGTTATTCTTCTTTATTTGTCTTCCTCAAACAAGAAGTGAGGGGGTGGGGTAGATAGGCAGATTTGCATTATAATTTAATAATAATTTGATGATAATTTCAATAATCGTATTTCTGTGAGAGAAAAAAAAAAATATCCTTGTCCTTTGGGTTGGTTGAAAATGAACTTAACTGGTTTTCCATCTGAACTCTGACTGCTGAGGTACTGTATGTTGAGGTATGTGGAACTGTAGTATGGGAAATAGGAAGTTCCATGTCTTGTTGTACAGTATAATGACCGTCCGGGACAGGACTAAATAGTGGGCTGGAGGTCACTTCATTCCGGAACGCTTGGCGGTGCCAGTGTTGGACACGGTCACGGGTCGCTGTGTGTGGGAGGCTGCTGTGCCACCCCAGCACTGGGCGGTGGCAATCTCAGAAGGAGCTCCTTGGCAAACAGTGGCACCACCTGCACAGAGAACCATGTTTGGTGACTTCAGCTCACATGACAGCGGTGTTTGCATGGTTAGTTTACAGTGAAAATCAACCATGCTTAATCTGCTAGCAGCTTGAAGGTGATCTCTCGGTGTGAAGGTAACTTCTTGAGGTAAGTAGGCCAAATGGTGAGTTATGCTGCACCCTAGTGGTGAGTATCAAACATTGCATTGTAATGTTTAACAGATTTGTGCTACAAGTATTGTTTTGTTGTTTTGTATTGTTTTGTAAATATTTCTAAGAAATTGAATCATTTTTGTCCATTTAACTCATATATTTGATAATTCTGTATTCTGTGCATCAAAAGTCAGTTAAAGGGCAACTTCAGTCATTTTCAACAAGAGCTCTATTGCTCAAGCTACTTGAGAGTAGCCAATACTGAAGACGCAAGACATTTTGGTCCAACCATATAGGTTTCCTTGAACAGAGAATAATCACTTACAACTAGCCCAATGGGACAGATTTTTAAACTGTGTTTTCAGCATCTAAACATGCTCCAAATATCACCCCAAAAGCTATATAACCTCATCAGACAATTTACAACACACTACTGTAGTGTTTATGACTACAAATGTCTGACAAAGTGGTTAAAATAGTAATTTTATGCAGTGTTTACAAAACTGTTTTGTAAACAAACAATGTTAGGCTGCTTGCATGAAGACACAGTTTTAACACTTTTTCAGCCATTTGTAGTCATACACAATACAGTTCTGTGTTGTAAGGTGTCAGTTGATACTTCATAGTTTTTGTGGTGACATTTGGAGTATGTTAAGATGTTAAAAATACAGTTCAAAAGTCTGCCCCATTGGGCTAGTTGTAAGTGATTATTCTCTGTTCAAGGAAACCTATATGGTATGACCAAATTGTCTTGCGTCTTCAGTATTGGCTACTCTCAAGTAGCTTGAGCAATAGAGCTCTTGTTGAAAATGACTGAAGTTGCCCTTTAAGATTGCACAAACTAAATGCAACACAAACCTGAGCAGTGATGAGCTTCTTGCTTCTTGACACACCAGCCTCAGGAAACTCCTCCCCAAAGCAGAGGTCGATCTTGTAATTGGGCCTTGGCCCTTCCCCACGCAGGAAGAGCTCTAACTCTGTGGTGGAGAGATCATCCAAATATTATTCCTTTTTGTCATTTCCCAAATGGCAAACGACTGAACTACATTCTGCATACAACCTGGAATGTACCATTGCTAGATCTTTTGTTGTTCTAAGAAGGGAAAATGTTCTAATTTTACTAAACACTTTTTTTTATTTAATACTAATTTTATAAAGCAATCATAATTTCAGTAAATAACTTGCACTGTTTTGTAAAATGAGCACACCTTCTCTTGAAACAGTTTGACTTGACTTGTGAAATTTGAATTGTATACATGATGAAAAAGAGCTTGAACAGCTTCCGTGCTTGACTTTCACTTTAAGGAACCAGTGAACACAGAATCACAAAGGGATTCTGTGGTAAATCGACCCATAGCCCTGTTGTGCAGCGTCGTCAAGTGCTGTCAGTCGGAAAAAGAAGGAAGGTTTGGGTACAATAGTAAACTGAATGGCCAAGCAGCATTAGCACTAACTGGTAGAGGCAAAGAGAACTTGAGTGTCTATACCCTCAGTGGTTAACTTTAACTATGAGCATTTGCTATTTAATCTGCTATACCAAAAATCTGCTTGTTTTTCCAACCATCAGCACTTTGTGACCTTGAACAACAAGTCTGTGGGTTAATTAGTGCAGGAATATCAATTTAAACCCATCCACCCATCATTCCAGCTCCACCCACCTCGCAGAAAGATAGGCATGTCCAGTAGCTTGCAGGTCCTCTCCCTGTCCAGCTTGTTGGGCTGGTCTTTGTGTTCGGCCAGAGGTCCCCCCCAGTACACCCGGCCCTGGCAGAAGCGCTTGATGAACACCCCGTCTGGCCCCACCCACACCAGTACCCCCCGCTCCAGGTGAGGCAGGAGTCGGCTCATGGCCTCGGTCAACCCAGTGGGCAGCTGGAGACTCTCCACCGAGGGGAAGAAGACCCGGTGGGCAGCACAGGGGCCGTAGATGCGCTCACTCCCCACTGGCACTGTGCCGTGCAGGATGAAGCAGCCATCCTGGGTGACGCTGACCGCCTCCTGCACCATCTGGCCTTGGTAGAACACTCGCACCCGCAGTCGGAAATCTACACAAACACACACACACACACACCAATTGTGCTGTATCCACTTGAAGTGTGATGTTGTGCCGTTTGAAAATGCTATTATGAGTCCAAGGCACTTACAATAGATTGGTCTAGGCCTACTCTGCTGGGTCTCTTCCATAAGATTCAAGAGTCACCGACAGAGGTCTCCAACATTTTTTCCTCTGAGAGCTACTTTGACAAAATCTAAGTGGCTTAGAGCTACTCTACTAGGCTATTATACATCAGTATCACTGATAGGCCTGGGGATAAAGGTTAGCATCCTTTACCATCTTACACACTTACAGCAGCGCATAAACACAGTATATAACATCAGTTTTCTAGTAGGCACTGAAAAAAACATACAGGGTGAACCTCATGAAGCAAGTGCAAACTGCAATGTTGACCAAATAAAAACAGCAGAATTTAAGTGCATTCTTTCTAGAACATAGAGGCGATTTGACTTCTTTGTGATATGAACATGCTCTGAACAGATGTCCACTCACCTGAGATTTGTAGCTCTGACGGCAGGAGTGGTCTCCCAATTGGTCTCCTATTCTCCAACTTTATCACATGTAGTTGAGGCTGCCCTTCAGCCAAACCCTCTGAAAACACATACCACCACTATCGAAACATTGATCCAAATTACAACAGCCATTTATCTACACTACAGTGATAATCCTCAGACCTGCAGTTCCAGCCATGGACTATAATATCAAAACACAATATAATCCTGTACAAAATGTTGTTGAAATTATTATTGTACTTATTACTTTTTAGTAACCTGCCTACAATTACAGATTATTTACTAGCTGCCTCACCGTAGGCCTACGGATACATTCCTTGCTAGGCAGATAATAATAGCATAAGGACACTGACCTCTGGAGACTGGTGTGGACTTTCTGGACGACTCTCCATTTGTACCAAACTGCATAAGAGGAATGATCAGAATTAGATTTAGCATAAACATACTTCGCAATCTATTTATTTGTGTGATGACAGCTGTAGGCTTGAAAGCATGATTATCATGATAAGCACTATGATTTAAGCACTAATAATATTTTCCAGCAGATGGCGCCAAACTATCACACATATTTCTCTACTGCTGATAAGTTGGGAACGTGGGGATTTCCCTGCACTGAAAGTCAACTGACTGCAGTGTGGGCCAGAGTAGAGCTGAACTCTTTTCTAACCTGAGGACTGGCCAGATGAACACCTGTTGCCGTCACTGCGGTATGAACACCCTGTAGGATCACTGGGTTCCCCTGAGAATCTGAAAAAGAGAACGAGAAAAGGGGAATAGAGAACTTAGATTCATTTAGAAAGGGAAATAGTTGAAAAGGAGATGTTGGCTATCTACAGCCCCTGTTTCTTCCTTGATCCCTCCCTTTAACTTCCACAGTAGGCTAAATGCAAGAAAAGGTTATTTGGTAGACAGGTGTTAGGCTACATGATATGTACAGTGATCATAAAAATGGAGAATGCAAGCTGTTGTTAAACTGCTGGTTAGGCCTACCTGCCGGTTCGTTAGTATCTTGGAGAATGCGATACACTTTATAAGGTTCAGAGATGTCCAGCTGACTGCGTTCAGGAACCTCCTGAAATTCGGTACTCTTGTTGAGAGCACAGCGCAGTCGTGTCTTCCATACTGAGGGGTCGGCTTTGTCTCTCCCCTCTCGATATTTCCCCTTGTATATGGCCCAGGCCTGCAACAGGAGGCCATTAATGAGCTTATGGGACTACGACTCAAGGCTACATTGAGCTTTCCAATAGAATCACTTCAAATTGATGCACAAATATGCAATGTCGCAGTTTCGGAATATCAAAATACATTAATAACTAATTTTAAAGGGCAAGCCTTGATGCAACAACAACAAAAACCTCAAAGCTTAATTTTGGAGATTGCAGATTGTTTCCCCCTTTTTTCTTTCTTTTCTTTTTTGTTTTTATTTATTTATTTATTTATTTATCTATTTATTTTACAAATAAAGCGCACAGTGCTAGGATTTTGATCTCTCACCTTGAAAAGAGCTGCGTCTTCGTTTTGTCTGTAGTCTTGCTTGGCAGCATGTTTCCATGGAATTCTGAACATGGTTTTCTCTTGGTTTTCCCAGTTTAACCCTGTATATCTCCCGCTGTCTATCTGCGCAATTAGCCATTCTTTAAGACGCATATTCCTCACGTTTTCCTCCATCTTGAAATAGTAAAAAATAAAAGAGCAATTATGAAAATCTTCAATAAACTACCTCGAAGTTCAATTACTCATAAGCTATATAAAATAACTACAGTAGGCCTTAAGTTATAAATTAATATTTCGTGGCTCCAACCTGATGGTTTAGCCAATCTTAAATCATCCTAATGTTGGAAAATCAGTATTCACTTTATGAAATTATAGGCTACCAATACGAATACGCTAATGATAAACGACAAAAGAAGCAAGTGAAAGTAAAAGCAAGTTCTTGCCTAAAGCGCTTTCGGTTTCCTGTCCGATCACGCTTTATCTATAGCGTGGTAACCTTTAGCCATTATGGCCAATTTAGCCTTCACATAAATTTATTATAGCACTTATTTGTATGGAAAGCTATATACATCCATATTGTGTTGATTAAAGTAGGCTACTGCGGGTAAATGTAACATAATTAAAATAACAAACAACAATCATACTATGGCAAGTGACTAAAAATATTGAATATAGAAAGCAAGCTAAACAACTGACCTTTTATTTCTTCGTTCTCTGGCTAATTCTTGGTGGCCTTACCCATGCAAATCAATTTTATTGTCGGAATACACTACAGTAGCCTAACATTTACTTGATCGCTTACTTGCGTAAAGTGCGTGTTCTCACAACTCTAGTGCTCTGCTGTGCCTGCGCAACCGTCAAACTTTCCGTTTTTAAACGTCAGAGCCTACTCTATTAGAGGTCCACAGATGCTGTTTCGTTTTATCCAGAAATTACAATCTGACCTGTGTTTGCCATGAGAAATAACCTGCGCTTAGTACCAATCTCACTTCCGACTAAAAGAAACTGTCCATACTCATGGCAACAGAACCATAGTGTGCTGACATGCCGCATCCACCCACACTCTTTGCTCTGCTAGCCTACTTAAGGAAGACCAAACTTAAATAGATTAGAAAAATAACTGCTTCGCTCGGATGTAAGTGACTATTATTACTAAGTAAATTTTTAAGCATGATAAACCAACATTAGGTGAATAATTGCCTAAAGATATTTAGGCCTGTTCGTAGCTTTGGATAAAAGCATCAGAAAAGTGCCAATTAATAAACTCTCTCTCTCTCACACACACACACACACACACACACACACACACACACACACACACACACACAGAGAGAGAGAGAGAGAGAGAGAGAATATAGTTGGTTGTAGTTTTCATTTAAGAGTGGTACGGATTTGGCTGCTTACGCCAAGTCTCAACACTGCAAGTTAATGTGGAATTTAATTTGACCTTATGTCAACTAGGTTGCATGCACACACACTTAAGTACATACAGCACATGTCATGCACACACATATGGTTACACACAAATGTGCATAATACCAGTAGCCTGCACACATTCACACACAAACCCCCATATGTACTTTGTGTGTGTGTGTGTGTGTGTGTGTGTGTGGGTGCCTGTGTGTGTGTGTGTGTGTGTGCGAGAGCGCCTGTGTGTGTAAAATTAGTTTTCACTCCACTGTTTCCCTCTACTTCACCACACAAGCACCATAAATTCAACATCTTGTGGTGGGGTTGTCTTGGAGAAAGAAACAAAACAAAAACAGATTTGTTGTGCCACTGGATGACTTTGAAGCCTGTGGAATCTGCATCCCCACAACATCAGCTACAGAGCAGTAGCCTGTGTTCCTGCCAACTGGCTCAGATCTAGCCACCAGGATCACTGGCTGGCATAGAATCAATTAAGACTTTACACAATCATAAGCATATTGAGAAAGGGCACCCCCTTAATCTGCACCTCTATGACTCACTACTACTGCTTCCTTTCCTCATCATTTCAATGCAAAACTGCTGCCAATTTTCCGAGGTGAATCATTGCATTTGGTAGCCTACTCATAAAGAAAGAAGAAAAACAGGCTCATTTGGCTTCATGTGCTCTCCCTCACACAGTAGTAGAGTACCTTAATCTTCCACCTCAACCTCGGTGAAGACGATTGGCTAAAATAAGCTCCTCCTTCCTGCTACATCCTGATTATGAAAACCAAATCTGAAAGTGAAAGTGTTCAGGAGGGAG
>JAODXP020000018.1:7764178-7769178 GCA_027497455.2 Sardinella longiceps
GTAATGCAATAAAGGAGAAACGCTGGCCAGAATAACAACGCGTTCCTCCGCTTTTGCGAATGGAGAAATGTTTTCATTTCATGTCGACTGCGTCCCCACGGCAGCGGCAGCAGCAGCAGCAGCGCTATCAGCGTTCGGCATCCAACTCATCCATAGTCAGGAGCACCAAGGTTTTGCTCGTTTGGGTTTTTCCACATTCAATTCCTATAAAAACGCACTTAGAAAAGGCCCAATTTGGCTGTAAGATACACCGGTGTCTTATTGAAAGTAAACTCAGATTCTGTTGGACGGCTAAATGAGGTGGCTGGGTCAGTGCTAAGGAATGTGTTTGATTCAGTAGCGTTTGATGAGAGCGCAGAGCCATGGGGGCCAACGGATAAGAAGGACAAGGGCCCTCAGTTCTAGTCCTGATGACGATCTGTGGATTGGCAAGTGCGTGCAAGCTTGGCGCTGTTTTGTTTTTGTTAGTGAGTTGGATAATCAGAGAGAACACCTGATTGAAAAACATTCACAACAGACACAGAGACACAGATATGGTATGACTGGGAGGGCTGAGAACACAGAGAAAGCATTCAAGTCTCTTCATTCAAAGACCTGGAAATAAATACACTTTTATTCTTAACTTTCTGTGAAAAAAAGAAAACTATTTACACAACTTTGTACAAAAACAGTTCATAAGTTGTTCTCCCACTCGTGTAGCCCAGCCTGTTTAATCATCGAGACAAGGAAAATATTTTTGGGGAAAAGGAAACATTTTGACGTTTAAAAAATAAAAAAACTCATAAAAGGGTCTGTCTGCTGTGTATTTCAATACAATCACTTCTTAAAATGTCTCAGCATGATACACAGTAGAAAGCACAGGGGTCGGACATGTTTGGGTGCACTCATGGTTGCACCCGTCTGGGAGTGTGTGTGTGAGAGAAATGGTTTATGAAGATGGTGTTTGTGTGTGTGTGTGTGTGTGTGTGTGTGTGTGTGTGTGTGTGTGTGTGTAGGTATGCATATTCGTATCTTTGTGTGTGTGAATGCATATATGTGCATTTGTGTGTGTGTGTGTGTGTGTGTGTGTGTGTGTGTGTGTGTGTGTGTGTGTGTGTGTGTGTTTGTGTTTGTGTGTGTCTGTGTTTGAGAGAGAGAGAGAGAGAGACAGGGAGTGGTCCATGTTTTTTGCCAAATGTTTCACCCTTTTGAAGCCACTACCTTGTGTGTATGTGCCTATGTCGAGAGAGCGGCCTCAAGTGCTGGACTGGGGCCTCCCACACCTGTGCTGCATTCATGGACAAATCCAGCAGTCCTGTCTCTGTGCTCTGCTATCACCAGCAGTCCTTCTCATCACTACACCCTCACTGCCGTCAACAGAAAAAGTGTTTGTTTGTGTGTGTGTGTGTGTGAGCCTTGCTTTTTGTATGTGTGTGCTTGCCCGTATGGTTTTTGAGATGTTGGAAGGGAATCTGTGTTTCACTGTTTGTGTCTATGTGTGTGTGTGTGTGTGAGAGAGAGAGAGTGTGTGTGTGATTTCCGAGGCATGATGCGAGAGTCTAGTGGCATCCACAGGCTCTCACCACCATGTTGCGATATTTCTTGAGGATGACGTTGGAGCTGTCGTCAAAATAGAGGACTGAGATGGCATTGAGTTGCGTGGGGGCACAGCATGGCTTGGGCACCATATCTGGGTTGATGAAATGCACCTGGAATGGCATGAAAGTCCATTAGGTCAGGGGTATCAGAAATGAACACACACACACACACACACACACACACACACACACACACACACACACACACACACACACACACACGAGGCAGTGTTGAAAGAGCACAATAGCACAGTCTTCACCTACCAGTGTCTGTACTATGGCGTGGTTGGTGGCGTTCATGTATGAGTTGAGCGGAAAGGCACACTCGCCCTCACAGTAGTACGCAGCGTAGCCCTCAGGAGCGATGATCCAGTCCTGAGAGAAAAGACACGGAGGAGAAAAGGACAGCATGGCTGTGGTGAGTATTACTGTAAAGAGGACAGCGGTCAGAAGGGTAAGAGTAAGGCTACAAGAGAGTCAGTCAGAAGGACAAGGGTAAGGCTACCAGAGTGACACAGAGTGAGACAGGGTGAGACAGAGTGACTAGTGGCATGTGACTGCCGTGTGACCAGTGGCCACAAGACAGATTAGGTAACCAGGGCCCCATCCATCGTGAAGCGATACCCAATCTCTCCAGCACTGAGTTAGGCTGTCAACATGTGAGAGAAGTGGATAGGCTCAACTCCTACATGAAGTATATTGGGTGCCTAAAAATGATAATAACTAAGTCAAAGATTTGCTGAGGTTAATCAAAGCCAAAATGTGTCCATTTTGACAACTTTACTGTTAGGTCAATAAAACCGCCAAATGATCTGGCTTGAGAGTGCATTTGTTTATCTTTGACTAAGGCTGTCCACACTTTATGACCTCATGTCCCGACTTACTGATCTGTAAGCACTTACAGGACGTCAACTAGAAACGGACTCAGATTGCGTAATCCAGATTGCCTGTCAGATGATCGCAGTCCTAAGATTCTGTAAAATGTGGGATGTGATGTGGGTGTTGCAGTCATAAGATTGTGTCTAATGTGGGAGAGAGATGAGCGGTAAAAAGAGATAAAACACTATGAGGGCCTGTCAGAGAGAGAGGGAGACTGAGGAAGAGACAGATGTGCCAATGTTGTTGATCAAGAAAGATTAGAAGTGTGTGTGTTTGTGTGTGTGTGTGGTATGTTTGTTTGTGTGTATGTTTGTTTGTTTGTTTACAGGTACAGATCCTTACCTGCCATCCCAGGTCTCTGAAGCTGACATAGAGCTCATGTTTCTTACAAGCCTGCTTCTGATCCGCACTGCTGTTCTCTGAAAGACACACGCACACACACACACACACACACACACACACACACACACACACACACACACACACACACACACACACACACACACACACCATAGAGAAAGACAGGGTGTTAGAGACAGCAAAAACCTGATGGAGGAAGAAAGAGCACACACATTGGACAGAGTGAAAGCGAGAGTGGGAGTGGGAGAGGGTGATTGTTTACTGTGCGCTCCATGCAAAGTGCAGCGGACAGCGATGTTAAGACAGGCCTCCGTGTTTAACACATGATACATCACCAGGCACAGCAGACGTAACGGCCGGAATATCGTAGCCACATCTCAGGAGACCTTCTTAGTGGGAAAGTGAACTAGCCGAAACAGAGCCCTTCCTTCATGGTCTGAGGGAGACTAAATATCACAGTAGTACTAAAGGAATTATCCGGAGTGAATCAACACGTAGCCCTGCTGTTTTATAGTGCCAAGCGCTATTGATAGCCATCTCAATGACTGAATTTCATGCAACGCAGACTGAGATAGCGAAACGGCAGCTAACGGTAACAGAGTTGGGCATGTTCTATACGAAACCGAATCGTTTCACTCTGGATAATACCTTAAATGGCCTGTAGTGTTATAGCACTGTTCTGGGGTCAGTTTTACAGTAGGTCTCCTATCAGTAAAGTCACATCTGAGGACTCTCCAGGGTGATGGTTTTCAAACTTTTTCTGTGATTCCCCACTTTGAAATTTGCTACCAACATGCAAACAGTGGTAGCAAAAATCATTTTGGTATGTGAGTCTTGATTTATGATTCATTTGACTCTCAGTATTTACCCCTATAAGCCAACTGAAATATGGCACTGAAATGTGCCCTGGCTTCCATACAACTTTTGAGATGGAAAGAAAATTAATTATTTTGTGGTGGGGGTGATTTAAAGGACCGGGTTACTCTGGCAACACTAATACAGAGAGGACTGCCGTCAGCATTGACTTTGGTAGGTTCTCCACTTTAGTTTGATGTGGAATGCCATACTTGAGTTCAGAGATCAGGAGACATTCCACAGAGATCTATGTGTATGAGATGGACACAGGGTTGTTTTTTTAATGTTAGGTAGGTATTTTCATGTCAATTGAAAGCAAGTTTTTTTGCCAAACTTTCATCACAGTAATACGCAAATTACAAGTACAGTTCCATGTGATATGTGCATGGCATCTGTTTGATGAAATTTCCGCAAGCAATCTGACAGAGAAGAATGGGTGTGACCACTGGTAGTGTAATGTAACATGTCCACTACAGTATATTATGGGGTGATATGGGGTGGCACAGGTGGTAGAGGTGGCATTCAGCAACCGGAAGGTTGCCAGTTGAGCCTGCTCTGCCAGTTGGCCTAGTGGAAGAGTGTCTCGATCAGGATCATGAGTTTGTCTCGCGGTCAGGTCATACCAAAGACCACCTACTGCATCTAGCCTGACGCTCAGATATCTAGATGGAGTAGGTAAAAGTTAATACATGGGACTACCAGAGTACTAACCCCCCACTGTTATTCTGCCCTATGTGGCCTGGGGTTAGAGAAACGGAGATGTGCACCGCCCAATACTTGAAAATATAAAAACTTTTTAACTTAACTCTTGAAAAAATTTTATCGGCCCTTAGAGAATATTGTCAGGACCTTAAGTCCTTAAATATAATTGAAATAATCCCAGCTAATATTTGTCTGAAGGTTTTCTCTGCTAATACTCCTTTGTGTCTCACTGTCTTCGTCTGTCTGTCTGCCTGTCTGTCTGTCTGTGGTATCTTGTCCTCTTGCCTATCTGAGCTGGTCTGTGCCAGAGCTATTCCCATCTGGCAGATGTTACAGCTCTTAACTGCCATAATCAGAGGCCCTTTCAAATGGCATTCCTACCAAACGAGCAACAAAACACAAACACACACACACACACACACACACACACACACACACACACACACACACACACACACACACACACACTCTCTCACTTGCATGCATGCAGTCACATACGCACACATCCCCACACACATATTCATTCCCAGGCATGCACCCATACACACACAAGCGCACACACTCTCTCTCTCTCACACACACACACGCACGCACGCACACTGTCTCTCACATACACACAAGCGCTCT
>JAODXP020000018.1:7774178-7781678 GCA_027497455.2 Sardinella longiceps
GAGAACAGCAGACACTGATCTCGGATCAGATCAGACCTACTGTAGCCACTACTGTATCTACTGTATCTATGTGGCTGCATGTGTGTTTGTGAATGGCTGTGTTTGTCAGTATGTGTGAGTGTGAGTGACTACTTCTATGTGCATCTAATTCTGTGTGTGTGTGTGACTGTATCTATGTACAGTATGTATATGTGTGCGTGTGTGTGTGTGTGTGTGTGTGTGTGTGTGTGTGTGTGTGTGTGTGTGTGTGTGTGTGTGTGTGTGTCAGTCTGACAGAGTTCATGACATACCCATTATGGGTGTTGGATAATTAGGTGAGGACAGTTGAGCTTTGAAATGCTGGACTTGTTTAGCTTGATTGACAATGAGTGATACGCCGGCGCTAAAGGGCTCCTGTCAATCAGTCATTTCCCTATGTGTGTGTGTGTGTGTGTGTGTGTGTGTGTGTGTGTGTGTGTGTGTGTGTGTGTGTGTGTGTGTGTGTGTGTGTGTGTGTGTGTGTGTGAGCGAGCGAGTGATGGAGGAGACAGGAGTGTGTGAGAGGGTGCTGCTGAAGCGGGTCACTCACCGTCCACTCCCTCCAAGGACAGCTGCAGGCCCAGGTTGCGTCCAGGGTTCAGAACCCAATGGTTGCTGGTGGCTGTGATGTCAAACACCAGCCAGCCCTCCTCAGCTGCCCAGATGACCCGCGAGTCCAGCAGGAACAGGTCAGACTCCCTGGCAACCAAATAGACAGAATAGAAAAGAAGAGAAAGAGAGAGAGAGAGAGAGACTGTAAGTTCACACATTCATAGCTACATACTGTATATGCTAATGCTTACATGTCATTTCATGTATAATTGATGTCATTGCTTTGTCAATACAAACATTTTCTTGTCATGCCAATAAAGCACCTTTGAATTGAATTGAAATTGAGACAGACAGACAGACAGACAGACAACCAAGGGAAAACATACACAGAGGCAAAGTCAGAGGTTATTTTATTTCAATTTTATTTTTTTTACTAAATAAATGATTTTTTTGTGTGGGATGAAATGAAAATTATTTTTGCATCATGGAACTATACTGTCATTCCAGGACAGTAATCAAGGAACAGGCTTAGACTACCTGATCTACACTCGAAACCAGCTTGAATTACTTGGACTACTTGATTACTTTGCCAGAAAGAAAGTACAGTTCCATGTCATATTGTTTTAGAAATTCTTATAGTACATCTTATAACTGCAGATGTCATGTTTTAAACAGGGAAACATCAGAATACTATAGGAATTCAAATTTTACATAAGCAAGATGCTAAGGGCGAGTTATATACTGTATGCTAACCTGAAGCTAAAAACACTACCGTCAGACTGAGACGTCTGGATGAACTGAAGAAAGGAAAAACTCAAATATTCTCCAGGGGAGTTGGAAAATGAGTAAATTAGCCTAAAAGGTGCCATATTTCTTTAACAACTGATTTACAGTAACAATATGAGTGTTCCTCTCACAACAAGAAAGCAGCTTTGAATCTTGAATGTGGAGAGGGAGAAGTGAAAACATATGGAAAGAGAGAGAGAGAGAGAGAGAGAGAGAGAGAGAGAGAGAGAGAGAGAGAGAGAGAGAGAGAGAGAGAGAGAGAGAGAGAGAGAGAATGTAAAGGGGACTGAGAGCAGAAATATCTGTTATCGGCCAAGAGATACAACCTGTGGGTTCATGAAGGTGAGAGAGGGGAGAGGAAAGAAGAAAAGAGACAGAAATAGAAAGGAGGAGGAAAGGGAGTCGGTGATGAAAGGAGGAGACAGGGAGGAAGAGAGAGGAGAGGAGTGAAAGATGGAGGGAGTGACGGGCAAAAGATGAAAGCAGGGGAGTATCAGTGATCTGGGTTTGCATTCAGACACTCGTTACTTTTGAAGGACATTTATTCTTCCGTCATGCAAATGTGAAAATCTGTGTGTGTGTGTGTGTGTGTGTGTGTGTGTGTGTGTGTGTGTGTGTGTGTGATATAGAGAGAGTGTATTTATGAGTGGGTTCATGTGCATGTTTGAGTATGTGTGCATACACATGCGTGTGTGTGTGTTTGCTCTCTGTGTATGCATGTGAATGAATATGGGTGTGTGTGTGTGTCTGTGTCTGTGTGTAAGAGTTTGTTTGGATGCAGCGGTGGAGGCAGGCCTGGGCAGGGCTGGCTGGTCTGGGCTGAGCATCCGGAGCTCTCTCTCTCTCTCTCTCTCTCTCTCTCTCTCTCTCTCTCTCTCTCTCTCTCTCTCTCTCTCTGGCCCTCTCTCACTGCCAGCCCGCCTGGCCGCCCGGCCCAGCTGCCAAACCCCAGAAGGGAAGAGGCTGCAGCGCAAGTGGCGGAACAGCAGGATTAGCCACAAGAGCGCCCCGACCGCAAGAGGCCTGCGAAGCGAAAATGTTTGATTACTCCAAAGGCAAACAATGGAGCACGAGTCACGGAGAGAAGGGAGACCAAGAGAGAGAGAGAGAGAGAGAGAGAGAGAGAGAGAGAGAGGGATGGGAGAGAGAGAGAAAGGAGAGAAAAAGAGATATAGAGAGCAAGAAAGAGAGAAAGAGACGGGATATTTTGGATTGCGGTCGGCCTGAGGCCACTGGGACGATGTCAAAGGGGGGAAGCAAAACAAGAAGGACAACTGCATGGGAAAAAGCCCAGAATGAAGGCAGCACAGCACAGCACAGCACAGCACAGCGCAGCGCAGTGGCCTACATCAGGTGGAGGCCCAGGGGTGGACACTGATACTATGACAGCAAGAAATAATGCAAACAAAACACAAACACACAGAGGCAGGCAGGAGAGAGGGATGGAATGAAGAGAGAGGGAAAAAAGAAGAACAAAGAGAGAGAGAGAGAGAGAGGACAAGGAGAAGTAGGATGACAGGGAAGAGGATGGACATCAAAGAGCGGAGGAAGTGGAAACAGTCCACAATTAGGAGAGCAACAAATGAAAGAAAGAGAACTTGGAAATGAAAAGAGAGATAAAGAGAGAGACAGACAGAGAGAGAGTGAGAGCGAGAGGTGGCTAATAGGAAAGAAGGCAGAAAAAAAGAGAAAAAAAGAAAAGAGGGAATGTGGAAAGGAGAGAAATGTCCATCTCCTCCCTCCTCCACCAAAAGGCCTCGAGAAAGGGAATGAGAGAGAGAGAAAGAGAGAGAGAGCGAGTGGAAATGGGAGAGAGGGAGAAAGCGAAGAAGGAGTGATTATGAGCAGAGGTGGCAGGAGGAGAGAGAGCTCCAGATGGTGAGGCCCAGGGGAGCACTTCATTTCCTTCATTGATAATAATGGCTTTCTAAACGGCTGCTGCTCTCCCGCACAACAAGAAGCCCTGCACTAAATCACCAGCAGAAACTTAGCACCAGATAGAGAGAGAGAGAGAGAGAGAGAGAGAGAGAGAGAGAGAGAGAGAGAGAGAGAGAGAGAGAGAGAGAGAGAGAGAGGGAGGGGGGTGAAAAGGAGAGTGTGAATGATGGAGTTGATGGGGAGGGAAAAAAAGAAGAAAGGATAAAAAAGTGTGTGGGCTAATGAAGTGACAATGGGCATGAGAAAGGAAGGAATGAGAGGAAACATAGAGAGGAGGGGATGCTGCTTAGTCCAGAAAAAAAATCAGAAGAGACAACAAGTTTGGAAAGAGGGGTGAAAATAGAAATAAAAGAGAGAGGGAGGGAGAGAGAGAGAGAGAGAGAGAGAGAGAGAGAGAGAGAGAGAGAGAGAGAGAGAGAGAGAGAGAGAGAGAGCGTTGAAGGTCATGAGGGATGTGAGGTAGAGCCTTTCCATCAGCACAATCCATCCTGGAGCTTCCCCAAAGCCCTGAGCATCAGTGGAGGCCCACTCTGGAACACAGCCTGCCCTCACACACACACACACACACACACACACACACACACACACACACACACACACACACACACACACACACACACACACACACACACACACACACACACACACACACACACAGACACACACACACACACACACACACACACACACACACACACACACACACACACACACACTCGCCCTCAGGACCAGGAGGCTGCGGCTCAGAAACCAAAGCCTTCCTTGGTTCACCTTTAGCACAGCTGTCTGCAACACACACCTGGGCCACAGGAAAGGACCAGAGAAGGAGGCTCTTGTTTTCTCCTCTGGCCTTCTGTTACACTTAGCCCCTTCTCATTCCTTTATGCATCCGTTTAACTAAGCTCTCTCTCTCTCTCTCTCTCTCTCTCTCTCTCTCTCTCTCCCTCCTTCTCTCTCTCTCTCTCTCTCTCTCTCTCTCTCTCTCTCTCTCTCTCTCTCTCTCTCTCTCTCTGGGGAGAGGACAAAAGCACGTGTTGTTCCTGTGCTTCTCCAGGGGCAACACTAGCCTCCATGAGGGGTGTGCTGGAACAGGGAGATTCATGGAGGAAAAAGGGGGGTGTTGGTGGAGAGGGGCGCCACTCTCACCCGGTGTGAGTTACACACGCCCCCTCTAGAAGGTTCCGACAGGGCAGCTGGGGTTTGGGGTGGGGTGGGGTGGAGTGGGGTGGGGGTGACACGTCTGCGGTGCACAAGTGGTTCTTTGAGAGAGAGAGGGAACGACAGTGCCCCATGGAAAATGGACGACACAGACAGTCTGAAAGAGCTGTGGTCTGGAGTGAGTGAGTGACCTGCTTGAAAAGTGTCTGACATGCTGACCAACACCTCCTCCACCAACACAACCTGCCCCAACACAATGTTTACCCCTCCACAAAACTAACTAAAAAGTAGATTCATCCCCCCCCCTGTCATCTAAGCCCTTCTCCTGGCCTTTGCCCTGTCTCTACATGGGCTCAGGCTCAGTGTTCCTGGAGCCCTGCACCCACCATCTTAACACTTCAACACTTACAGTAAAACACTAATGTTCAAGTTTTAACTTTAAATCCAAAAACTTTAACGCACTTTACTGTAACAACCACCGTCTCTACTCATGGCACACACTGTTATTTGTTCTATCTCTTAGACAACAATACCTTCATTCCAACCTCTCTATCCCAAGTCATAAAATTACACTTTCTTAGGAAAGTGATTTTGTGTGCATGCATGTATGGGGTGGAAGTGGGGTGCAGCTAGAGGGCATTTTGGCCAAACTCCTTAAAACATGTTTGTATGGGGTGCAGAGAGTGAGGGGAGATTGCGCCTCGTCCCGTCCCAGAGTGAGGGGCCGGCAGGCAGGCAGGCAGGGTGGCAGGCAGGCAGGCAGGGCTCCAGTAATGGAGGAGAACATGAGATTATGATGTGTGATGGAGATATGGAGCACCTGCTGGAGCAGCACTGAGCTAATGGGCCTCCACACACAGACATCTACTAACTGTATGTGCAGTGCAGTGCAGGGGACTCAGCTCTCTGCTGCAACGTCAATTACACAACTTTTCAACTCATAGCCTTGTTGTTCAGAAAGTGGTGTGTCTCAGAAAAACGAGACAGTTTGGTAAAACAGTGCAAACTAGCAGCTAGCAACAGCAGCACTCAGTGACAGGGATGTGAATGGAAATGCTCTAGAACATTCTGTTACAGTAAGCAAGACCCAAGCTGTTACATTTGAGCACACTTGGGCCATTTACAGTCATGTGGGAGTGAGAGAAAGGTGTTAAGAGTTTAGAATCAAATTGGAAGGTTCCAGAGGTCACCAACAGGCATTTTATATTGAGAAGAAGCAGGTGCTCGCTTTGCACAGGCAACACAGGCTTGAGGAATCCATCCCCTGAGTCTCAGCTCACTGGAAGAGTACAACATCCAGCTGCCAAAATAGTTCATCGTTACATTATCTGATATGTTTCCTTTGTGTGCATGTGTGTGTGTGTGTGTGTGTGCATGTGCATGTGCATTGACCTTTGTACATGAGTTTGTGTGTATTATGTGTGCGTGTCTGCATGTGTGTGTGTGTGTGTGTGTGTGTGTGTGTGTGTGTGTGTGTGTGTATGTGGCTGTGTGTTGGTGTGTGTTTATGCTCACCTGTCTGAGTGTTCCTCCAGCACCTGGTAGACACTGATGCGGAAGGTCTCGTTGTCGAAGCGCTCCTGGATGAAGTCCTTGTAGATGCGGAACTCGGCAGCTGTGACTGCCTCTCCCTCTGGAATCTTGGACAAGTCGAAGCGGAATTCCCGATGGTGGCGCCGCACCGGCAGAAACTCCTTATCGTGTTCCACTGAGGGAGAAGGCAGACAAACAGGATTTTACAATGGGAAAGGCCACAAACACAAATCTATTGGACCACGCATGTATGAGACTGATAAAAGATCAACAGATTCCATCAATCCAGGCCTGGGTTGGACTCTGTTAAGTTCTTGTGATAAGTGAAGGATTCCCAGAAAGCAGGAAACACACACACACACACACACACACACACACACACACACACACACAAACACACACACACATGCTGTAGTGAAAGACAGTCTTTTTCCAAAGGATAAATAAGTTAGCTATGATAAATTGAGAACACACCCGAGAGAGAATCTGTGAAAAATCTCAATTGATTTAGACATGAGTGCCCAGACAGCTTTATGGCTGCCTCTCACAGCGCAGCAGCTTCACGCTCGCTCTTGGGGAACCGGAGAGAATTGACTTCTCGGCCTCTCATCTGGACCACATGAGGTGAGGCCTGCTCGCTACGCCGAACGCAACCTCCCCCGTGACCATCGTACACACACGCAGAGCACGCCAAACTGAACATACAAGTCATACTTCTCAAAAAAATACTTACACATTACAACTTTAGGGCACACACACACATACACACATACACACACACACAAACACACACACACAGGCTCACAGATCCATACTAAAAACCAATACAATGCACACATTCCACCCTGATTTAGTACACATACCCATACTACACACACACACACACACACACACACAGACACACACAGGCACACAAAGCCACACCAGAACAACGCACACATTCCTCCCAGCCTCAGTACTCAGCAGGCACTGCTGTCTCATATCCCATCATCCTTTCAAAGTGGATGAGTGCTTGCTTGCCTGCCTCCCATTCGGTAGCCGTCAGACCCGTCACCCCCTCTATCCTAATCCCCTTCCTTGACCTCTGACCCCCAGTTTGGTTAACTTAACCCCCGGTGTTTGTCATATCCTGCTAGGAGCTTTTTATTCTGCAGGACGCCCCGACCTCCTGCCATGTTTCAGGACTCTAACATCATTGGAACTGAAGAGCTAAAGCCTTCACCTTCCCAGAAACATCCCGTAGGCTAGGACATCCACACTGGAGAAGGTTAGACAATCAAAGAGGTCCGACCCCCTTCCACCAGACCTCCCTCCACAGCCACATGGGCCTCACAAGCATGGATGTACAACGTTAGTTTAGGGTTTGATAGACAGACTCAGTTTTAGTAGGATTGGATGGGATGGATTTTTTTATAGTCCTTCTCCTTCCACAGGAGGCTTTTAGAGTGTTTACAGCAATGTTAGAGCCTTCAATTCACTGATTGTGACATTGGGTGTGAGGAAGAGTTTTAGTAA
>JAODXP020000018.1:7791678-7799178 GCA_027497455.2 Sardinella longiceps
TGTGTGTCGCCTCATGGTCTTATGGTGTCCTACATAGTCCAGAGCTGCATCATGTCATCATCCAGAAAAGTCTAGACAAATAAAATGCTAGAAAGATCCCTGAGAAAGACAGAGAGAAGGAAAGAAAATAACTCAGACACAGAGAGACACGCACGATTGCTCAATGTTTGTCCTTGGGTCTCTGCTAAGTAACGGCTAACTGCCCACTGCAGAGTGATAACCACGTTAGAACACTTCCTGCCCACTGGCGACAGATGATGACATCAGCGCTTGGTGATGTATTTATATTGTTTTAACGCCCCACACCGTTCTCTCTCTGGCTCAGGAGGGTCACAGGAGGCAGCACCAAAATGGCAGAGCAATTAAGCTCTGGAAAACAACCCATGAATATGTGAGTGGAATGTATGTGTGTGTGTGTGTGTGTGTGTGTGTGTGTGTGTGTGTGTGTGTGTGTGTGTGTGTGTGTGTGTGTGTGCAAGCCTCTGTGTGTCTGTGTTCATACATATTTGAGTACATTAAGTGTGTATGTGTGTTTATATGTGCAGTATGTGTGTGTGCGTGTGAGCAAAAAAAAAAAAAAAAAAAAACGGTAATTGCTGGTAAGGGCATTGAGTGTTTGCACTCCGAGGCTGTTAATCTTAGAGATTCAGTGCGTGTGTCTGGCCCTTCTGACACCTCTCTTCCACTCCTACGTCCTCCACCACTGGGGCAGCTTCCGGCCGTAAAGAGGCTCAGGCTACGCTTCACCTCACGCTTGAGCGCCTGTTACTGAAGTTAAATTGACATGGCGCTGAATGGTGGAGATGATTAAATGTGGGATACAATCTGGGCAAGCAGTCAGACTTCTGCATTATTAAAGAGTCCTGGTTGCGCCATCTACTTATACAGGGCTAAGAGTCAAAACAAAGCTGTTAGCAAACATTCCTGTCAATAATCCTCTACGTGGAATAGTGAAGCTGATGGAAGAAGCAGCAAAATGTATTGATGGTCAAATAAACTGAGAAGGTACCAATCACATTGGAGTTCAAAAAGTAAACTCCAGCTCCAGCTCCAAGTCATGTGAGCTAGCCTGCCTGCTAGCCAAAACAGACTAGAAAGGTGACAGACAGACTGAGGAAAACTGCAAGTTGTAGAAGTTCAGTTAAAAGGCAGCAAGGGGAGCGTGAGGAGGACACACATTTGATCCTGGAGCCTGTCATGAGTTACAGGCCACTGATAAGGGGACACCAAGTGGGAAAAGGTTTAGTTCAATCCTATGCTATCACTCTCTGTCTCTCACTCTTTCTTTCTTTCTTTCGTTCTTTCTTTCTTTCTTTCTTTCTTTCTCTATCTCTCTACAGACAGAGCTGGCTGTGTGTACTGTAACCTAGGCCAAGTGGCTGATCTGAAATCAGTCTGGGGCTTTTTGAGGATCTTAATGCATGAGTGGTGAGGTCTACACAGAGCTCTACTGGGGTCAGTATTCCATTCTGCTGCTGCTGCTGAGAGGGTTTATGATGTCTGTTAGTCTGCTAGTCTCGTCTGGCCTCTCTGGCTCTCTTCTCTGCTCTGGTCGGCCCACTGCTTCCCTCTTCCCCCTTCTGCCATCTCTAATTTAGCAGTGAGCCTGCCGCCGCCGCCACCACCACCACCACCATCACCCCCCCCTCGCTCAACCCTGGCCCCGCCTGCAGCCCCGGCCAAAGCCACCTCTTATTATAGGCCTCAGGAGAGTTCACGCTGTCTACGTAAATGTTTTCATAATTGATCCCCCCTCTTACACACACACACGCACACACACACACACCAGCAGTCATCTGCACACATGAGGTTACACATCCACATGTGCAAGCATAACATTTTAAGTGTACATCATTACGCAAACAAAAATACTCACAAATGCAACACACACGCCGCAAAAAATACTCACAAATGAACACAAACACCTGTGTAACTACTCACTCTCTCTTACATACTCAAGCACAGACCCACACACATACACACACACACACACACACACACACATGCACGCACACAAACGAACACATAAACTTGTGTGCCAACACTGATGGTAACACATTAAGTGTGCCCTCAGTTTTAAGAGCTTGTTGTTTATTTAGTTTAATTAGATCCAGCCCCTTTAAAAATAAATGAAATTTCAGTGTGGAATTCCACTATGGCACTCGAAGCCTGCGGCTGGAGTCTTTCCCAAATAAACTGAATATAAAAATTGCCACATCAAATCCATATTTCACACTAAATTGGCGTCATTTTTCAGCTCTTGTCATAAAAACCTGTCGGCATCCAGTTGTTGCTATACTTTAACAAGCTCTGATTCGGCTCTCTCTGGTCTGGTCCTCCCAGAGGTCTGTAAGGCATTACTGCTGTGCTCGCTAGGCTCGCTGGGCCTCACTGCCACCCCATGGTGCTGCTGCCTACCCCAGTGCTACTGAGCCTGGGACAGCTGGCATAGAGCAGTGGCCCTAGGTCCCATTAAAGATGTTACTAGAATGGCCATTGTGTTAACACACATGTGTGTTACTGTGGATGTCTGGACATGTTTATCCATCCATAACCATCCATTTGGGACGAGAGGTCACCCAGAGTGTTGAAGGAAAGCAGGGGTGTTAGCACAGAGATCTGCGTAGGAACATTCTACAAGTGTGTGTGTGTGTGTGTGTTTGTGGATCTGGTTTCTCTCCATCTCCATTTCTCCAATCGTTCTCCATTTGATTCTAAAGCACACCACCACCCCTCCATTCCCCCACCCCACACCCCCTTCACTTACTACACACCCCAATCACCTCCACCATCGACCTCCCAGGCCCAAGCTGGTGGTGTCCTCCCCATCCCCAGGTTTGTCAGCACTCAGTGCCAATGGGCTGGCAGCTGAGCTGGGTGGTGTGGTGCTGGGTGGAGGGTCTCTGCTCTCTGGTCTCCCTCACTCAGCGGCCCCAAGACTGGCTGGCTGGCCTGGGAGCAGAGGGCCTAGAGAGGGGGCTGGGCCCTAAATGGGGGATGTTGTGTTTATTTGAACAATGCAGCGGCGGGTCACTGGGTCGCTCCCTTTGCACGGTCCCACATCTGGGCTGTCTCATAGTGCAGGGTTTACTCTCAGCTCTACACCTCAGAGGAGGGATCTCTGGGTGTGTGTGTGTGTGTGTGTGTGTGTGTGTGTGTGTGTGTGTGTGTGTGTGTGTGTGTGTGTGTGTGTGTGTGTGTGTTTGTGTTTGATTGGGTGCCAATATGTGTGCATTTGGACATAAAATGATAGCACATGAACTCAAATATTGTACAGTGTACACACACACAGACACACATAAACAAGGACAGAGTTATCATTACAATATCTAACACCTCCACAACACCTAAATATAAAAACAAAAACTTGCATATAGCCTTCAACTCTCGGGGTATGCTGTTTCTATGCCTACAATAACTATCACCGTGGCAGCAGACTGAGACAGACGGTCCCAGCATTCCCTTGGCTCTCCGTGTGCGTACCTGGCCCCGCCAGCCCACCTGAGCAGAGAGACTCCCCACAGCAGCACCTTGCCAATGGGAGTGGATCCATCCCTGAGGCGCTGTGTACGAGACTCCCTGTCTAGACAAAACCCTCTTCTACGTCTCCCTTGTGTTTTCTTGCTCTCTCTGTTCCACTTTTTTCTTTCTTTTTTTTTTTTTTTTCAAAAGACCTCCATCCACGCAATCTCCTGTCATTGTTTGATCTGAATGAAGTTTATTGCATTTGGCTGCAACTTTCTTCATACATTTTGAAAGGAGCTTTCAATATATCTTTGAATAAAACTCTGAGGGTTGGATCAATATTGACTCTACAAAATTCCTCTATTTGTTGTGACTGTGGGACAAAGTCTCTTGTTTCACAAGCATTCTCACTCTCCCAGAAAGACTCGTGTTGGTAAACTTGTGTTAGATGGCGGCCAAACTGCAACATCATCCTGCTACTATGTCCTAGTAGATCGTAAAACACAGGAGCACAGAGGTCCAAGAAAGACTTTTTTAGTAACACTTTTTAACTTCATTTCCTCCAAATGAAGGCGAGGAGGCAGGTTGAAATGCCTTGCTGGCAGAGAGGGACCTGCAGAATGTTATTTTCTGCTTTAGCAAAGCGAGGGAGGGAGTTTAGCTCAGGGGAGCCGCTTTTAGCACGTTAAGTACTGATCGTGCAATTCCAGAGCATGGAAAACAAACAGCATAAGGAGAAGGGGGGGGGGGGTAGAGGGGGGGAGATATCACTCTGTAAGTGTCAAGGCCAGGGGAAACAATCCGACTCAACAAAGGGAAACAAATGGAGTCAAACACTTCCTCTTGTGTCGGCTGCCCCACTGTCTGTCTGTACATGCAAACAGACTCGCTCCTCCCTGACGCCACCGCTGCCACCGATAACACAAGGCGCGCCTTTTATCTCTGGACACATTTATGTCTCCTCAATTGGCTTCCATCGTTTGAAGTATAATCCCATGACGTTTGCACTTGAATTCTACCCCATGACGTTTGACTTGATGTTCCCCCCATGACATTAAACTTAAGAGAGGTTTGGCGATCTGCCTTGGCCGCTAGTTGGGAGAATAGCCGAGGAGCATAGAGCACCAGGGCGAATGACTAGTGCGGAGGCATGTCTGGAGCCAAGCGAGCACTGCAGTCAGTCCACCCGGCTCCGAGGCTCCCCTGTGCACTCCTACAAAGCACAGGAGGGGAGGAGGATGGAGGTGGAACACATCGCTTTGGAATGGCTCACCAGTCTCATTGCAATGAGCTCACTGATACACACAGCAGGGGGAAAGCAGAGCATAGAAGCCGGTACAGCAGTGCCGTGCGACTGGTTCTGATGGGATGACTGGTGGTGGATGACTGGGGGTGTGAACAGCAGGGACTGCAGTAGGCACAGTAGAGTGAGAACAGGAGGCGCTGAGAAGGAGGGGTGGGGAGGGTGGGTTGAGGGGGCACAAGCTGGAGGACTGATCTGATGTGAGCAGAAAAGGCCAGAAGGCCAGGGAGCGAGGGTGAAGGAAGATGATAGGAGAGAGAGAGAGAGAGAGAGAGAGAGAGAGAGAGAGAGAGAGAGAGGGGGGGGGTGAAGGTGGGAGTGTGTGTGTGTGTGTGGGGGGGGGGGGTGGGTGGTTGTAGAGATCTGTGGACTTTGAGGAGATAAAGTTTCCCCACACAGCTGCTTTGGCCCACAGATGTAGAGAAACATCTGTATTAACCTCTGGCTGAGTCCCAGGGGCAGCCTGCTGAGGAGTGGAATGTAAGGAAGGCCCTTCAACAGGGCTCACAAACCAGAGAGAAGAAGACAAGAGATGGAGGGAGGGGGTGAAGAGCAAATAGAGAGAAATTAAACAAAACAGAAGGAGAGGTCTTCAGAAACAAGAAGCAATTTGCTTGAGGGCATGCAAGAGCAAACTAGACCGGCTTTTCGGCCAACTAACGTGTTACAAAACCGGCAAACCAAACAAAATAATTCCAATCCGACTGGTGTTTCTGATCTTGTGCACTGATGGATGAGATGATGGATGTTGATGTGAAATGACCTTTTCTTCAAAATTCCCACCATTGTAGTCAAATGTTCCACCTGACTGATACTGACTCACTAAGAAAGTTAACACATTTACAACCGGCATCATCACCACTCTACAAATCACCACCATGACCAAACGCCAGCCGTGC
Organism: Sardinella longiceps; assembly: GCA_027497455.2. NCBI lineage: Eukaryota > Metazoa > Chordata > Actinopteri > Clupeiformes > Clupeidae > Sardinella > Sardinella longiceps. The sequence continues at coordinate 7,797,346 of JAODXP020000018.1, forward strand.
AATCAGCATACAAATCACACCCACCCATGATGCCTCTTTCCTGTAGGCCAATGAGTAAAATGGCATCGCCGCATGGCTCTCCACCGCAGCCCAAGATTAACATCTCGGAGTGCCGTGACTGTGGCATGACGTCAACGCTTTGGAGCGCCAACGTGCGGCGAGCATAAGTGTGTGTGTCTGTGTGTGTGTGTGTGTGTCTGTGTGTGTGTGTGACACAATGCTGCTTTCATGCCAGCTCCCCCTCGTAAAAAATCTAAACAAATTTTCCAATTACACTGTTTTCCTTCCTCTCACGACCCCTCAACCATCCATCCACACACACACACACACACACACACACACACACACACACACACACACACACACACACACACACACACATGCAAAACAGAGGAGCGCCACAGAGGAGAAGCTGACTGCCACTGGCGGTGTCTCCTCCCCAGGTATCTTCCCCAGGTGGAGGGAGGGAGGGAGGGAGGGTTGTGGGGCTTGGGCAGGGGCAGGGGGAAGAGGAAAAGAGGCAGACAATGCCTCACAGCACCACAACAGCTCCACAACATCCTCTGCAATTAGCACTGTGACTCAGTCTGTCTGCACACCACTCAGTGCTTCAGGTACCTGACAGGAGAAAGAGGAGGAGGAGGAGGAGAGGGAGGAGGAAGAGGATAACCTCAACATTCTCTCTTCCCCTCTTTTTCTTTCTATCTTTGTTTTTTCTCTCTCTCAAAATAATATATTAAAAGTCTACAGTGGGAAAGAGTCACAGGAGAGGCCAAGGAGCAATAATTGTCGGAGTAAACAGGAGGGAGGTTGACTGCTTCAATTGTTTCATTTTGTTTTTCAATTATTTTTTATTACAGTTCATCTCCCACATCTGGCTGGAATCGTTAGTGAAAAAAACACAACTGCGACCAACGTGAAGAGACTTTTTTTTTTATGTTCGGTCAGTAATTGACCAGAAAAAAAAATCTAACATGAGTTTAACATTTTTTTTGTTGATAATCCATGTGCACAGCTGTGCCAAAAGCAGCGCTTTATTTTACAATGGCTTCCCCCTGAGAGAGCCGTGGAAGGCAGCTGATTCAAATCAGCAGTATTACAGACCCCGGGACCCATTAGGGTTTTCTTTAATAACTCAAATGCCTTGGAGCAAGAGCTGTTGTTCCATATCCCTCTCTTACCTCCTCATATCCCCTCCCTGACTCCCACCCTCTCTCTCTCTCCCTCTCTTTCATTCTTTCTCTTCATTTCCCTTGCTCTCTCTCTCTCTCTCTCTTTTCCTTGATCCTCCACTAGTACACTCTTTGGCCCATACGTCCACCACATCACACTATGAATCTAAGCATCCTTTATTTAACTATTGCATGAGAGCAAGGGGCCCAGGACGAAACCATGACTAACACTCTTGATAACACAGAGGAGGAAACGACTCGAGACAACAACAAACAGTCTCCCGATGTCAGTCTGCATTGCGATGCGCTGACTGATGCTGCTGCTGCTGCTGTGGCTGCTGGGAGAGAAAGAAAGGTGAGGCGGGCACACAGAAGAGGAGAGACAGGGCATGCCAACCCACAATCAGCGTCCCATTCACTCCCCCATCCTCCCCATGCGTGACCTGCTGGCATCGGATGTGTGTGTCTGTGTGTGTGTGTGTGTGTGTGTGTGTGTGTGTGTGTGTGTGTGTGTGTGTGAGTGTGTGTTTGAGGGAGGGTGGGGGGGTTGGAGGGGTATGGGAAGTCTGAGTGACCTCACCACTAGACTACTGAATCAGTGGCTTGGAGCGGGTAAGCTCTGTCCTTGAGCCAAGTCAGACGGCTGTGAGAGGGTGAGCCC